>CM076572.1:1432156145-1432483210 GCA_034641835.2 Pinus albicaulis
GAGAAACTGAAGGAGGTTTTTGTAGGAAATTATGTCTTGAATAAAAACCTATCTTGGTGTTTTGGTGTTAAACTCTAGGTAACACAAACTTTAAGGAATGCCATTTCTAGATGTGATTTCTCCCATAAATTTTAAGGAAAAACTTAAGGCAAACCATGCACATGTCATTTCTCCCACAAAATCAAGGATTTCTCCCATAAACTCAAGAAAAAATTTAAGACCTAAAAACCTTGGTGAGAACCTAAAGTTGTTGAACTTCCATAGGATTTGAGTCACTCTGTTGAGTGTTAACTTCTACAAGTTCTAAAGGCAGAGTCTGTAAAGGGCCAAGTAGCCTATGGATCTCATCCTTTCTCAAAGGTGACATATTCTGTAAATGCCCCTATAGTCAATCTCTGGAATAGATCTAAATAGAATTTCTTCATTGTAATATCCATTTCTGTACATGCCATTTCTCCCATAGACTTTAAGTCATTTGCTAGTGTTTTTGGAATCATGTACATGTCATTTCTATGTCATTTCTCCTATAAAATTCAAGGCAAACCATGTACATACATGTCATTTCTAGAATTTTCTAGTGTTTTTGGAACCATGTACATGTCATTTCTATGTCATTTCTCCCATAAAATTTAAGGCAAACCATGTACATGTGTAATTTCTCTCATAAACTTTAGGAAAACCATGCACATGTCATTTCTCCCACAAACTCAAGGTTTTCTCCCATAAACTCAAGGCAAAATTTAAGGCCTGAAAACCTTGGTGAGAATGTAATATTCCCAAATGGGAAAAGTAGGAATATAGAACAAAATGCTGTAAATAGTAGTGTAAACATCACATAAAATCATGAGACCAATATGGAGCCTTCTTATTCATTATAACAACAGAAATAGGTACAAAAATAATGGGCAAAAATCATATAACATGAATCAACAAGCCTCCAATAGATAAGTCCCTCAAGAAAGAGGTGCTGCTACTATATCAAAATGCCGGAGACACTGCTACAGTGCAGTCACAAGAGCACTGCTACAGAAAATGAACATACAAAATATAAAGGGATGATATATGCCTCAAGAGATACAAAAATTGAAGATATAGGTTCTATAACAACCTTCCAAGACAACCCAAGAGGGTTCTCAGGAAAAACTCCCAATAATACAATATGAGCTGTAGCCCTAGGGCTGAAAGTATGATGCAACAAAGTAACTGAAGATTTATGGCTGAAGCTGATATGAAAATCAGTATGCTCTCCTCCAATGGATCTTCCGGATGAAAGGCAGTCCCCTTCACTGAAGAAATCACTCCCCAAATCACCCACTGCAACTACCCCTGCAAATCCTCCCTAGAATAATGCAGATCCAAACTGATACTACACCGTAGGGGATAAAAACACTGTGGCCTGGTGCCAAATATATCAATGATGCTCAAGGGCCTTCCTTACTAGCCTCCCAATAGAAAGAAACCTTCCTCCATTGAGATCTAGCTTAGAAATCACCCAAATCAACCCTCCACAACTTTTTCCCTGCAACACAACACAACCTCAATAGGAATTACGATGTACCATAAGACTGAAGCTTGGCCTGATGCATCAATGTGGAAGATAGTGAAAATACTCTTCCTGAGTGGACACTAGAAGTTACCAAAGGATAGAGATGGGATTCCCGCTCGGAAACACCCTGTGCTAAACAACACTGCAATCTTAGCTAAACAGCTGAAGAGAGCAACAAGTCTAAAAAACCATAAAATATGAAATATCAAAACACAAACATAATCATCTATGGCTTCCATCCTCTTCCTTATATAAGTGGTGAGTTTCCTCACCCTTGGCGCCACTCATTAAAGCCACCATCTCCATGCATGAGATCTCCCTCCAAAACTGCGTTGTCCCTCAATAAATGTCCACTCTTCCATAATAGCGTTGTTGATTTGGTCAAAGTTGACCCAGTCTTCATGCTCCAACCCCTTTTCACACATAAGGGTGCTTTATCAAGCCACTAAAGTGATCTACTTTCACATTAGCAGTGATTTTTTCCTACTAAGGAGATTTATGGGTCTCCATACCCTCTTATTCAACAACTTAAGAAGCAAAAGAAAAAATTAATATTCCAACTAACTCATGGCTAATTGGGAATATTATAGTCCTCCCCTCCCAAATGTTGCTTATCCTCAAGCAACTGTAAAGGTGAGTGCTGCAACTCTTCTCCTCCTTCCTTGGTGACACATCCATGTGATAAGTTCTCCTCATAAGACAAGTGTCTTCCAATCCATCCCTCCATGCAATGCTCCTCCAAAATTCTCATGAGATGCAAATGGCTCATCCCACAAGGAAGAAATGGACCTAATGAAGCAATCGTGGATTGTTCAATGTTCTCCCTGAAACATGAAGTAAAAGAAACATGGAGAATCTCTCTCCCAAAGGGCATGTTCAATCCTCCCATCCTTCCTCCATTCATTCCCATAATAAGAATAATACATAATCATTTTATGGGATCAAAACCAAGGACACATAAGCTGCCATATGCAGTAATGGAGGTGGATCATAGTCCCACATGTGGAACCAACATAGTATATCTCCTGACTTCCTCAGATAATTATATGGTAAGTGGTTTCCCCACCATTTACTTGCTACCATAGTCTTCTCAAAAGTTTTGAGAAGGTGAGTAATGTTTGGTGCCTTTGGTGCACACCCAGAATGATATGTCATCTCCCTATATCATCCTAGAGAGTGGCCATGCTCAACACTATTTATGGCCCAAAGCTAACCATGAATTTTATAAGGAAGAATGCTCCTACTTGGAGCAATGGCCTGCACATGTATGGTTAAGGAATGCACATATTCATTATATAAATCATTATGCATACAAACATGATCCTTACCATATACTTCCATCATACCAATGGAGTAGCTCATAGATAGATCCCCTCTCATTCCCAAAGAGGAAAGAGGTGGTTGTGATAACTCCATCAAAGAGTTATGTATCTCCTCCATCTCCACATGATCCATGCATCTCCTCAAATGTTGATATGTTTCCTCTTCAAAGCCTTCCCAAGTGTACCCCTCCATGATAGTATTGTATGATCTCATGGAATAAGTGTGGCTGAAGAGAAAATCCTCATGTGCTGCTTTTAGTAACTTCTCCTTGAGCTTGGATGCTCTAGATAAGAAGATCCTACCATGATAGTAGATGACCTCATCTCTGACTAAATATCCCTCCTCTTGTAGTTGGTCATCAAGTATCATGCAAGTAAAAATATCCTTGGAATAATCCACCACAACTGGGATTTCCAATATGGATCTATCCTCGATAGTGACAACACTGATGATCTATCATATAAATCATTTTTCATGTGGTTGCCCTCCTCTTTGACATATCCCATGCCAAAGTCACATACTAGGATGCTGCTATCTTCTCTCTGTTGTTCCTTTTGTAGCTGCTCATGCTCAAGTAATGGTTGAAGCTTTTGGAGGTTAGTCTTCCATGGGAAGCTATCACCTATCCAAAACCTCATGAGTTTGGCTAAAGCATGCATGAGTGGCCACCAATTTGTACCATGTGTGGAATATTTCTGCCCAAGTGAGAACATCTTATGAGCCTCCAATGTCAAAGAATAGTCTCCTTGCACCATGATGGTTCCATCCTCTATCCCTATGTCATCCTCTCTCAATGCAAGATGTGGTGTGAGAGTGGGTAATAATGATAGTGGGATAATGTCTCCCTCCTCCTTGAGTCTACCCAAGGCTCACTGCATTGTACAATGACCTCCTAATGTTCCCAATCCTCCTGGGTCTATGAGTGGTGCAACATGATGTGAGACACTTCTCACCAACTCCTGATCAGGTGGCCTCCTAGGTGGTTTTACACAAGACAATAATGTCTCATGGGCCAATATCATATGCATAATAGATGGGACTGTTAGGCCCTTGCTTCCACTATGTTAGTATTTTTGATTTTTCTCAAATGCAAGGAGAAAATATCAGAATTATACGGAATGGAAAATTCTTCAAATTCCAGCTCATTCGATAATATTTCTCAAATTACATCGCAGAGTTCTCCCTATCCATCTCGAGATGTAATATTTACTTCATATTTTATTTATATTTTCATTATTTAATTGAATTTACGTTTTTTATCCATGTCAATCATGCACAACTTAATTAAATTTATAATGTATACAAATTTGTAGGTTCACGTAGATTAAAATTCAAGTTCAGATGCACAAAATATTCAAATGTTAGCTCCAAAACATCGGAAGATTTATCAGGAGCAGCATACCACAAGGTGCATTTGGTACATGAAAATGGACAGTCATTGAACTAAAGTTGCCAATTGTAACAATATTGCATCTTCTAGCCACAATCATGGGATAATGATGGTAATAATTATAATTGTTTGGTATGTTGATTAATGTAATTATTTCAACATCAAACCACTTAATCATGCAATATTGTCAACATGCTTACTAATTGATATCATATATTTTGTACTAATCATGTTCAAATATATATATTTTTTTAATTATTAGGATTCTAGTGATGATGAGAAACCTACCTACCATCTTCTGTTGCACCCCAAGACAACGTCAAATTGAGAGAAGAATTAATTAAGAGAAAAAATCGGAGAGGAACGATACCAAGAATGGTTCAATCAACCACTGATTTAATTACTGCTATGTCTAGATTCACCAATTAGCAATGACTATAGCAATAGTATTTCTTCACAGACTGGCAATGGCGGAAATAAAATAGAGGTTGGTATGGATGATTATGGATACGACCATACCAGGAGGTACAAGTATGATGACTCTAGAACAATGATTCTGCCTAGGGATGATGCTTATATCGCAGACACTTTTTTCGAAAGCCTTAAATTTGCTTTCACCACACCTCTCTTTGGACTTGGCGGTCAGTCAAATTCTACCCAGTTGAGGACAACCATGTTACTGTTCAACTTGAAAGCAAAGTTTGACTTGTCGAATGCATGTTTCTCAGAAATTTTGAGGTAAGTTACCATAAAGTCCTCCCTTATATAAATTTGAGAAATATAATCACACAATGAACATTAAGAATGGTCAATTTTATGAATGTTAATAATTATATCAACATTAATGTACATTTAATATTTTTCATGATCACCAACTACAGGTTATTCAAAGATAAGGTTCTTTCGAGTGATAATGTCTTGCCCGGTAGCTGCGAAGAGGCAAAGAAATTGTTGAAAATGTTGGGTGTTGAGTACATATCATATCATGCATGTCCAAATTATTGTATTATATATAGAGGAGAATATGCAGAAAAAGAGATATGTTCAAAATGAGGGCATGACAGGTATGATAAATAAAAAAAGAAGGGTAAAACACATGGTCCTCCTTTTAAGATATTGAGGCACATGCCTATAATCCCAAGGATTCAAAGGCTCTTTCGTTGCAAAGAATTAGCTATGTTATAGGGATGGCATGCCTCACACAAAAGTGAGTTGGGAGTTATGCGAATCCCAACTGATTCAATAGCCATGAAGCATATAGAGGATACATGGCCCGAAAAATTCAAGGATGAAGTATGAATTCTACGAATCAGCATAACCATGGATGGCGTCAACCCATATTCCCTCCAGAAAACCAAATATTATGTTTGGCCTGTAGTAGTGATCAATAAAAATATCCCCCCATGGTTGTTTGTGAAGAATGAACATCTTATGTTGGCTCTCATAGTCCCTGGTAGAAGACAAGTGAAGAATATGGATGTCTACTTACAACCATTGGTAGATGAATTGAAGGAATTATGGGATGGGATAAATGTATACGATGTATCAAGACCCATCGTAGCAGAGAGGAGTTTTATGTTGTATGGCATATGTGCTTACATGACACATGATTATCCAGGCTTAGGATTTTGCTCTATTAAATTACATGTTTTTTGATTTTTTATATACATAAAAATATTCTTTCACATATTAGTTATTTAATTCGTTGTAATTGTTCTGATCTTCATGATATTATTTAACGTGCCATGCATATAAAATGTATACAATAATCTCGCAGGACTTGTAACAAAAGGGTATAATTTTGGATGTAAATGTTGTGGACCTTCTCTGAAAGCTAGACGGTCCAAGGATCTACGAAAGCTAGTGTATGATTGCTCCAGGGTATTCCTCCTAGAAGAACACCCTTACAGAAGAGCATCATCTGCTTTCAATGGTAAACAAGAGAGAACCCAAAGGCTTCCAATAACGACACCAAAAGAATAGCTTAGAGCATATGAGAGAGAGAAGGAGAAGGGGTTCATAGAAATGTTTCATTCAAATGGGGAGTCTATGTTCGATGATCTAGAATTCTTTGACACCTATGTTGAGAAATTTCCCATCGGGATGAAAAGGAAATCTATATTTTATAACCTCCCATATTGGGAGCATCTTAAGATTACCCACTTATTAGATCCCATGAATATATTTAAAAATGTTTCATCTTCTTTTTTAAGGCACATATGATCGAAAAAAAGTGACACATTAGTTGTTAGGAAAGATATTATTACTTCAAAAACTAAAAAGAAACATTGGCCAAGATGATTAGAAAGTACAGGATCAGAGGGGGGTGTTGGTCCCTCTAATTCATGGTATTTCAAAGAAGGTGATGTCCCATGGATTCTAAAAAAAGATGATCTTTCTTTGGCAAGGGATGTTATAATGGGTGTGAGGGTGCCATATTTATTTGGTTCTTCACTACGGCGCTGCTTCACCATGGATGACCATTTGTCGGGGTTGAAATCGCATGACCATTTGAATCTTCTAAGAGTATGTATATTGTCAAAAGCATGATTTTATTATTTGTTATATTAATAAATTTTATCCCATGCAGGGATCATAAAACATAACTAATTTTGTATATTATTGCACATGTTTATAACTTTGCAGTGTCATTATCCTTTGTTCATGCATGGGTGTGTGAAACATGAATTCCCTCAAGACCTAGGACATGCCATATCTAAATTATCTGCATTTGTATGTTGGATCATGTTAAAGGAGATTCATGTGGCTAGCATTCCACGGTGGCGTCAAGAGATAGTTGAGATTGTTTGTATGTTTGAGAAGGAACTGCCGACGAGTTTCATGGACTTATAGGTTCATCTTCTAATCCACCTAGTATATGAAGTTGAATTAGTTGGGGTTGTTTCTTATCGTTGGATGTTCTTCTTAGAGAGGTACATGAAGAAATTGAAAGGTTTACAATGCAAAATGTAGAGGGTTCTATAAGGAGGGGTATATATTGTATTTAGCTTTTATTATTCTGAGGTTACATCAAGTATATCAAGCAATGTACTAAAGTGGATTTATGACTAAGAAAGGGATGAAGACAACAGAAGGGAAGTTGCTCCAAATGAGGGAAAAAGGCTTGTCTAATAGGGCAGTGACTTATACGCCAAATTTACACAAAGTGTAATATTCATGTTGAACTTGTTACAATGTATATTTTGATCCTGTACTATATATTGAGTTGCTTGATTTCACTGCAAGAAATGTAGAAACTGGAACTACAATTGCCTTTACAAATTCCGGTTTACACACCGTGGGGTCGCATTTTTACACAAAAGGATGAAATGATAGACAGAAATACTAAGATTGCTTGAATGGTAGAAGTGTGCTTTATCCCGATCATTTAAAAGAAAATATGCCAAAAATATGCCCCAACAGTTGGGTTGCTGACCAAGTCAGAGAGAAATACAGTGCAACCAGTCGTTACCTGCGTTCTGAAGAGGATACACTAAATGTAGCGATCGGGAGTTTCTTTGGGTGTGGAAAATTAGTGATAATATATTTAATTTATATGTACATTTGAAACTTAATAATGCACCTTTCAAATGTAATTACATCTATATTTCATATTTTAACTTTTGGGCTATTATAAGTCACATGACACTATGATTTTTTAACTTTTTTATAGGTGCATTTGCTCCCATCTATGTGGGCATATGGACAACATTTTCGCACAGAAAATTCTGATGATGGACACATGACACAAGACTGTGGAGTGGAAGTCGAGTTCAATCAATCTAGTCGATCTAGCCACCGTGATCAAAACCTAGTACAAGGGACATTATGTTACGTCGAAAAGATACAAGAGATCATTGAAGTGGATTTCCCTTCTTTCATTGTAAGTATTTTAGAAGTGGTAAGCACTTTGACTCAATAGCCAGTTCACTGTAAAGGAAAGTCACAATACAAGGTTTATATGTATCAACTCTATATGATGATGAAGCTATGAGCCCTATGATCATGAGAACCAAGAGTGATATGGCACATATGTTATTTTATCAATATTTATACTTTTAAGACTCGTCTTCCGAACATTATAACATGTATTTTAGAATTAATTGTAATTTCCATTGTGTTAATGTTAAAATCAATATTTCATTTGATAATTTGTAATTATGTTGATCTAAAATAAAATATAAAGTTATTTGTATGTAAGATCATAATAAAATAATGATAATTCTAAAGTACATGAATTTATTTGTATTATTTTCTAAACTTTATTATGTTACAAAAATTCATATTATTCTAGATTTATTATTTTACAATTATTTAAAATTTTACAAATTTACAAATTTAAAAATTTTAATAAAATCATTTCACATTAATACAATTAAAATTTTCACATTAATATAATTAAAAATTTACAAATATTTTACATACAATTACATTTAAAATTAGAATTAGAATTACAATTTTACAATTTTACAATTTCACATATAATTACAATTACAATTTTAGAATTTTACATAAAATTACAATTAAAATTACAATAATTTCACATTAATACAATTAAAATTTTACAAATATTTTACATACAATTAGAATTACAATTACAATTACAACTTTATAATTTCAGGTATAATACAATTACAATTTTAGAATTTTACATAGCATTACAATTACAATTTTAGAATTTTACATACAATTAGAATTACAATTACAATTTTACAATTTTACATAGATACAATTACAATTAGAATTACAATTACAATAATTTCACAATACATTAAATATTACAATTACAATTAAAATTTTACAAATATTTTACATACAATTACAATTAGAAATACAATTACAATTTTACAATATCATGATCATTTAATATTAAATTAATTAATAAACATCACGATCATGATAACCATCATACAAACATAATATTTGACTAAAAAACACATCAAATTCGCTAACATCATCGTGATCATGATCACCTAACAAAACACAATTAGCATTGTCTAACATCATCACAACACAAACATCAAATATACATCTCATGTCAAATAAACATATCTATCTGCAAGTTGTACATTAAATGAACATATCTAACATGACCTAACAATATACACATCATGATGGTCTGCAACATGAACATAAAATACATGGACCATATATATATATAACTGTATAATGTCAAAAATATACAACTGTAATATAAATTTCATATATCAGCTGGTGGTACATCATCAATAGCAGTACTAGTCAAGGCTTGTTCAGTCAATGGTGCAGCCTCGACAAGCTCAGATACATGTTGATCATCACGTGCTTGTTGATCTGGTACTGGTGCCTCATGTTGATCAGGATCAACTGTCAGTTGCTCATCGTGATGACTCGACATGGTCGATGGTCCAACCTGCTCATGATCATGAGTACTGCTGGATGTTACAGGCGGCTGACTCGATGTGGCCGATGGTCCAGCTTGCTCTCCATGATGAATATTGTTTGATGTTGCAGGCTACTCATCTGTCACGGCGCGAGGTGAATGATGATCACTCCCCTGATCGTGATCATCATATGATGTGTCACTACTCGCGGACTTTTGATCACGTGCTGCATCTTGACCACGCATATAACATGCAAGGCCCTCCTCAACCGCGTAACTAAGGTTTTAGCTCCTATGACATGCCGCATCAAGCTGTATATATCACGCAGCATGCCTATCCACATATGTACCACCCTACCATCGGCATGCATGTCTCTCATAGTAGCGGGCTTGAATCTCGCCTCAACAAACAATGCACAGAGTTGGTCGCCCAACTCCATCCTCAATCTACTATCAAGCCTATAATGCCTAGCAAAAGGTGGTACCAACGAACCAGCAGGAGCAGGTCTGTCTGGACCGACGTCATGATCCTCGGTATCTACCATATCCTGATGATCATCAGGATCCACACCTAGATCATTCGGTGGCACTGGCATGTCATCGCCATCAAAAGACCCAATGTCTGCAAAATATATATAAGTACACAACAATAATTAGGTAATTTCATTAAACAATTTAATAAAAACAAGTTAAAGAACATGCTAGAATAAATTTAAATAAAATAGTAACATTACCTCTATCATCCGGCGGCTCATTGTCTATGAAGAGGATGTTGGCACACCCTCACCAATCCAAACCAGCATAAGGACAGGGTACCATAATGAAGGCATGCTCATCAACACTGGCTAGCAACTCCAGTGCATCATGTGATATCCTTGCAGAAAACTCAGTCTCGCTCCTCTTGGGCATCATCTATCGCCACATGTGCATCTGTGCATCCAACATCGGCCTACAAGGCTGCCGAACAAAAGTAGGCCTCATCTCTGGAAACCTCTCAAAAAATAAAAAAAATAGCTCTGAAGCAAAAGGGAAGTTGACCCTCCCTTGTGCATGAGCACGACATCTATCTAAGGCTATACAGAACTACCGCAAAAAAATGGCAAACCACCTGACAAGTCATGGATCCTGTACTAAAGAATAAACATAATATAGAAGTGGGAAAATAATGCGTTGCCCGTCACTGGTGTTGTGTGTAATGGTCAAAATCAGAAGTGAGAGGCACCTCACCTCCTCACTACCAAATGCAGTAATACGTAACTGACCTCCGGAGACCTGAAAATATAAAGGAGACAGTATATCTGTGCTAATGTATCTCTAGGAGTACACCAACTGAATCCCTGTTGCATAGCCAAATGGAACCTCTAGGAATGAGGGAAAATCCACCCCTCTCCTCGATAGCCCTGTAATGAAATAGATTTCCTCCTCAGTGGGCGCGTACCACTGGTTAGGACCAACCCATAAAGCTTGTAGGTGGGCATTCCTGCACCTACGGACAAGATGTCGCAAAAACAAACCATGGCCCTTTAGGGAAGTAGCCTCCTCATAGAACTTGAGGAGGCCTACCTGCTTTAGGAACCCCTGGGTAGCTACTTTAATAGGGTGAGGGTACATATCTCTCTCCCTCTCTCATGCCTCCCATAAGCAAACCATGTTATATTGGTCCGCCTGTTGTTACTGCTATTCTTCTCTTCTCTCCTTTCACATCTCTGAATGATTGACATATAAATAATTTAATTTTTTTAAATGAGACATGTATTAAGGAGTATACATATATAATGTTTTTTGAAATAAAAAATTAAAAAAAACAGTCGGTGCGACACAAAAAACAGGCATGCACTGGTCACGGTGCATCTTTTATTGTCGCGCACTGGAGGCGATGCACTCGAAAATTTTTAGTGCACTGGAGGTGGTGCACCTGAAAATTTTAAGCACACCGACGTCCTGCGATAGTTCCAAAGTCAACAGTGCAGTGGTATAACAGCCTGCACTGTTGACTATGGACTAGTGTCGGGAGGGCGGTGCGCTAGCCAAACTATACACCCCGGGGTGTATATTTTGGTTAACGCATTGTCGTCCTCACATCTGTACATAGTCAATGGTGCGATATTTAACTAGGCCGCACTGTTGACCAAGTTGAAATGCCAAAATGCGGTGCGCTGAGAAATTTACCCGCCCCGAGGCGGATATTTCCATCAACGCACCGCATTACTGCTATTTGACAGGGTCAACGGTGCGACCAGGTAACTGACTGCACCGCAATTGTTTAAAATTTTAAAAAATCCTGGTGCGCCAGAAGGTACTACCCTGGAACCTATGTGGATACCATTAGCACCGATAGCAGTGCACCTTGTAAATTTATAGGCAGCACCGCAAACCGGTGCGAGCTGAATGGCTCGAGCCCACCGCGTAGGAATTTTTTTTTTTTTAAGATTAATTTTAAGTTAATTTACAATTCTAATCCGCTAAAAGGCTTAATTATGGTAAAAAAAGAAAAATACCTGTACATTTGGCCGTTGAGGAGGCATATTCACTGTAGAATTTGCAAAATTAAATTTGCCCACTGTTTTGAAAAATTCAAAATGGAGATGGTGGGAAATGCACAACAGCAGTGTGTGCAATGGCAGCACCGATGTCACGACACCTCAGACAAGGAAAATTTGCACTAGTGCTTGAGAGCTCTGGAGCACTCAAAAGTTAAAAATGTGGTTTTTTGGCCGTAATTTTTTTTATTTAACCCTGTTCTAGTGCACGGGTTTTTATAGGTGCACCGATGTGGTTTCTTAAGACTGCATGTTACAGGTCAAAATACCTCCTCATCAGCTCAGAGGAGAAGAAAAATATGGAAGGAATACAAAGACCTAAATTAAACCTATTTCTGCCAAGGTAACGCCTCTCTATAAAAACACAAGAGCGTTATAACGCAGCTAATCAGTGAATGGGCCGCGTTAGTGGCTAAGGCAATGCTCTATTT
This sequence comes from Pinus albicaulis, assembly GCA_034641835.2. Classification (NCBI taxonomy): domain Eukaryota; kingdom Viridiplantae; phylum Streptophyta; class Pinopsida; order Pinales; family Pinaceae; genus Pinus; species Pinus albicaulis. The sequence goes on from CM076572.1 coordinate 1,432,168,738, forward strand.
ACACTAGAGGGCAGCGTTACCCGTGTTTTAAGTTTGAAATGGGAAAAACCCGTGGAGAATGATTTGAATCTCCAGCTTTTTCTCACAAGAGAGTCAGTACAAAAAAGGAAACTGCAAAGCACCAACTCTTATTGGGCATTGCCATAAACAACTAAACTCTCAAAGGAGGCAAAAGCATGGAGGTTGAGGAAACATCTTGGTTTTTTCTATTCAAGAACTGGTAGAAGGAGAAGGGCAATGATTTCTCTCTCCATCTCCTATAAAATGGAGTTGAAGGCTCTTGGTTCAAGGTCGAAGGATTGTCAAGTTTTTGAATACTTGTGAAGTAGAGATCATTGTTGTAGTGTGAAGGTCAAAGTTCAAAGAGGTTCATTGAGAACTTGTTGATCAAGACATCACCACTTTGAGAGAAAGAGATTGGAAGGCTGAGGAGGGCTTGGTGCAACCGACGGTTGTAATCCTCCTTTTTTATAAATCAATAGAACTGTATCTGTTTTGTCCATTATATGCGTTGATATTGTCATTATTATTTGATCACTTATATAGCATGAGATGAATGGCTTAGATGTGCAGAATTTAAATGTTTATTATATATTGGCTTAATTGATAGGAAATGTATGTTATGTTAGAAATTACACGGGTGCTTTAATTGATTGCAGGACCTAGATTTGGAGCTGGTGAAGGAGAAATGATGATTCGTTACTTAGTGCTCTCCAAAGGACTCCAAGATCATTAAAGAGGTAATTCTCTATCTTTTTCCATCAAGTGATTTTAAGTTAATATGAACATATATATGCCATCTTTTTGAACTGTACAGCTAATCTTACTGTCTGCCTCGGGCACCGGAAAGCCCTGAGAGGGATATATGATAACCAACAACCCAAGAATTTTACCCTATAGCAGAATTGGCGACTCCACTGGGGAGTTTCCCCATAGTTTCCGGACTATTTCTTTCCTCCTTTCTTCTTTCCTCTGTTCACAAATCCTTCCGACCAGTGCTTATGCCCAGTAGACATTTCAAAAGCTCGCAGAGTTCAATCCTGTTTTTGTTTGACCATCTGAAGAATTTTTCCCTGGCTAACACTACCCCTGTAGGTTTTCCAGTGCATTATAATGCTGGATATGATTAAATACAGTGTGTTAGTCTCTGGATTAACGTTGTCTTTACTCAGAGACAGTGCGTTACTCAGCCAAAACTTGTTGTTCACTGTTGTGATTGTGTTTTAGCTACAATTTTTTTTGGCCATTAGTATATCTCCTTGACTGAATCCCTGTGCTTTTTTACTAAGCTGGCATTTCTATTTGTTTGCTCTTGTTTGAAAAGTTAATGTCAAAAGCATTTAATTTTTAGAGAAGAATTTTTTTTTTTTAGTTTTTTCTGCATCTAGCTGAGTTAATTCTGAAAATTTCAGTTCATAGACTGTTAAGAAGAGGTAGATAGAAGTCTGAATCTTTAAATTTGAACTGTGTTATTTGAATGTTAGTGCATGGATGTTGAAAAGAAACCTCTCCTTGTAGAAATACTCTTCATCGAATTGAATATTTAGAGCATGTTTGGCATGGTTTCTTGAGTTAGAGTCTCATTACATTTCATACATCCACTCCCCCTCCGCAAGACTAATAATCAAGTACACTAAAAATCAAGCGATAATAAAATCAATCACATTACTCTTTTTTGAGCTCACACAAAAAGTAGTTCAAGCTAGGATCTTGGGTTAGGAAAAGTGAGAAAATCACCCAAGATCTCAGAACTTGAAACTAGAGTCATTAACGAGAAAAATCCTACTGCACTCATATTATCGGGACCGTTCCTTTACCGAAGCTCAGCGCGAGACAACACTTGGGTGCACAAGAAGGTAGCTCGCCTTCGACTGCATCCGGTGGGTGTTTTATATATTGGGGTTCCCTTCGGGGATGTCGAAACTAGATCAGGGATCTAGGTATTCTGCCCATATAGCATACTGTCCTTAATTGTGGACCCCCCTGATGATGTCTGTGATTTGAGGTATCTTTAGTGGCCATACTTTTTAAGGACTTACACAAGGTGACTGGGACGGGCTGTCCTGGTACCTGAAACAGACGGACCCACTCTGTCTTCGGTCTTTAGGAGGGTACTCGTCTTCACGAGAGTGCTTAAACCTATCGTCTGAGGTTCGGGTGAAGCTCTAGAGTGACCGTAACTATACTTTCGACCAACCCTCTCTGTATACTATTTTGATACTGGATTTCATCACCAGAAAACGGTAGTACTCAAACAGGGCACCCTATTCTCGCTGCTTGCTGATTGATTTTAGAGAGTCCTTTTTTCTTTTTTAGGTGTGTGGTTACTGTCATTGAGACTTTATAATACATCAAAATTTATTAAAAAAAATTAAAATTAAACAGGTCACCATGGCGTCCCTCGACCCACACCGTCTGTCTCGATGACAGCAAGGTCTACCTCCTCTAACTATTGAGGAAGAACCAAACCTTGGTGAACCAGTGCCTTCTACGGAAGAGCAGTCTCCACTGACTAATCTTGATTTTCACATAGCCTCATATCATCCGGAATTTCCGAAGGGCCCTTTCACTGAAGGGGTTGTACCTCATTACAATCCTTCGGTCACTGATCCGTTGGGGCCTGTGATAATTCCGATTCCACCACGCCAAGATATGTCTTCGGCTGCACAAACACCCATTTCACCACCACTATCCACAGGGTCAATGCCAATGGCAACCATCCCAGGTTTTCCACCATCCTCCCCGCCGGTGGTCAGTTCTATGCCATCACTGGGTAACCCCAGTAGTCAACATATACCTAATCCCAACCCTACGGTCATCACAACTGTTAGTAGCTCGCCGAATCCTTCGGCATCTACTCCTACCGTGACCACGCTGGGACCCACGGTAGCTCCTCCCACGAGTATGACTACTTCGGTGCCTTTGAGCAACCCTTTCGGTTGGAACCCTCTGCTGAGTTCAAACCCCTTGGCCACTATACCAGGGGGCAGTGTCACCAGCACTCAGGTAGGAGGGAAAATTTCACTTCCCCTACAATCCTTAGGACAAATGGGACAACCTATTGTCAATACTTTTCCCTTAAGTGGTTCAAATATAGGTGTAGGGTCTATGCCATTGCCAAACTATGCAAGTAGTAGCATGCCTCCGGGAAACTCTATTGCATCCATTTGTACTAACCAACCCCAACCTCCATCCAGAATGGGAGGGCACTTTTATACTGGGGGAAACCAACCGTTCGCCCCGCAATACAATATGCCCTATGGATAGCAACATTATGTCCCTACTCCTCCACCTATCGGACGTTTTTATCAAATTCCTACTTATCCTCCTGGTAACACATTGATGGGTGGACCCTATGGTCTAAGTAGTCAGCCCATACTGCCTTGGTTAGATTCGGGAGAAAATCCACAATTTCCATTTTTGGCAGCTTTGGACATCCCCGATATCCATAAACTGACTAACGAACCCATCAATCACAACCCGCTTTGGCCTCCAGTACCGCATAAGATTCCTTCTAACATCCCGAAGTTCGACGGGAAACAAGGGGACGACCCAGCCACACACATCACTACCTTTCATCTATGGTCTATATCCAATTCCATGGTGGATGATAGTGTCTGGCTTCGACTATTTCCCCGCACCCTTACAGGAAATGCCGCCAAGTGGTACAGTGAATTTCCACGCGCCACCATCAATACTTTTGGCGCTTTAGCGACAGAATTTCTAAAGAACTTCCAATTACCAACTATGTTTGAAACTGGAACGGAATTGTTAACCTCGCTGCGCCAAGACACCGTCACCCACATCTCCGATCATATTCATGAATGGAGATGTAGGAGGAGGCTAGTCAAAACCCTAATCCCAGATCATCTCTTAGCCAATTGGTTTTGCAAGTCTCTTTTACCTCACATCTCTAAAGACATTGGCCTTTCTGGTGTGGTTATAGAAGATCAATGCATTTGTCATGCCCAGCATTTGGATTTAATCTATTCACAATATGGCATGCTATACGATCTACTCCCCCATGCCCCTGGTAACCCAAATCCTCCGGCCACTCAGAAAATCGGAGCACATGCCGACGGTCTCGTTGGCACAATCTCCGGTGTGGCCACAAAGCAGTCTCGGGGGCAAGCCTCCCAGCCATCTTCAGCTACCACCGACCCTCACCAAATGACTACTCTTCCTACCGTTGAGGTGAATTCTATGCAAACCTCACAAAAACCTAGCAGGAAAAATAAGAAGAACAAGAAAAAGACGTCTTCTTCGGAAGAGCAGTCGGAAAATCAGAACAACCCTAATTAGAAAAACGCTGCCAAAAATGACAAAGGGAAGGATGAACCCATGAAATTTCCTTGCAAGATCTGTGCAGAGGACCACTTGACATACAAATGTCCTCGGCTGCAGGAATGCACCGATTTTATTGCCAACAAGGATTTTGGGCGAACACCTGCCATTCTTCATAATCCTTTCCCTAAACAGCAGCAGCAACATCAACACATGGTTGACAATCCGCCACAACCCCATCAACGGGGCAATGGTGGTTCGCATCCTTCCGGTGAAGGACCATCCGACATTTATGGCATTGAGAGTGTTGAACTTCAAACTCGAGCCAAGCTTTATGGAAATCCTACCATAGATGCTCAAGAACCTGGTACTAGTTCAAATCCACCGCCACCCAACGATTTGTATATCGAACGGCCTACTGCTGAACCAGTGATTCGTCCCCCCAAAGGGACACTTCGACGCACGACTCATAACACCTCTGCACGTGCAGCCCAAAACTACAACATTGTAGAAGATTTGGCGCAGGTACCGTCAGCTATGTCTGCTCTCGAAGTATTACAAACCTATCCAGCACAAAGGAAAGCCTTGCTTTCGGCCATTGGTGGAATAGACCCCCAGGATTCCATGATAGCTATCTTTGATATGGAAAAGGCTAAACCTCACCTCTCACAACAACTCGCATTCCAGGTGCAGGTTGTGTTGAAAGGGAGACCAATCCATTGCACTGTCATAGATGAAGGTGCTTCGACCTGCGTTATGTCACAAGCTTGCTGGCTCAATTTAGGTTCTCCTACCCTCACCCTGCCATCGAATTCCCTCAAAGCTTTCGATGGCCACACGTTCCTCCCAAAAGGATACCTTGCTAGCTTTCCCATCACTCTGAGTGGGAAAATGGTAAACGTGGACGTTGAAGTCGTAGAGCGCCATCTAGACTATAATCTATTGCTTGGTCGCAGTTGGTCTTATGCCATGACTGCCATTGTGTCTTCGGTCTTCCGACTCATCCTATTTCCATTGGATGGGAAAATAGTCACAGTGGATCAGCTATCCTTCTGCACCCCTGATTATGCCACGTTACCAAGTAGCACTGTACCCCTAATAGAAGGCTTCCCTGACTCTTACGTCAGTATCGGTACCAGTCTTCTGAAGGAATCTTCCCTACTGGGTTGTTTTCCTCTCTCACTGCCATAGATCGCAAACACGGTTGCAATGATATCCACCACTTTGGATGGCTCTATCGACCCATGGATCATTCTGGCACCTTCAGACATTGATTCCTACAGAGATCGTATGCTACTCTCACCAGCAGAGTTGGCTTACCAAGCCATCCAAATAACATTTGAACCCTCCACTACTATGGTTTCGACCGAAGGTACAAACCTCCCGCCCATCACAGTTCTCTCTAAGGATCTCCTCAATGAAGTCTTGCCTACAAATGAATCTATTCGAGAGATCATGTCTCTAGAAGAACGACCTTGGGGAGAGTTTCACCATCGCGCTTTGATGATTGACTCGGAGGCAATAAAAACTGAAATCCCATCTTTTGACCAACCTGAGATAGTTCCCTCCCCTTATACAACTGTACAAACTATCGATTTAGAAGGGAACATGGGTAATCTTTCTAAGACAATGCTCATTGATATCTCGGTCAAAACGGGTATTGTGGAAAATATTAAGATTGGAGCCGACTGCAATCCTGAGGAAATTGCATGCTTCACATCCCTTTTGAAGGAATTCCACGATGTGTTTGCTTGGTCTTATGAAGAAATGCCCGGCATAGACCCTTCTATCATCGAGCACAAAATAAAGATTTATGACAATGCCAAACCGGTTCGGCAATGACTTAGACCTGTCCACCCGCGCAAAGCAGCCGCCATCAAGATTGAGGTAGAAAATTTTTTAAACACCGGTTTCATCTATCCCGTTCCTTTAATAGAATGGGTTTCCAATCTGGTTCCCATTGATAAAAAACAAGGCACCATTCGAGTTTGCGTCGACTATCACGATCTGAATGCTGCTTGTCCCAAAGACCATTATCCTACACTGTTCATTGAACAAATTCTTGACGATTGTGCCGGATGCGAATCTTTTTCCTTCATGGATGGATTCTCAAGCTATAACCAGATTGCAATTAAAAAAGACGACCAACATAAAACTACCTTCATCTGTCTTTGGGGCACATTTGCGTATCGAAAACTCCCATTCGGTCTGAAGAACGCTGGAGCAACTTTTCAGCGGGCTATGAACTATGCTTTTCACGACATTCGACATATTGTACAAGCTTACTTGGATGACCTCCCGGCCCATTCCAAGAAACGACATGATCACCTTGCTCATCTGAAAGAAATTTTTGCTAGGTGCAGATTCTACAATATACGTTTGAATCCTCATAAATGCGTATTTATGGTTAAGTCCAGACATCTATTAGGTTTCATTGTCTCCAAGCACAGGATTAGGGTTGATCCTGATAAGGTTAAGGCGATTGTTGAATTTCCGGCACTACAATCCATCCTTCAACTCCAACGTTTGCAAGGGAAGGCAAAATTTTTGCGTCATTTCATCGTTAACTATGCCGAGATGACGAAAAGATTTATGCGATTATTGAAGAAAGGAACACTATACTTGTGGGATGACCAAGATCAATGGTCATTCAATGCTTTAAAACATGCAGTTGTTTCAGCCCCACTCCTTAGTGCCCCCGATTACTCACGTGACTTTCTTCTCTACCTGGCAGCCTCACCATCCTCACTTGGAATGGTTTTGGTTAAAGTACACAATGACGACAGTGAAAATGTGATATACTATTTGTACAAAGGTCTAATCGGACCTAAATTACGCTATTCAGATGTGGAGAAACTTTCTCTGGCAGTAGTTTTTTCTGTCACCCGACTCCGACATTATATATTGCTGCGACAGACTACGGTTATTGCTTTGGAGAACCCCATGTGACATATCTTGTCTAGACAAATCATTGGAGGAAAATATTCCAAATGGATCGTAATCCTCCAGCAATTTGATTCGGTCTTCACGGCTGCCAAAGCAAAGAAATCCCTCGTCTTTGCCGAATTATTATCGGATCTTCCCCGAATTGACCCGGAGAAGTAGCTCATGATCCATTTCCTAATGAATCTGTATACTTGGTTGATTCTTCGGACCCCTGGTATGGAGACATTTTGGTCTACCTACAAACCCAATGCTTCCACCCGACTATCATGTCCAACGACCATCGTCATATCCGCCACCAAGCAAAGCACTACCTGGTGCTAAACGATACACTATATCAGCGTGGTGTTGATACTATTCTCCGACGTTGTCTCACTTTCAATGAGGCAGAATGCATTTTGAATGACTGCCATGTAGGGGCATGCAGTGGTCATCTTTTGGGCATAGCTACTGCCCAAAAAATCTTGCGCGTAGGTTACTATTGGTCCACTTTGTTTAAAGACTGTATTGCAGCGGTCCAGAAGTGCCATACATGTCAAATTCTCACAAAGAAAATGCGCGCTCATCCTGCCCCCCTTCATCCGGTTATCTCCATTGGTCCTTTCACTAAATGGGGGATTGACCTCATCACCTGCAATCCCACTTCGAAAAATGGACACAACTACATCGTGGTTGCGGTCGACTATTTTGAGAAATGGGAAAAATCCCTTCCCACTTTCAAGGCCGATGGCGAAACCGCCGCTCTCTTCTTGTTCAATCAGGTAATATTTTGGTTTGGCATACCCCTATCTATTGTCACAGATCATGGATCCCACTTCCAGAATCATATGATGACCAAATTAACATCCATGCTAGGTTTCTGTCAAGATCATTATTTGTCTTATTACCCTCAAGCTAATGGTCAAGTCGAAGCCGTAAATGGCGTCCTCAAAACCATGATTCGTCAATTGGTCAGAAACCATAAAACCACATGGCATCAGAAGTTGTATTATGCATTATGGGCATACCGAACGTCAATAAAAAATGCCACAGGCTTCATGCCATTCCAACTTGATTTCGGCCTAGAGGCAGTACTTCCAATCGAGTGCGAAATTCCATCACTCAAACTTGCCATTGAACTCCTGCCTGGCACCACCACCACAGAAGAGCGCTTGCTCTCACTTGATCATTTGAACGAAACTCGTTGAGATGCTACACTAGAACGCGAAGCTCACCAGCGCCGATTCAAGGCTCAATACGAAAAATCTATCAAGCCTCGTTCTTTCCAAGAGGGCGATCTTGTTCTACTTTATTGGGGGCAGGAACACTCCAACGATTATGGCTTGGTCCTTACATCGTCACTAAATTCCTCTCAAAGGGAGCTTACGAACTTCAGGACTGTAATGGAATTCCACTCGCGGAGCCCCGCAACGGGCTCTACTTAAAGAAGTAGTTTGCCTAGTTTCGCACTAGGCATAGGCTTTGTAATTTTATGTATATAAGTTTTTCTTATTTTTTTGATGTCTCTGGATGTTTTTTGGTTTTTGCAATGTTTTTTCTCATGTAATATTTTTATTTCAGATGTTGTCACCCTCTTTATCATACATCAGATATGTGGACGGTGCTAGTTGTCACACTAGACACATTGCTTCAGCTGCTTGGGTTCTCTACACTCCTAAGTCAGACCTCCTTGGTTCTGGGGGAATATTCCTGGGTATCGCCACCAATAATGTTGCCGAGTACATGTCAGTGATCCAACTCCTCATGAAAGCGGCATCTCATGGCATCTCCAATTTAGTGGTCAGGTTAGATTCCCAAATCATCATTATGCAGTTAAACAATCATTATCGTGTCCGTCATCCAGTCTTGTTGCGTTATTTTTTAAGAGTGCGACTTTTAGAATGTCAATTTCAAACAATTACATTTGAGCACATTCCTAGAGAATTTAATACATTAGTTGATTCTTTGGCAAACTATGTGTTAGATTGGCATTTGTCACATTTACTATAAAAGATTCACTCATGAGTATATATATTTTTATCCCATTGAAAATACACAAAAACTAAAAAACACAAAATCACCAAAAAGTAGGCATATATATATATATATATATATATATATATATATATATATATATATATATATATATATATATGTATATGTCGTGTCCAGAACAATAGTTACATCAAAAAATCTTCCAAAACTTGGGTGGTTTACAAAAATTTGGCTACACTAAGCCACGCTCTGACACTAATACATCCACTCCACCAACTAGGCCTGATGATCATGGTAGCATACAACTGCTCTAGCTATCCTCCTCAGAGGCACCAGGTATCGCTCTGGCACACCGACGGTATGTCACTACAAACGAACTAGAACCTCCTACATAGGAAGGGGTGGTATGCCCATAATCAAACCCTCCAGGTTTCTGGAGAGTTCATGTAAAACTTGGGCATCATCATCCTCACTTCCGCATCATCTGCTGGTGCGCCAGCCCCGGGTAACTGCAGTCCTCGCCATGCATAGCGAGGGGCCCCAACTGGCCGGACAGGTGCCACATCTGTGTCAAGCAAACAAGCGCTTCATGTCAAAACATAATTTTCACCCTGTTTTCAACAAAAAAAAAAAGAAAAATTGCATAAACATTCAAAAGACAAAAAAACAAAGTACTTCTTTGAAATACACTGATCATTTCCTTCTTACCATCGAGCCCCCACTGGGTGCCAGGGGGCAACACTAACTCAGGATCTCTTGTGAAGTTCATCCATGCATAGAGATAATCCTCAATCATAATAATCTGTGAGTTGAGCCAATCAAAAAATCCATCATCAAAACAGTGGCGGACGAGACCCTCTCTAGTCCGCGGAAGAAAAGTGACCCACCGAGCCTGCCTCAGCTCCCTTGGACCCAATGGTGCTGTAACGATCCTGGGCCTCATCAGTGGTATCCAGTCCAGTATGAAAGAGACAATCAGTGTACCGTACCCAAACTCTCTCTGGGTACGGGTCTTACATGCGGTAAGCTCTGCTCGGACCCGATGGACAACTCTGTCACACCAGTCGAAAACCTGAGGCTGCATATAGTCCAAGGCTAGGAGCATCTAGGCCTTGGTGGCCAAATGCTGACTCTTGGCACCTGCCATGTGAACAATCATCCATAATATAGACCACAGTGGTCTCAAAGTCACCTGTGCGATCGGTATCCGATTGCTCACAGCCTGAGTGTCACGTATGCAATGCGCATGAATCAGATCAGTAGTGGAACGTGGGTCAGCTTTGGACCCCGTCAAGTTGGGCCTCGCCCCACGACATGATAGGCCGGTCAAAAAGTACACATCATCCTTTTCGATTGAGAGCTCATTGCCCCCAATCCTAAAGACATGGTGTTGTTCGTCCCATTGCTGGATTAGCCACCTTGGGAGGTCCTCTTGACCCCTCATCAGTTCTAAGTGGGCGTACTTTAGAAATCCGCATCTACGGAGAGCCATCAAGCTTGCTGCATCTGCCACCATCTCTCGTTCTTCCCGTTCGTGTTCTCTCTCTCGCCAGATACTCATGATTAACCGCTCAATACCTGCAAATGCAACATTTTCAACCGATCGAAACTTGCCTGGACCACTTCAAAACAACAAAAAACGAGTTTCTAAAAAACATGGTGCGCCTAACGCTGGATCTAGTACAAAACAGAGCGCGCTAACGTGGTATCCCTTCACGGGTTATGCGTTTAATGCGGCTGTCATACTTCTGCCCTGCGTTAGGCGCAAGCATTTTTTTAGGGCCTTGAAATATTCTAATTTTGAACCAGCAAAAATTAACAAAAAGACAATTAAATGATAGCAGGAGGTTCGAGCTCTTACCTGGATCTTGTGGGAAGGAAAACTGTTGCCCAGATTGTCTGTAATCGTCAGCTGAAGTTTTCACACCTTTTCACGCTAGAGCTCCTTCACAGCACTCAAAACAGTGAAAATGAAGGTCCTCCGACCTTCTTATAGCAAATTCTGGGGCATGACTCTCTTACACTAGTTGGAAAAAGTCATGAACTCTTGCTGTGCATGTGTCGCAACTATTGAGATTTGGTAGTGATGTTCTGATGAGTGATCAAGATTTATATGCAGACATACTCATGTTTCATCGAGCGTTCTTTTTACGGTATTTTTCTTGCTACTTAATCCGAAAACCTCGAGTTCCCTTCTTCAGACTCGTTAAAATTATATGAAGTTGATATCGAGCATTCTTTTTATGGTCTTTTTCTTTCTCGTTAATCCGAAAAACCTAGAGTTCTCGTCTTCAGGCTCGTTAAAACTATGAAGAAGCACTGAGCTTTCTTTTTAGGAACCTTTTTCTCTCTCATAAAACCGAAAAAACCCTGAGTTTACTTTGTCGGGCTCGTTAAACTACCACGACAGAGAGCAAGGAGCCATTCTTTTCCTCTTTTTCAAAGCTCCCTAACCGAAAAAGTAACCGAGTTTTCTTCGCATGACTTGTTAAAATTTCATGGAGGGCACCGAGTTTTTCTTTGTTGGACTCGTTAAAATTTCACAAAGAGTATTGAGTTTACTTCATCTCCTCGTACTCATAACAAAATGAGGTAGACGTCCATCAAACATAGATTTCTCACTTTTCCGGTTTCGATGGACTAACTCATGGAAAATGAACTGTTTTGGGTTTACTGTTATCCCTTTGTTGTGCCCGGTTATCAAGACATGACAAAGGCACCCCAATGGAGTTGTCTTTTATGATATTTTTCAGACTCTCTAAACATGAAAAATTCACCAAGTTTACTCGTCTGGACTCGTTAAACCTAATCAGAAGGGGCACGGAGTTGTATTTTATGATATTTTTTAGAGTCTCTAAACATGAAAAATTCACCTAGTTTACTTGTCTGGACTCGTTAAACTTAATCAGACGGGGAAAAATTTGGACAAAATGGATACTACCTCTGTTAAATTTCAGAAAGGTCGATTTGGCAGCAAAATTCTTGAACATGGAACTTCCCAGAAAACTCTTTCGCAGTTAGCCGAACCCTACCATCTATGAGTATTAGCCTTCATTTCCCAGTGTCCCTACACCGGTAATATCATAACACACTCTTTGGTGTTCATTAAGCCTCAGCTGCCTAGTACCTTGTTACAGTGCCTTCTATTGTTCAAGCAGATCTCTCTATCTACTGCTCCTGTTATCAACCAAACCGCTCATTATGCTAGAAATTATTTGTCGTCTGACATCCCCATTTACTCTTCATTATTTCAATCATAAATCAGTTGGTTTCTGTTTCGTGTTGATTGATGTAGGATGCCTCAGTGCCTACCTTTCAATAGATCTCTTCCTATCCACTTCAGCATCTTATCTAGGAAGTTGATCCAGAAACCCATTAGTACCCAGATACCTTCAGACATCAGTGGAAGATATTCTCGTGTTTGATCAAGAGTCTTCATCATTGGCTCCTGGTCAAATGATTCTACGAGTGTTAGACTTCAACTCATTTTATTCACACTCGCTAGATTGTACTGTGCATCTTAGGGACCATCATCATTATCGGTGGCCACCTTCGTCTCTGTTAACAGTTTTCATTATCGACTGGTAATCAGACGATTTCTCACATGTTCGACGACAACTCCTTCATTCACATGCTGATAAATATGCAGTTTAAGTGAATCGGCGGTCAAGACCTTGGGGCAAAGGTTACATCATTAAAGTTGTGTTTCCTCCCCCAAGTTGCGATACTGTTTATGGAGACAGATTCTTCAGCCTGATCCTGTTATGAAAGACACTTCCACATTGTGCTTATTGATGGACAGATTCTTCATATCTCTATTCTAGAGAAATCATGTTGTTTAATCTACTAAGCATGGGAATGCCCGACTCAAGGCAGATACTATATTTTCTGACATATGTTGTTGTTTCAGGTTTTCCTCAGTCTTTCAATCTCTCTATCTCTACTACAAACTTTGTAAAGTATTTCGGCCATCGTCTTCGTCTCTGACCTCACACTTTAGGGGGCATCTGTTACAGGTCAAAATACCTCCTCATCAGCTCAGAGGAGAAGACAAATATGGAAGGAATACAAAGACCTAAATTAAACCTATTTCTGCCAAGGTAACGCCTCTATATAACAACACAAGAGTGTTATAACGCAGCTAATCAGTGAATGGGCAGCGTTAGTGGCTAGGGAAATGCTCTGTTTACACTAGAGGGAAGCGTTACCCGTGTTTTAAGTTTGAAACAGAAAAAACCTGTGGAGAATTATTTGAATCTCCAGCTTTTTCTCACAAGAGAGTCAGTACAAAAAAGGAAACTGCAAAGCACCAACTCTTATTGGGCATTTCCATAAACAACTGAACTCTCAAAAGAGGCAAAAGCATAGAGGTTGAGGAAACATCTTGGTTTTTTCTATTCAAGAACTTAGAAGAAGAAGGGCAATGATTTCTCTCTCCATCTCCTATAAAATGGAGTTGAAGGCTTTTGGTTCAAGGTCAAAGGATTGTCAAGTTTTTGAATACTTGTGAAGTACATTGTTGTAGTGTGAGGGTCAAAGGTCAAAGAGGTTCATTGAGAGCTTGTTGATCAGGACATCACCACTTTGAGAGATAGAGATATTGGAAGGCTGAGGAGGGCTTGGTGAAACTGACGGTTGTAATCCTCCTTTTTACAAATCAATAGAACTGTATCTGTTTTGTCCATTCTATGCGTTGATATTGTCATTATTATTTTAATCACTTATATTGCATGAGATGAATGGCTTAGATGTGCACAATTTAAATTTTTATTATATATTGGCTTAATTGATAGGAAATGTATGTTATTTTATAAATTACATGAGTGCTTTAATTGATTGCAAGATCTAAATTTGGAGTTGGTGAAGGAGGAACGCTACTTCGCTACCTAGTGCTCTCCAAAGGACTCTAAGATCATTAAAGAGCTAATTCTCTATATTTTTCTATCAAGTGGTTTTAAGTTAATATGAACATGTGTATGCCATCTTTGTGAACTGTACAGCTAATCTTACTGTCTGCCTCGGGCACCGGAAAGCCCTGAGAGGGATATACGATAACCAATAACCCAAGAATTTTACCCTATAGCAATCCCAATTATCCTTCATCCACACATTTTCACACAACTTCTTCCAATGAAAAATAACTAATTGTGGTTTTATAGATATAGATATAGGATAACAAAAAAATTTTAATGCTTGCACAAATAGAATTTATTCTTATGAAAGGATGCCCAAAAAGATTATACTTGAAAATTTGTGAATGGTGACATGGATGTTTTATTTGATTAAATTTTTCCTTTTTAACCAAACTGAATCACTCGATGTTTTCTCTAATTAAATATTTCATTTTTACTGAACCGAATCACTTGATATGTTCTCTAATTAAATATTTCATTTTAACTGAACCGAATCACTCTATGTTTTTGTAATTAATTATTACCTTTTAACCAAACCCAATCAAATGAATGACAACATAATATAATTTGAAAACAAAAACTTAGAGCAAAGGAGTAAGAGCAATCGAAATCAAATCCTTTCTCACAAATATTATTTCCCACTTAGCATAGCTACATAAATCATTCCTCGGAAATATCACTATGCCGAAATGCTTCCTCGCAAATAGAATTCCAAACTTGATTTAACACCGAGCTTAATTTCATTATTTTATGTTTAAAATACTTTTATAAAGTACGTTTAATATTTAAGTGGAAAAATAAATTAACAAATATGATTATTCATTAGTGAACTTGAGTTTTATTTTATGAATAAAAGTTACATTAAGTAGTTGGTTAATTGATTGGTAAATAATTCCAAGATTCCAGAGTAAAATGGAAGAGGCAGTTTTTGATAGTTACCTTCCCCAAAAGGATAAAAAGAAAATCTTGGGAAGGGGAAGGGGTTCTGTGAATTAGAGAAGAAAAGGGTTAACAAAAAATGTTGCATAAGAGAGTTGTCCAGAGCTGGCTTAAAACCAGTGGAGCTCTGTAACCCGAAAGGAGTATAGGCTGGACAAATGTCCTGAGACCTAGCTTCTGAATATTACTGCTACCTTAGACTCTGGTGCGGAGCATGGGGGGATTTGAGGACGTGATCGCCTCTCTCATGGTTGGGTGGCACAATAAATTTAACTAAATCAGAGATGAATATATCAGTTACATGGTTAAGTTGTAGAAATGAACTGATAAATCTGTATTCAACTTCTGTGCATGAATCTTTACATGAATTAGAGAATTATCTGTTAGGTTAATCTTGCTACATTGGTAGTGTTATATAGGATAACGATGAAATATTCTAGATTCTGAAAGAAGAACTGTCATATGACATGATAATGTTGTGAACATTGAACATAGCCTTTCCTCTACCAAAAGAGTACTATTATTGTGATTAGATTCTATTTTATAGAAATAGAGATGTGTGACAAAAGAAGTATGATTTCCAGTATTATATTGTGTTTAGTAAAACCAAATGTCATAACATTATCAAGTGTAATAAACATCTATGATGCATGTGTCTGTATATCTAATAAACAAACTTTTGTGTAAATAACTACAGAGAACCGTAAGAAGGTAAAATGAGAACAGATGGTTTGAAGGTGGTTTTGGGAATAAACTATATTCCTGTAATTTATGAAATAAATACATACATACTTTCAAGTAACTAGAGTAAAGATTCAGTAGAAAAAAAGAGGTAGGCACTAAGGTTTAGGACCTTATTTCTAAGGAAAATAGAATAGGGTCCAATGTCCTCTTACCTTTGTTAGGGTCCTATAATAATAGGATTCATAATTTTGAATTGTCTGTGTTAAAATTTGCAATATTGTAAATACCTTTTCTTTCTACAAATGCTTTCCCAAATTAAAAAATTAAAAGAGGGTATTTCCTAAAAGAAAAATCAAAGAACTGAAAGAAAAGAGATAAAAAAAGAATATCAAGTATAAACCCCACAAAAAGAGATAAAAATAAGATCATGAAAGTGTGCGCATTCAAATGCCACTAATTTAGTTTACTTTTTGCAAATAAAATTGTGTGCAGCTTGTCCAAAATGCATAATTCATGATACTCATACAGTTTAATCTTGATTATTCATTCTTTTGAATTTTATGTTGATAGTTAGTGAATAAGATCTGGCCAAACCATTTAATCTTGGCAGATCAGTAGTTAGGTAGAGAATAAAAGAGCTCATTAGTTTAATTTGAGCCTTTGGAAGTTATAAGGTTAGAAGAAGATTATTTTGCTTATTAAAAAGAAAATTAAGGGTCAGCAAGCTCAGATATTCCCAACAAAGGAAATAAAAATGTTAGGATAAATAAAGGGTAGGCAGAAACACTTTGGCAAATCATGGAAAGCACTGATGGTTCATCTCATATTTCTAACATCCTTCTAAAAAAACTTTTCCCCTTGTAAAATATCACTTTCCCTTCATTTTAACCCTTTTTCATTTTACTGATACCCATTTCCCCTTCCTATAAACCATTTTCCCTTCCTAAACCCCTTTCCCTAGCTAAAAACCCATTTCCTATCACTAAAATTCCCTTCCCCTTCACTAATTCCACAATTTTTCCAATAAAACCTAAAAACCTATTTTCCCATCGTTTAAAGTGTTAAATATATAACCCCTCTGCCATTATATTTTACAACCTTTTTTATATCATTTCATAACCCCATTATATATATATATATATTCTCCCGTAATATATATCATATTGACTTCCCATTCAATATAGTTCCCCATTATAATTTCCTGAAACCCCTTATATATTTTAACTTATAGCTTAGAATCCCTTCATATATTAAAACCCATTCGTATATAGGTTATATATTTAGACCTTCACATATTTTATAATCCTCCACTATATAAACCTAACCCCCACTATATTAAACCATCAATATATAAGAAAATCCCACCACATATAACATACCGGGTCCCACCTTTGAACCCATCATAGCTCATCCGACCATCCAATCTCTGCCAACGAATCCAACGACTTCCAATTCATTTCGTAACCTCGATAGTCAAAATTTTAATGTTGAGGGAGGGTTGCAAAATGGGTGGTTTCACAACCCTCTCCCCCTGCCATGTGGCGATCCTAAATTACATCGCACTCACTCATCCCAAACTGCTAAACCACTTTTTCACGTGCAATAAAACCACCTTTTCAATATATGATGAAACCATCCACTATTTCCAATCTGCTCCTGCACTGTGTGGCACATTTCCATTCCACTCTGCGCCGTGATAAATCCTGAGCCATTACTATAGACCTTCCATTTACCTTGCACTGTGTGATAAACACAGTTTTCAAAATATGAAATCCTGAACTGTTAAATTCAATTACTCACTGCCAACAGAGTTGAACCTCCATAGCCAGAACTCATTCCACAAGGTTTTCCCAGATCCATAAAGCCCTTGCTCACCTCCTTGTAGACCTGGATTTTATTAACGAATGTTTTGTTTTGTAGGTATATCAACATACCAAGAAATTTGATAAACATTGGATACTAGTTCAAACTGTTTAATCTAGATTCTCAGAATTTAAGCAGAAGTTTCATACACAGAAGGAAAATCAAGTTAAAACCAGCAATACAGTAGAGAAAAGATAATTTACACAGTAAATTGGTTTTAACAGAGTAAAAACATCTACAACAACAACAATGAAGATGTTCAAAGTAACTCTCCAGGACATATTTTACTCATTGTTACATATATATTACTGTAAAAGGTAAAAGTGAAAAGATAACGGAGCAGTAAGGTGAAAGAAAATTCACAAAGTTAAAGAGTTAAAGAGCAGTCAAGTCAAAATGCATACAGATGAAATGCAGAGTTAAAAGAACAAAAAGGGCAATTAGATAAAGACAGAGGAGGAATACAATGTAAGAGATAAACCAGCATAAGAGAAACAAACAGATGACAGCAAATCAGATAAAACAGGGACAACTTTCAATCATTTGAAAGGTGTCACTACCTTTTAGCATCCAGATATTTTATTTCCAAGAACAAATCTTGATTAGTTAATCAAGATATTTTGTATTAGTTTTTGTATAAATACTTCATCCATTTGAAGTATTAAGTGTGGGTGGATTCCTGAACATTTATATAATTGTAATTGATCTAAAACCTGAGGGTTTATTGTACCATTTCAAGTCTACAGACAGGACAAACAATAAAGACATTGCCTTACATGATTCATGTGTTGAGCCACTTCAGTGAAGTACTTTCAATTTTTCTTTGTTATTCTCTTAAGTATTCCATAATCTTGCTTGTTTTTTGAATCTAAATGATATAACAGGAATTTTATTTTAGAACTTGTTTAAATACACTTTGTCTTGAACTGTTATTAATTTTCATGTTTTCTTCTGATATCTAGATCTGAGAATCCTAGTTGCTCTCCCATCCTGACTGACCTTTTTCATTTCCTTCATTATCCGGTTTGAGGAATCCTTAACTGCTCCTTGATCTCGATTGAAACCACTTCATCATCCAGCCTAAAAGATTTGAATTTACTCAGCTACCTTGCCCTGTGAACACTTCCTTTAGAACATGATTCTGCCCTGTTTCTTGATACATTGACTCCATAGACCAATAGAAGATATACATGCACCTATGCATCTAAATCAGTAATTCCACCACCAAACAAATCAAATCAAAACCCAATCAATCTTACATAACTAGCCTAAAATCAATTATAGCAAACAAAGCTAAATCATTAAGAGAGAGCCCTCTCTGAGATTAGGAAGGCTAGGTCCTAATATCCAAAGTAGGTTTGTGGTTACCTCAGTTATTCCTTTATTTAGCCTTGGGAAAATTATTGAGTGATAGAATATTGGTGACTCCGCTGGGGAAGAGCTTGTCTTTCAGAAAAATTATACAAGAATCAGATCTGATCTATGTTGGTGGACAATGATCAAACATACAAAGTTTAAAATCATCCACTTGGAGACTCCAACTCCAAATCAATTTCACAATCAAAATCAAGACTCTACTAGAGAAATGAACCTAGAAGAACATCATGGGAATATCAGGTTTTCAACTTGGATCTTAATCTAAGACATTATGTTCTTTCTCATTAAGAATATTTTTCAATGTATATTGTATTTTAGTAATGATCTTAGATTAATATTTGATTACTTTCCTTTGAATATTGTAAATATAAATTCTCCTTTTGAGCAGCTTTCTGATGAAACTTATGATGATTATCTTCCAATTGAAAAGCCTCAAGTAATCAATGCTGATCTTACAATTCCTGTACATATTCCTATACCTTCTAAAGTTCCTGATAGATATAAGCCCCTCATTTTACCTCTTATACTCCATGATTTCTCTCATAATTATTACATCTATCTCCCCAAGTTTTATGGTAACATCATTTCTGAAAAACATATTGGTAACATAATTTCTGAAAAAAATATTCAAGGTTTCGAGAATTATCTAGACTTATTTTAGATTGATGAAAATGATGTTATTATCAGACTTTTTTCTCTTTCTTTGCAAAGTAAAGGAAAAAGTTGTTTTAAGAATCTATCTATTGCAAGCATCTCAAATTTCCAATAGTTTTCCAAAATTTTCCTTGATAGAAGGACAATCAAAGTTAATCTTTTCATGATCATAGAAGAATACAATCAGTTGAAAAGACAACCAAATGAGATAATACAACAAATTTCTGACAGATTTAATCAATTTTATTATTCAATGGCACCAACTATCAGACCTCCTCATGACTCAACTCTCTTGCATTATCCAAAGGCCTTTGATCTAGAAATAGAGTTTCAGCTAAGAGAAAGGAACCCTTCAACACTTGAGGAGATGCGTAACATTGCAGTAGATGTAGAAGTTAATCTATTAATTAAAAGAGAAAAGTTGAAAGAAAAAAAAGAGAAGAACAACATTGCTGAGCACCTGACATCTCCAGAGGTAAAAATTGACATCTTGGCAAATAAGATAGAGGAAATGATACACAAGATCACCATGAAAGATATATTTTTCGTTCAATATCACCATGACCCATTTATTACATAAAAAGAGGAGGTTACTGGTCATAAACACTTTCCTGCTAATCCTAAATACCATAGATCAGAAAATGGATTTACAGAGCAATATATAGAGGAGAAATCTACTGATCTAATGTGTATGATCGATGACATTTCTTCTTTTAATTATTTGCCTGAATATGATCAGTATGATGATAATTATGTTCTTCAAACTCAAGCTAATTTTACAGAACAATCAGTAGCTATTTTGTGGGATGAGGAAATTTAGTTTCAGCAGTTTTAATATAGTGATCAGTTAATACAAATCAGCTATGAGAACGAAGAAGAAAGTACAGAAAATTGGGAAGTAATTAAAGGATTTCTACCTCTTTTATTTGCTTCATTTTAGATTGTCAAAGACAAATATAATACAATCAGAAAACAACAATATTTAGATATTGTTATTGACAACAAAGAAAACAAAGAAATTCTTGATTAGGATACTTCAGTTTCACAATTTCAGTTATCAAAATCCATTGAAATACCTAATCAAAAGACACGGGAAAATTCTTTACCATTATGTTTTGAAGCATTTCAGTTTTTGAAGGAAATTTTTTATAATGCTTCTAAAACAAAGGATGAACAACCTGTAGAAATCTATGAAGTCCCATGGAAACCCATAAGTAGTGGGTTGCAGCAATCCTTCCATGTTTTTCATGATCCAATAGCTGAGGTGTTAGATGATGAATGCAATCAAGATATTTCTCCATTAACCAATTATGAACTTCAGATTCAAGATGATAAAGGTTTCATCAGACAGACATTTTTATCAGTAGAAACATCATTACAAAACTTGTCTAAAAATCTACTATTATCTCAGGACAATCATAAGTTAATTTTGCAGGGAAATAAAGGTAACAATAATAGTTTAGTTTCATGGCATGGAGTACATCGAGAATAGATGTACAGTTGCTTGGATCAGTTGAATAATAGTGTATATATCTTTGAAGATTCTTTTGTACAGTTTACAAAGATAAGAAAGGAAATTGAATATTGCCTTACAAAAATTACATTTGTTGACAAGTTTCTAAAGGGTTGCAGAACTACAGTTTTGATAATCAACAAGCAAATGCAACAAAATAAATCAATGTATATAATGCTTTAATGGTTGCATCGATTGTTTCATTTTACCTAATCAGCAGTTGGATAGCTGATTAAGGTAAGTAGGTAGGATTTCAATTTGATCAAATTTAGTTTTAATTAGCAAGTTTATTTCAGTTTTCAGCAACAGATTGACAGAATTCATTAAGATCTAAAGCCAAGAATAATACCCTAAAAGTCTTGATGATTTAGTAGTTTGGTTTGAAGGTTGCAGCAATTAAGCCTGTATCAGATTTCATTTTGTAGAAAAGGGTGTGATTTTAGTTTAATATTTTTTAGTCACAGAGGTTATATAACAAAGCATGTGCAGGTTTGGGATTGGCCCAATGGATCAGGCCACTAGTCGACGGTGCTCTTAACATCTTAAAAGGAGATGCCATCCCCAAGTGGAGCCACTGTTAGGGTCCTATAATAATAGGATTCATAATTTTGAATTGACTCTGTTAAAATTTGCAATATTGTACATACCTTTTATTTATACAAATGTTTTCCCAAATTTAAAAATGAAAAGAGGGTATGTCCTAAAATAAAAATCAAAGGACTGAAAGAAAAGAGATCAAAAAAGAATTTCAAGTATAAACCCCACAAAAAAGAGATAAAAATAGGATCATGAAAGTGTTGCACATTCAAATGCCACTACTTTAGTTTAATTTTTACAAATAAAATTGTGTGCAGCTTGTACAAAATGCCATAATTCATGATAATCATACAGTTTAATCTTGATTATTCACGCTTTTGAAATTTATGTTGATAGTTAGTGAATAAGATTTGGCCAAACCATTTAATCTTGGCAGATCAGTAGTTAGGTAGAGAATAAAAGAGCTCATCAGTTTATTCTGGGCCTTTGGAAGTTATAAGGTTAGGAGTAGATTAGTTTTCTTATTAAAAAGAAAATAAAGGGTCAGCAAGCTCAAATGTGCCTAAAAAAGGAAATAAAAATGTTAGGATAAAGAAAGGGTAGGAAAAAACACTTTGGAAAATCATGGAAAGCACTGATGGTTCATCTCATATTTCTAACATCCTTTTAAAAACACTTTTCCCCTTGTAAAATATCCCTTTCCCTTAATTTTAACCCTTTTTCCTTTTATTGATACCCATTTCCCCTTCCTATAGACCATTTTCCCTTCCTAAACCCCTTTCCCTAGCTAAAAACCAATTTCCTATCACTAAAATTCCCTTCCCCTTGACTAATTCCACAATCTTTCCAATAAAACCTCAAAACCTATTTTCCCATAGTTTAAAGTGTTAAATATATAACCCCTCTACCATTATATTTTACAACATTTTTTATATCATTTCATAACCCCATTATATATATTCTCCCATAATATATATCATATTGACTTCCCATTCAATATAGTTCCCCATTATAATTTCCCAAAACCCCTTATATATTTTAACTTATAGCATAGAATCCCTTCATATATTAAAACCCATTCGTATATAGGTTATATATTTAAACCTTCGCATATGTTATAACCCTCTGCTATATAAAACTAACCCCCACTATATTAAACCATCAATATATAAGAAAATTCCACCACATATAACATATCGGGTCCCACCTTTGAACCCATCATAGCTCTTCCGACCGTCCGATCTCTGCCATCGGATCCAATGACTTCCAATTCATTTTGCAACCCTGATAGTCAAAAGTTTAACGTCGAGGGAGGGTTGTGAAATGGGTGGTTTCGTAACCCTCTCCCCCTGCCATGTGGCAATCCTAAATTACATCACACTCACTCATCCCAAACTGCAAAACCGCTTTTTCACGTGCAATAAAACCACCTTTTCGATATATGATGAAACTAGCCACTGTTTCAAATCTGCTATTGCACTATGTAGTACACTGTCATTCCACTCTGCGCCATGATAAATCCCGAGCCATTACTATAGACCTTTCATTCACCTTGCACTGTGTGATAAACACGGTTTTCAAAATATGAAATACCGAACTGTTACATTCAATTACTCACTGCCAATAGAGTTGAACCTCCACAGCCAAAACTCATTCCACAAGGTCTTCCTAGTTCCATAAAGCCCTTGCTCACCTCCTTGCAGACCTGGATTTTATTAACGAATGTTTTGTTTTGCAGGTATATCAGCATACCAAGAAATATGATAAACATTTGATACTAGTTCAAATTGTTTAATCCAGATTCTTGGGATTTAAGCAGAAGTTTCATACACAGAAATAAAATCAAGTTAAAACTAGTAATACAGCAGAGAAAGGATAACTTACACAGTAAATTGGTTTTAACAAAGCAAAAACATCTACAACAGCAACAATGAAGATGTTCAAAGTAACTCTCCAGGACATATTTTACTCACTGTTACATATATCTTACTGTAAAAGGTAAAAGTGAAAAGATAACAGAGCACTAAGGTGAAATAAAATTCACAAAGTTAAAGAGTTAAAGCGCAGTCATGTCAAAATGCATACAGATGAAAGGCAGAGTTAAAGGTAAAAAACAGAGTTAAAAGAACAAAAAGGGAAATCAGATAAAGACAGAGGAAGAAGACAGCGTAAGAGATAAACCAGCATAAGAGAAACAAACATATGATAGCAAATTAGATGAAACATGGGCAACTTTCAATCATTTGAAAGGTGTCACTACCTTTTAGTATCCAGTTATTTTATTTCCCAGAATAAATCCTGATTAGTTAAACAAGATATTTTGTATTAGTTTTTGTATAAATACTTCATCCATTTGAAGTATTAAGTGTGGGTGGATTCCTGAACATTTATATAGTTGTAATTGATAAAAAATCCCGAGGGTTTATTATACCATTTCAAGTCAACAGATAGGACAAACAATAAAGGCATTGCATTATAGGATTCATGTGTTGAGCCACTTTAGTGAAGTACTTTCAATTGTTATTTGTTATTCTCTTAAGTATTCCATAATCTTGTTTGTTTTCTGAATCTAAATGATATAACTAGAATTTTATTACAGAACTTTTTTAAATACACTATGTCTTGAACTGTTATTCATTTTCATGTTTTCTTTTGATATCTGGATCTGAGAATCATTAATTGCTCTCCCATCCCGATTGACCTTTGTCATTTCCTTCATTATGCGGTTTGAGGAATCCTTAACTACTCCTTGATCCCGATTGAAACCACTTCATCATCTAGCCTAAAAGATCTAAATTTACTCAGCTACCTTGCCCTGTGAACACTTCCTTTAGAACTTGATTCTACCATGTTGCTTGATACATTGACTCCATAGCCCAATGGAAAACAGACATGCACCTATCCATCTGAATCAGTAATTCCACCACCAAACAAATCAAATCAAAACCCAATCAATCTTACATAACTAACCTAAAATCAATTATAGCAAACAAAGCTAAATCATTAAGAGAGAGCCCTCTCTGAGATTAGGAAGGCTAGGTCCTAATCTCCAATGTAGGTTTGTGGTTACCTCAATGATTCCTTCATTTAACCTTGGGAAAATTACTGAGTGATAACAACCTCCTCTATGACTAAATCAATACACTTTAAGTTGTACATAAAAAGAATAAGGAAATTTTAATTCCTTAATCATTAGAGGAAATTTTAGTCTAAAAGTGGCCTCCTAAGGAAAAATCAAGAAACTAATAAAAAAGGGCATGTAGACATTTTTTTAATTTTAATTTACTTTTATCTATGTTCTACAATATTTATTAGCACACGATTCAATAATTTTTTTTAATATATTATTTCTAACTTTTTACTTTTATCGAAATCGATAAATATATGGCACTTTTATTATAATAATTGTCTATATATATTTTATATTTAAATAAGTATCTATATTTATATTTCATATTTAATTGTGTATATATAGTTTATATTTAACAATTTTTTGATGTTTTTTTAACTATATTGTCTACTGAAGCCACAATTTCACCCGAAATATATTTTTTTGGTAGGAATCCGGTAATTTTTCCTTTCTAGAATACTTTTTTTTAACTATTTAATTATTTTATATTTAACTTTTTTTTAACTATTTTTTTCTTATATATATATAGTAAGTAATTTTTTTTTTCACATTTTTTATGTTTGATCTATATTTTTGTCTTTTTTATATATTTTTTATATTGTATTTTTTTGGGTCTTTTTTTTTATATATATATATATATATATATATATATATATATATATATATACTTGTTATTATCTTTTTTAATTTTTTTTGTTTTGTTTTTGTTTTTGTTTTTTAATGTTTTGATATTCTCAATATATTTGATTGGATATATGTGTCAAAATAAAAAATATGTAGAAGTAATAAGTTTAAGAGAACATTTTTTTTAGTGATGGTGTACTTCCTTAGCAATCGATAGGATTCTAGAAATGATACTTTTTTTTTGCATAATCTTTAATATGTTTATTAGTTTCGATTTATTAAATTCAAAAGAAATATAATTTTAATATTAAATTATCATTATTATTATTATTATTATTATATATGAAAATAAAATTAAAATACATATATTTCTCAATAACGAAATATAGGTTTTAAAAAATAATTTGCAAATTTCAAAATCTTAAAATTATTTAAAAATAAAATATTTACACATTGGAAAAACAAATGTTTTAATGGAGAGAGTATAAAAAACTCCAAAATCACATATATATTCATTTCTTTTGTAAAGTTTTTGATTCATGATAACTGAAGTGTTTCAATACATTATATATATATATATATATATATATTCACAAAGAAAAAATTCGTAACTTTTCAATTAATGATCGGTTACATGTTACAAAAACTGGTAGTAATACTACTGTTCAGTTCAAAGAACTCTTACATTCTGCCACAATATCAATCTGCAGGCCATCACAGTCCCAAAATGAAACATTTCAGTGATGAAACTAGTGTCCACATAGTAAGTTCGGTGCATAACTTACTAGCTCATATAAAACCAAAAACATCAAAATATGAAGTAAATATACATGCCGAATATATAAGAAAGGGAGGTAGTACAAAATCTCCCAGAAGACAGCTGTATGACTAAACATCCAAAACAGCAGGAACCTCCTCGATAAAAGGCCGATGATAATATCTGTAGATCTGTCCATCAGTGTGTTCTGTGATATGCCAGGTGCCCCAGATCAGCTCCGAAGCTTCTTTGGACAGTTGGTCAGCCACTTTGTTCCGAGACCTGTAAATATGAGTCGCTGTGATGGAGTCAAAAAGTGCTCTGAGATGGTGTACCTCGCGCAGCAGTGCAGACAGTGTGTGGGAGTGACAATGAGAAAGATGATTGAACCAATTGATCACAAGTTGTGAATCACCAAAGATCTGGATGGAGTTGCAGTGAATGTCCCAAGCAAAGGTTAGAAGAAGTCTGAGGCTTTTCAGTTTGGCATAGTTGTTAGTACCGGGACCCAAACCCATTCTGATGTTGTAGTAGTGATGGTCATTCAAATAAAGAGTTGCGCCCCCACCACACCCATGTGCATTGGACGCGCCATAAAAAAATGCCCATGCCCGGCTATGATCAATGGTTTCAGGAGTCTCATGGGATGGCTTGTTGCATATGCTTTCCTCGGGTATGAGCCGAAAAGTGGCAAGAGATGCAGCACAAATCCGATCACAGTCTATAGGAGTCTCATTAAAAATCTATTTATTACGGCCGATCCATATCTCCCAAGCCATAATTAGAGGGAGGTTGCGTAATCTTGGGCTATGGGCAAAGTGCTGCCACCAATTTTTCCAAGCCTCAATTAAGGTGGCGCCCTGCCAATTGAATCCGCAACCCAGTTCAGTGATGACCCGTGACCATATATCTTGGATGATGATGCACTGCAGGAATAAATGGAGTGTATTCTCACAGTATTTCAGACAGTAACAGCATCTAGATGCCCCGTGATAAGCCCTCCTGTGAAGGAATTCCATGGTAGGTATACAGTGCTTAAGAATGCACCAGAAAAGGATTCTGTGCTTGTGCGGGGTCTTCAATTTCCAGATATTGTTCCACCACCAGTCTTTAATAGGGGTTCCCTGGGCTTGATCAGGTTGAGGTATCCCAACTTTGGTGTATAATGACCATCTGTTGAAATAGCCCAAATCAATTTGTCTTCCTGGTTCGAGATGCGAATGTTGGATGCTTTCAGAGCCCAGATGTATTGTTGCCAGTCCCGAGTGCCCACCTGAGGGATCTCAAGGTCACCCACCTGTAGCCAGGCTTGTTCCCGCCATGAGGAATGTAACCTGTCCGCGATCTGTGCCAGATGGAAGATGTTTCTGAGGGCAAGGTGCTCAATGATGAACGCCGGAAGTTTATAATAATCCCCACTCCCTGACCAGGAATCAGTGCCAATGCGAACCTTATCTCCCGAACCTATTTGCCAAGAAAGACCCTTCTGTATAATGTGGGCTGCCTTAGTGATAGCCTTCCATATGATTGATGCCCCCGGCCTCAGTCTGATTCTGCCACGGATCCACTCAAGGGGGCTTTGAGGTGAGATATATTTAGCAACCATGACCTCTTTCCATAGGCTCTGTCCGGAAATTATGTGTCAGCCCATCTTAGCCGCCAGTGCCTGCAAAAAAAGGTGGAGATCCTTTAACCCCCAGCCACCCCATTGTTTGGGCAAATTGATGCGGTCCCAGGCAATCCAGGCAAACGTGGATGCCTAACCTTATATATATATATATATATATATATAAACATTATATTTAATAAATTGTTATTAATGTGATAAACTTAAAACAAAAATAAATTAATATAAATAAGTTGTCTTAGGCTAAGATTTGAAAAGAGATATACTCTTAGCCTTAAAATTAAAATTACTCCTAGAATAATAAATCTTTCATTTATGTGTTCATTTTTAAAAATTGTTTTAGTCATATAATTTGTCCATAATTTCATGGTTCAAATATGTTAAAAACTTAAGATTTTTAAAACCATGGTTGAAAACTTGTCAAAATATTGAGGTTTTTCTAAGCTATGATATTTTATCTTTAATGCTATGGTTGAAAAAAATTACAATTTTAGGGTTTTTTAGAGTCAAGATAATTTATCTTTAACAAAATGAATGAAAATTGTTGGAAATTATAAGGCTTTGAGACATGATATTTTTATCTTTAACGTCATGTATCAAAATTGTTGGAATTTTAAGATTTTTCAAAGTCTTAATATTTTATCTTTAATTTCATTGTTAAAGTGTCAAAATTGTGACCCGATTTTTTTTTTGGTTATTCGAGCATCAACACTTTTTGTTTCGAGGGTGTTTTTTCGATCCTTTTTTCAAAAAAATATTTGGTTTTTAGCATTAAAAAAATGTTGAAATTGACCGTAAAAAAAATGCGTTTTGGAATACACACTTTTCATTATTTTTTAGTTATTCAAGTATCAACACTTTTTGTTTCGAGGGTGTTTTTTCAATCCTTTTTTCAAGAAAAAATATGGTTTTTAGCATAATTTAAAAAAATGTTTAAATTGACCCTAAAATATGTGTTCTGGAATACACACATTTCATTTTTTTTTTATTATTATTTGAGCATCAACACTTTTTGTTTCGAGGTGTTTTTTCAATCCTTTTTTCAAGAAAAAATTTGTTTTTTAGCATAATGTTAAAAAATGTTGAAATATGACCCTAAAAAAAATTCATTCTAGAATACACACTTTTCATTTTTGGGGTGTTTTTTCATGTTTTTTGAGTTTTTTTGGTTTATTGTTTTGGTTTTGAGGTAATAGTCCTCGTTTCATTGGTAACTTTGTGATTCCTCATAATGTGTTATCATTTCCTCCATAAAAATTGACCAAGCGACAAGTGGTTTGCGAGATCAAAGCCATCGATACCATACAAATTGGTTTTGTTCTAAATATAAAGATGTAATGCGTACCTTTTATGTGTATTGCACATAATGTAGATCAAAATATTGCTCCATCTATAGTATCCATGTTACTAGATCCTTGCCATCAAACTTTCGCATATCGATCTTTGGAATGTGGTTGGTCTTGAATCCAAAGTTAGAGTCTCTAAAGTCATGATTAACATTCTTTGTATTCTCATCGCGAGTTTCATGGAATATCTTGTCGCCATTAGGAAGCATTTCTTGTAGCAACTTTTTCAAACCTTCGTTCAAACCTTCCATCTTCATTTCATCCTTCAAATATTCCATGTCTTCTTTTAAACCATTCTTCAAGCCAACCATCTTATCTTTCATTTCATATTTTTTTACTCTTTGCAAAAGTGAAATTTGTTGCACCTAGTGTCATAATTTTTATATATCATGTTGCATTTCTTCCTCTTCTTCATGCGTCATAGTAGATATTTTTGGTTTCTTACATGATGCATCCATTTTTTTTCTTCGAGAAATTTTGGATTCAAACAACGATATCTATATTTCACTATGCCCTTTGAATCCCTTCAAACTAATTTTTCAAACAAAGGTTATGAAAAAATTATAAAAAAAATACACATATTTTTCATGTTTTTTAAGAGCTCGATATTGAAACTGTTGAATATTTATAATTTCAGCTCTCCAAGGTCTCAAATTTCATACTATCTATCTCTCTAAGTTTTCTTTCCAATGCCACAATTCAAACCGAGATTGGATTCTTCAAGGTAAGGTTATGCCTAATCTCCCATGATGATTGGATTATGGGCAGATTTAGTAGATTGAACTTGTAGGGAATGCTACATCTCACTGTTTCAACCTTCAATTTTGAAAATAATAGACAAAAAACTATATTCAGTGCAGTTTTAGTCACTTTTTATGAAATTAAAATTTGATTCTTGTAGAGAAATTTATGACGATTTTTCCTACGCCACCTATTTGATATTGAATTCTAGATCCTATAAAAACCATAACTTCCTCAGACCATATCTTACAAAATATAGTGAAACAACATCTGGAATTTTTGTATGATCTTTATCAATATTTTGGCTCCACTTGGTCAAAATTTTAACTTCTGAATCATCGTAGAAAAAAAAAAGTTATAGATAAAATTCCAATATGATCTCTTTGAAGCAGCAAACCCCTAGAATCCAATGCTATGATACCAAATGTTATGCAACCAAATCACAAAATAGAAGAAACCATATAGATCAACGACTTGAAAATTAGCCTCTTTAAGGGGGAAAACTCCTTTACGTCACATAAATGAAAATTTATTGGATGATACAAATGAAAATACCTCCTTGGTATATATAGGACTCCAAGAGGTCACAATATAGTCAGAGCCTACATAACAGTAATAATGTAAGGGCGCAATAATACCAATAGTGGGTTTCTATGTGGCACAACAAAAACGATATGCGGACTACATGGTCACAACAATAACAATAAGGGGGTTGCTCTAGTATTATAGCAACCTAACAAAAAGTTTTCACCTCAAGAGGTTTCATCGCTCTTGACGATTAATAGATAAATATTTAACACACACACACACAGACACATACAAATAGACATGTATGTGTCAACTGCATGTTAAATATGGAAGGAATTATGCATTTTATTCATCTTGACCAACAAACTAATAAAATGTTTTAACCATAATAATTCTCTCTCTCTCTCTCTCTCCCTCTCTCGCTATATATATATATATATATATATATATATATATATATATATATATATATATATTATTAACTCCATATTACAAGGATAATCCACACCTCCCCCCCCCCCCCAATACCCTAAATTACCTATTATATGGGTATTCCATGTCTATTTTTTAATACGGCTTTAGAATTTTAGTTTAATTATCAATAATTATTAGTTGGATGCTAGGGATTTATCCTCCATGGAATATTTTAGAATAATTATTTTTGATATTTATCTCAAAATTAATTATGCATTTTATTCATTTTAATTAAAAATTAAATTGATTAATTTTTTAAAATATGTCATATGAACATGTTTCATATGAATGAGTTATGTTTTCTTTTGCATGTGCTATTGATAAGCCATGGCATTGATAATCTATGGTATTGTAGCAAAGCATATTTATAGATGAAGAATCTCGATGGTTCAGAATCTTGTTACATGTTTCTTTAAATTTATATATGTTGATATGAATATATATTAATTCTTTCTATAATTAATAACAATAATAACTAGGGTGACCATATAAATTGAATGGCATAAAAATTGATAGTCATCAATCCATGCAATAACAATAAAAAAGCTTTATTTAAAAAAATCATAAGAATTAAGTAAAATATAACTTTATATTATTAATGATAAAAATAATTAATATATAAGCTAAACATATATATATTAAAAAATATAAAACATTCTAGATTATAGGTTAAATATCTACCATGCCCTATTTCAAAATACACATGGCTATAGACAATATTTTAATATAAAGTTATAATTCAGTCGAGAGGCTCCTTCTACAACCTAGTATGAGGACAATGTGTAATTCCGTTCGTGCTCAACTCCTTCTACAACCTAGTAGAGGACAATGTGTAATTTCGTTCGTG
This sequence comes from Pinus albicaulis, assembly GCA_034641835.2. NCBI lineage: Eukaryota > Viridiplantae > Streptophyta > Pinopsida > Pinales > Pinaceae > Pinus > Pinus albicaulis. The sequence continues at coordinate 1,432,200,493 of CM076572.1, forward strand.
CTCAACTTCTTCTACAACATAGTGTGAGGTACACCCAGGACAATGTGTAATTTCGTTCGTGCTCAATTTAGAGTTTGCCTCTGTCCCTTGAAAAAAATATTTTAAATATAAAAACATTGTCACCTAAATTCAGACACAAATTATTATACATATTTGGTTAGTTTTAATTAACAACATTATTAAACGTCAATAATCACATTCTCATTTTCCCACTTGGTTTATTGTTAACATTACAATCCAGTATGAAAAATATATTATAATAATTTAAACAATGAAAAATTACTCTTGGTCTATAAAGAGAGAGATTATCAAGCACTACAATGGATTAAATCTTGTAAGTGCAAATCAAGCACTAAAATAAATTAAATCTTGTACGTGTAAATCATTTTTCAAGTTTTTCATTCAAAAAAGAACTTTGCATATAATGAGATTTGACCTCTCTAGGTTCTTGGTAGATCCATGGTTAATATGGATCTATATTGGTTTAGTTAATTTTTATGACTCTTTTCTAATATTGGCTATGTGAGATGTATCATAAAGTCCGTGTGTTTATGGTTATCATGAATTGATGCCTATAGGTATTTACCAACCATTTAATTTATCTGGTTATGCTAGTTTTACTAATCTCAACTCCATTTTCAGTAATGAAGAAATTCAACATGTTGGTTGTTGAAATTATAAATATTTTACTCTCAAATACTTTATCTCTCTATAAAGTTACAATTAAAGTGAAAATTGAATTATTTTATCTATGGATGACACTAAATATTTTTTTGTTATTACTCTTTTTTAATGGCTTAGTATAACTTATATATTAAATAGATGTTCAATTTCAATTAATATTGTGATTTTTTGTTTTTTTAAATACATTTTTGAATGCATCAATGGATTAAGTGCCCTACAAAACCCTAGACACTCCAATTTTGCATGTAATAGAAAACTTATCTCTCTTTCACAAAAACACAAACTATACATAATTTATCAACCATAGGCTTAAAGAAAAAAATTAAGCTCTTTTTTGATCAAATTTAATATACATAATTTATTAACCATAGGCTTAAAGAATAAAATTAAGCTCTTTTTTAATCAAATTTAAATCAAATTTATAGCCTTTCCATTTCTTAATAATTAAATTAAAAGGCGTTTTTATGTGACTTACCCAATTACCTTTATATGATTTTTATTAATATTTAGATATTTGATAAAAAAACAATTTTTGGTTGAATCTTATTTTTTTGTTATTTAAAATTTGTTTTTGAATACATAAATGGATTCAACTCTTTGAAAAACCTTAATCTCTCCTTGGTAGATCAAAAGTTAAGATGGATCTAGGATGTTCTAATTCTCCCCATTAAATAGGCTATATTCCACATGAATACCATGGTTTCTCATAAACCTGGAGGGATCTAGGATGCTTTAATTTTCCCCATTAAATAGACTATATTCCACATGAATACCATGCTTTCTCATAAACGAGCTCAAAAACTTTTCATGACGTAACCAAGTCAAGTTTACCTTAATTACCCAACAATAATAACATAGATATTTTCCTTTTTTAGTTTGGGGTTATTTTTATTTAAACATAGATTCATTTTTAGTTTTATTTTATTTTGACCGAATAAAAAATGTTTGCGTAACATTTCAATACATTACAACATCTCTACCATACTTGGTTGGAGAGGGAGGCAATTACCCCTATAGAGGTGTTTATTTTGGAATAATATTTTTAGAATATTAATCTAATTATCTATAATTACTAAGTAGATGGTATGATTTAACCTCCATAGAATATTCTATAATATTCTTACTAGCATATAATATTCTATAATATGTTAGTTGTCTCCTCTTTTCCCTTTTAATTAAATTATTAATTTCTCCCTTCAGTCAAGTATGGTAGAGATGTGTAACATAATGTTATGTAAATAAATAAACTAAATATAAAATTAAAATTAAAATAATCATCCTAGATACATCTTAATTTCGAATCTATTAATCCCTAAAAGAGGCCAAATATATATATATATATATATATATATATATGAGCTGAAAAAAAATTGCTAATCAAATATTGACTATTTTATCTCAAATTTATTTTAATTATTAATTTAGTTTATTTTCATTAATAATATTCCTGAAAATCACATATGATTTTTGAACTACCAAGTGTAGTTTATCATGAGGAGAATGATGATTTTTTGAACTACCAAGTGTAATTCATCATCAGGAGAATGATGATTTGGTTTAATTAAAACTGTATTTTTATGCAAGTTGAATGAGTGAAAATGTTTACGGACATGAAAAAAATATGTAGAGATGTGTAACATAATGTAACATAATGTAAACATGTTAACTTGGTGAAAATAAAATTAAAATAAAAATAACCCTATGTGAAAATATTTTTACTTAGTCAAAATAAAATAAATTAAATTAAAAAAAAAGCTTCATGGTATTGACCCATGGTATTCATGTATAATATAGCCTATTTAAAATGAGAAATTAAACGAGTTAAAAAAAAAGTCATCTGAAATGAGTTATAGGCTTTTTAGCATGTAAAAATGTTATGAGTTATTGGTTATTGTAACAATGTTTACTTAAAGATTAAGAATCCTCAAAATAAAATGAGGTTGAATCTCTATAATTAAAAATCTTATTACATGTTTTTTTTAAATGAATATATGTTTTAACTTCTATGTTAATACTTTTATTAATAATAATAATGAAGTTTAGATAAATGTCTTTCGAATTAATCACAAGAATTTAGTTATTTTTTATGATTTTTTATTTTTATTTTAAAAAACTGAATATATAATACACAAAATAAATGTATAATGCATTTCACTTATTATTAATAATAAAAATTATAATATTCTAGCCTCCATAGAATATTCTATAATATTCTTACTAGCATATAATATTCTATAATAGGTTAGTTATCTCCTCTTTTCCCTTTTAATTAAATTTATTAATTTCTCCCTTCAGTCAAGTATGGTAGAGATGTGTAACATAATGTAATGTAATGTAAATAAATAAAATCAATATCAAATTAAAAATAAAATAACCAGCTTAGATACATCATAATTCTAAATCTACTAGGCCTTGAAGGGGATCAAATCTTTTGAAGCGGTCAAAATAAAATTAAAATTAAAATAACCATCCTAGATACATCTTAATTTCGAATCTATTAATCCCTAAGAAAGACCAAATATATATATATATATATATATATATATATATATATATATATATATATATATATGTATGTGAGCTAAAAAAAATTGCTAATCATATATTGACTATTTTACCTCAAATTTATTTTAATTATTAATTTAATTTATTTTCATTAATAAATATTGCTGAAAATCACATAAGCTTTTCGAACTACCAAGTGTAGTTCATCATCAGGAGAATGATGATTTAGTTTAATTAAAATTTTATTTTTATGTAAGTTGACTGACTCAAAATGTTTACGACATGATAAAAATATGTAGAGATGTGTAACATAATGTAAACATTTTAACTTGGTGAAAATAAAATAAAAATAAAAATAACCCTATGTGAAAATATTTTTACTTAATCAAAATAAAATAAAATAAATAACTTCATGGTATTGACCCATGCTTTTGAGCCATGGTATTCATGTATAATATAGCCTATTTAAAAGGGGAAATTAAACGAGCCTAGATCCATCTTAAGTACAGATCTACTAAGAGCTAAGAATGATCAAATATGTTTTCACTCTAAAGGAGGCTTGCATCTCAAGAGATTTGATTCCTCTGGACACTTGGTAGATCAGGAGTTAACATAGATCTAAATTGGTTAAAAAAAAGTCATATGAAATTAGTTATGGTACTTTTAGCATGTAATATTGATAATCAATGACATTCACCTATGTTATTGTAACAATGTTTACTTAAAGATTAAGAAATATCAAAATAAAATGAGTTTGAATCTCTATAATTAAAAATATTATTACATGATAAACACCCTGGTAACCTAACTCCTCTGTGCTATTCAGAACAACAATGCTGACATGGCCTAAGGAGGGGGCCCTGAGGTCGCTTCCCCTCTCCCGTCCGAGTTGTATGCATTCAAGAAGTTGGTGGCAGGCTGCAACAAGCGCCTAGCTAGTGATCTCCAACAATGTTAAAATATTGGATTCAATCCCCACTGTTGATTTGCTGATTGAAGAACCTTGCAGATCCACTTTGAACCTTATAGAACGCAGGCTCATTGGATAGCTCATTGGGCTATGGCCCTCACCCAAAGTAGTCGAATCCTGGATTCAAAGGAACTGGACTCCCTTGATCAAAGAAGGCATCAGAAGCTACTTAGTCTGTAAGGGATTCTTTGTCTTTGTCTTTGAGGCAGCGAAAGATAGGAACCTGATATTTTGAAATGGCCTATATTTCATGGGCCTCAGGGCCTATACTTGAATCAATGGACCCCGAATTTCGATCCGATCCAAGATGTCCCCTCAACTATTCTGGTCTGGGTTCGCCTGCCCCACCTTCCTCTACACTGTTGTAACCCCAAATCTCTAGAAACCATCGGCAATAATATTGGGAAATACATAAACAGAGCAGAAAGGAGGGACTAGTACTCCTGCGCAAGAATTTTTGTAGAAGTTGACTTGGAGGAAGGCCTTCCTGAGGCTATTAAACTGACGATGGACGATTGGACTCACATCCAAGAGCTAGATTACACGCAACTCCCATTTAAATGTTGGTATTTCCATGGCTACAGACACTTCGCTAGGTATTGCAAAAATAAAACAGTGGAGGATGCCGAGACCTCAAAGTAGGATCAATGGACTCAGGTACAGAAAGCTGCCTCAGGTAAGCAAAATAATAGAGCTAAAGGGAAAATTAATCCATGAGGTAGTGAAGCCCCTACCTCGACGATATAAGGGGAGGGACCTTCTGTCCCTACAAGAACAGATGCAACCACAAACCCTTTTGAAATTATAAGCACCCCAGAAAAACTCTTAACTGCAACAGAAGCTGAAGAGGCTAAAAAGTAGCCTATATCAATTGAAGAAGACAAAAGACAGGACGAAACATTAGGGGAATTTTGAGGTCTAAAATGGGCTTCCTAAGAAAAATGTACAACAAAAATAAACTTTATAAGAACCAATAGGATTCAAGATGATGATGTTAATCATGGGGGATGATACACCATTTTTTAAGTAAAAGGGTAAAAAGATTAAAAAATAATAAAATAATAAAAACTACTTTTTCAACTCATATTTTCAACTTACCTCCCAAAGTTTTTACTCAAATTTCAAGCGGAAATACTCCTTGGATGCAAAATTTAATTCCTCATCCAAGGAGTACCTATGTTGCATACTTTTGATTGACCCTGCTACACAAAAAATGAGAAATACATGAAAAACGTGATTGCAATCACGTTTTTTCATGTATTTCTCATTTTTCGTGTAGCAGGATCCATCTAAAGTATGCAACATGGGTACTTCTTAGATGAGGAATTAAATTTTGCATCCAACGAGTACTCCCACTCGAAATTTGAGTAAACAATTTGGGAGATAAGTTGAAAATACAAGTTGAAAAAGTAATTTTTTCTTTTTTCCCTCTAAAATATGATGATGTAATCAAATATTATTTTATTATTCCCACTATTATTTTATAATCTCCTTAGGAGGCCCATTTTATACCTCAAAATTCCCCTAATGATTCCCCAATACAAACCAGAACACCAAGGGGAGCCTCCATCTCCCCGTCCTATGCAGAGATGACAAGGAAGAAGCCCCCTGAATCCTTCTGATCTTCAGAGGAAGAAAATTTTGAGAGGCTCTTGAAAAGAGTCAGGAGAAATTCTCACAGAGAGGCAAGAGAAGAAGAGGTTGAGAAACAAAAAATTCAAGGCGGTCAGCCTAAGATTGAGATTTCCATAGGCAAAAACACTAGAACCAGGCCTACCAAAGGTGGGACTGGTCACCCCTTTGCAAGTAAATAAAGCATATAGTCTCTTGGAATTGCAGAGTGATCAGATTTGGATCAGGACCTTAGTGATAGCTCAAATTTAAAAGTATTCAAAAGTGTGTTAAACCTGAGCGACCGAATATATCTCGTCTTCCTGATTTTGGCGCCGTGAACGGTTTGAAAAACCGACACTATATGAAGAAGTTATCGCTATTTGGAAAGTCCAATAAACTGCAAATTTTGACATTTGACCAGGGTTGATTGGGCAAAGGTACACTCAGAAAAAATGAATATTCCAGGGAATATTCCTAGAATATTCCTCAAAATATTCCCTTGGAATATTCCTTTCGGGCCAATTAGATGTTGACAATTGTCTCAATTCTATTGGATGTACGGAATTGAATGGCCAATGAGAAGGCGCCACATGGCCAGCCCTGAGGCCGCCATGTGGCTGTGAAAGGGGAGTGTAAAATTTTTGGGTTGGGTCTGTAAGAGTCGAGCCTGTGACCTCCCACTAGGTGTGTACAGGCTCTACTGTCCACGCTACATTATGACTTAACATTTATAGTCAACAGGTTAAATTTATTATGTATTGCAAAATGTATTGGGGGTTGGGACTGCCGGCGGTCCCAACTCGCCAACGGTCCTATAGCAGGTGCTCACATTACCACCGCAAACTTCACAACAAATGTAAACTCCAACTATTTATAACCTCTACAGTAACCGCCAGCATTCCGCACCCATGTCACATGCAACAATCAGTTATTATTGTCGCGCAGTTTAATGCGACGGTTCAGCCTAATCGTTCACCTAACCATAGGTTTTTGGGGTTGGCATGTGGCCACCCCCAACCACAACCTTTAATGCTAATGGCTAATCTAGCGGTGGTTTGCAAAACGTGCCATTTTTGGTGCAGTTAACTATTTTGACTCCAGTTAACTCGAGTTCTCCACTTTTAGTGGAGCTTTCCTAGGTGTAACTGGGAAAAGGAGTTAGAGACTCAATTTTCAATGATTCTGAGTGAATTAAGAGTCATTATTGGCTAATTGTAGCATGCTAGATCCATTGGTGAGGTTTTCAGAGCCATCAAAGAAATTCTTAGCATGATTTTGCTTTAGAGAAGTTCCAAGGGCCACCAGGAGCCAGCGGGGGAATGAGACCTAGCCAGGGTAGCTAGTGACCATTCTCAGCAAACAAATAGTCTATTCTGACTATATTTAACATTTTGAATCCAATGGAAGGATTTTCAGAAGCATTTGGAGAATTATTAAGGCTGAGATGCTATAGAGAAGTTCCAAGGGCCATTAGAGCCACCAGGAGCCACCAGGAGAATGAGGCCTAGCCAGAGCAGCCAAAGGCCAATTTCAGCAAGTGAATAGTCTATTCTAACTATATTAGAAATTATGAATCCATTTGAGGTATTTTCAGAGCTATTTGGAGACTTCTAGAGCTGAAGAAGCCATAGGGAAGTTTCGCGATGCCTAGGGTCAACAAGAGTTGGAGGCCTAGGTTGGGGAGCCAAAGCTCATTTTGAACAAATGAACAGCCTATTTTGGATTAATGATATTTTTTGGAGACAGTAGAAAAGGTTTCAAGGAGAAAAAATAAATTGTAAGGGATTTTGTGTAATAGATAAGCTCAAGGAAGCTTAAGGGCACCGACAGAAGAGGTCAAGTCAAAGGGAGCCTAGGTCCATTTCCAGAGAGTTAGCAGTCAATCGAGGGGTATGATGATATTCTAAACCCATTGGTACTATTCAAACAACCATTGAATTTAGGTAGAAACTTTTAAAATAAATTTTCCATCTTAATCCCAAAGAACCAAGTTAATTAACAAAGGATCAGGGAGACATAGCCCAAGACATTCGGGTGAACTCCTTTATTAAATTTGTTTTTTATGTGTTGCTGATTAATTTTATGAAATTTATGCTTGTTGTACATGCTTTTAATCAGCAAAAATAAAGGTTTAATTCCTCACACATAAAGACTTAAAACAGTTAAAACACATAGACCTTATTCAAGTATTCAACTCCGCACTATCAAGTATAAGAAAGATCTTAATTTGTTTTAATTGAGTGGGAGGTGCTTGCATAGCATAACAAGTCAGCCACCCATTTCAGATCGGGCGGTGTCAGAGCACTAGGTTGCTTGCTTAACAGAACACTAGCTTGCTTTTTTGACTTGAAAGGTGTTTAACAGTGCAAAGAATTTAACTGTTTTCAAATTCACTGATGCTTACAAGTTTCAGTTTGCTAAAGGCGAAGGGGAGCTACTGCTAGCTAAGTCTAGAAGAGGAGAAGAAGGAATAAGGTTTAAAGCATCCTCCCTACCAAAAGGACCTCAAGGAAACCCTTGAGGCACAAGAGGGATTGTTTGCAAAAGAGGCTACTTGAAGAAGAGATAAAGCTGCAGAGAAGAGCTTGAATCTACATCCACATTTCTAAGAAGATTTTTCAATTTTTTTTTAAGCTTTGTGAATTTTTGTTGAAGTTATTTAATTCATTTACATAATGATGACAACTTCTTCAAGTGAGGTTTCAAAATCCTCCTCTTTTACAAGGCTCTTTGATAAAGAGATGAAGTAGGACTTCTACATCCTGAAGGATATGGTGCAAATTTTGTATGAAGATGTAAGGGAAAGCACTAGACTTCATGAGAAATTGGTTTCTATGAAGCAAGAGAAAGAAGGAATTCTTAAAAGAATGCATGAGATGGAGATGCGGCTCCATTATGCCCAAGAGGCCTTAATCAAGCACATGCTTGAAGCAGAGGTAAATCATTCCAATTTCTCATCAATTTCCTCTTCAAATAGATGTGTAGGTTCATTTGAAAAACACACTAGAGGTATAGGGTCCAAATTGATGTTAAAAATGGGCTATGAAGGCAAGGGCCTAGGCAAACATGCACAAGGCATGATTGAGCCTATTATGGTTGAGGAAAGGCCTAAGAAGTTTGGTCTAGGCTATGCTCAACCTTATGGCGAAAGCTCCAAAGCCATGAAGGCACTTGAGACAGTTCCAAGAAGAACTTTTGTTGCAAGTTCAAACCCACAAACATGTAAAGTTTGTATTCAAGATGAACGTCATTGTTTGAAACCTATGTTGCAGGAAGATGTTTTTCGAAATTTAGCTTATCGTGAGCAAGAGAGTTTTGATAGTTATCAATACATGAACACTGATGTTGGTCTTGAAAAGAGAGTTGGAACCTCTTCAAGTTCATCTCCTCAAGAAGGTAAAACATATGGACATGCAAAGCAACATTCGAGGTATAAATCTTCCCATAGTGAAGTTGTTTATGATTATGTTAAGCATGAAAAATATGCATGCATGAATGGGAGAAATAGTTTATGTTCCTATTGTGGTTTGTGTAACAATGAAGTTTCAAAATGTTGGAAGAGAATGAAGGCATATAGGAAACAGTCAAAGTGAAGGAAACTTGAATAGAATATGAAAAAGATTTGCACACATTGCCAGAAGAAGGGACATCTCATTTCCCAATGTTGGATACTACATCCAACCAATCATCCCAAGCATTTGAAGCAAGAGGATAAAAATATTGGCGAAAATGGAACCAAAGATTCCATCATCGATGTGAGTCCATATGATTCACAAGAAGAATATATTCAATAGGAAAATTCACCATGGAAGTGGCTTGGTAATAAGTGGTTTGACTTCTTGACCCAGTAAGACATACATTCCTTTGTACATATGAAATTGTATTTAGTTGTTAATGTTGAAAACTTACATTTGTATGAGCCACCTTTGATCGATGATCAAGTAAGTGATGTTTAGCTAACTTCTATTGAATATTTCTCACCAGAATTTCTGGATGAGCTCAAAGAAGATACAATTCTTGACAGGAGGACAAGAGTATCAAAGAGCAGATATGTTGACTACCTTCAGGTTAGGGCTCAAAGGCACTAAGCTGAGCAAGGAAAAGTGGATGGAGGTTGGAAAGGTGAGGGAGTTGTACTCTCATCTACTGAACAGGTAATCAATTCTTTTGGGGTCCAAAAGATTCCCAATGGGGAGGAGTGATCAGCTTTGGATCAAGACCTAAGTGATAGCTCAAATTTCAAAGTGTTCAAAAGTGTGTCAAACCTGAGAGACTGGATAGATCTCGTCTTCTTGATTCTGGAGCCGTGAACGGTTCGAAAAATCGACAACATATGAAGAATTTATTGCGATTCGAAAAGTCTAGAAAACTGTAAATTTTGACATTTGACCAGGGTTGACTGAGCAAAGGTGTAGTCAGGAAAAAGGAATATTCCTAGAATATTCCTCAAAATATTCCTTCTGGGCCAATTATATGTTGGAAATTGTCTCAATTCTACTGGACGTACGAAGTTCAATGGCCAATGAGAAGGCGCCATGTGGCCAGCCCTGAAGCCGCCACGTGGCCCTGAAAGCGCAGTGTAAAATTTTGGGGTTGGGTCTGCAGGAGTCGACCCTGTGACCTCCCGTCGGGCATGTACAGGCTCTACTATCCGTGCTACGTTATGACTTAACATCTATAGTCAACAGGTTAAATTTATTATGTATTGCAAAATGTATTGGGGGTTCGGACCACCGGCGGTCCCAACCCACCAGCGGTCCCGTAGCGGGCGGTCACATTACAACCGCAAACGTCACAAAAAATTTAAACTCCAACCATTTATAACCTCCACAGTAACCACCAGCATTCTGCACCTGTGTCACATGCAACGGTCAGTTTGGTTTAAACGCTATTGGGAAGGTAAATCCTCTCTGCGGACAGAGACGATCCCTCTAGCCCTAGAGTGGGTCTAGCAATAAAGGGACAAGCTCAAGTGCAGGCTCCTAATTGATGAATGAAAAGGACGGGGCAGATTGACCTACCTGGAGTCTGACGTTTTCGTAGCTGTAGCAGTGGTGGCCTCTTAATCCCTGTCTCGACAGGTCACTCTCCTTTTGCAACAGTGCTCGGATACCTGCACAAAGATCAAAAAACAAGAGCAGCATACGAAACAATTATTTCATTCATAATTACTAACTAGTTAAGGAAGGATAAGCATATTCCATCAAATAAATCATATTAACACAAGATGGGAACCAAACAATAGTCATGTATACATATAGATAGAAGAAAGAGTTACAACCGAAGCCTTGACGTCACAACCTCCTTCAGCGGGGTTCAGCTGAAGCGCATATCAAATGATCGTTGGGAATTGGGACGAGGTGAGGATACAATCCTAAACTCTCTCTCAACAAAAGGGTCTCTTCCTATACCTTATCTCTCTAGCAAAATGTTCAGCAATTTGACTATGATTGTTCAGCTCTCTATTTTACTTTTTAGCTAGTGTGCTCATGAGAGACAACTTTATTTATAGAGGGAAAGGAGGAGGTTGGGATCCCTACAATGGTGGAAGGGAGGCCTTATCCTTTGGGAGGTTTCCCCAAAAGGTGGAAACAAGAGGCCAAAGGAGGGAGTTCGTGGTTATTCAGTCAAACCACTCCAGCTGAATCGCCCACAAAGTTGTTAGGATGGAAACTTCACCTTTATATTTAAAAAACATTCCATAAACATATTGGCGCGGGTAGCTAACTGGGACAGAGCGCCAACTGGCATGGGGCCCAATGCTAATATTCCTCATTGGCGTGAGGGCATAACGGTCTACTAGCGCCAAGGAAAAAACATGTGTTTCTGATGGTTTGCTCAGGGAATTGCCAACAAAAGAAATGTTGTCCTCATGGAAAGGGATTCAATGATGGTCTTTACAAGGCATGACACTTCATATTGGTCACATAAATGATCCTCCAATGTGTGGGATGGGGATTGCAGGGACAGTGAAAAATTTTTGTGTAACAACACTACCCAACCACCATTCAACCGCAGTTTTAAAACATCCAACTGGAGTTTAATGCGACGGTTCCGCCCAACCGTTCACCTAACCGCAGGTTTTGGGGGTTGGCATGTGGCCACCCCCAACCACAACCTTTAATGCTAACGGCTAATCCAGTGGTGGTTTGGCAAAACACACCATTTTGGGTGGAGTTAACTATTTTGACTCCAATTAACTGGAGTTCTCCACTTTTAGTGGAGCTTTCCTAAGTGTAACTGGGAAAAGGAGTTGGAGACTCAATTTTCGATGATTCTGAGTGAATGAAGAGTCATTATTGGCTAATTGGAGCATGTTGGAGCCATTGGTGAGGTTTTTAGATCCATCAGAGAAATTCTGAGCGTGTTTTTTCTTCAGAGAAGTTCCAAGGGCCACCAGGAGCCAACAAGAGAATGAGGCCTAGTCAGGGTAGCCAGAGGCCATTCTCAGGAAATAAATAGTCATTTTTGAATGATTCAGACATTAGGGAGCTATTAGTGAAGTTTGAAGAGCCAACATAGGAATTTTCAGCATGATTTTGCTTCAGATAAGTTCCAAGGGCCACCAGGAGCCAGCGGGGGAATGAGGCCTAGCCAGGGTAGCCAGTGACCATTCTCAGCAAACCAATAGTATATTTTGACTATATTGAACCTTCTGAATCCAATGGAAGGATTGGAATAAGAATTTGGAGACTTCTGAAGGCCGAGATGCTACAGATAAGTTCCAAGGGCCACCAGGAGCCACCAGGATAATGAGGCCTATCCAGAGTAGCCAGAGGCCAATTTAAGCAAGTGAATAGTCTATTCTAACTATCTTGGAAATTTTGAATCCATTGAAGGAATTTTTATAGCTATTTGGAGACTTCTAGAGCCGAATAAGGCATAGGGAAGTTTTGGGGTGCACAGGGCCAACAGGAGTTGGAGGCCTAGATTGGGGAGCCAAAGTTCATATTGAGAAAATGAATAGCCTATTTTGGATGAATGATATTTTTTGGAGATAGTAGAAAATTTTTCAGTGACATAAAATGACTTCTAAGGGAGTTTTTTCCACAGAGAAGCTCGGGGAAGCTTAAGGGCACCGACAGAAGAGGTCAAGTCAAAGGGAGCCTAGGTCCATTTCTAGAGAGTTAGCAGTCAATCCAGGGGTATGATGGTATTATAAACCCATTGGTATAGTTCAAACAACCATTGGAGTTAAGTAGAAACTTTTAAAAGAAATTTTCCATCTTAATCCCAAAGAACCAAGTCAATTGACAAAGGCTCAAGGAGACGTAGTCCAAGACATTCGAGTGAAGTCCTTTATTATTATTTTTTTAATGTGTTAATGATTAATTTTCTGCAATTTATTCTTGTTGCACATTCTTTTAATCAACAAAAATAAAGGTTTAATTCCTCACACATAAAGACTTAAAATAGTTAAAACACATACACATGATTCAAGTATTCAATTCTGCACTATCAAGTATAAACAAGATCTTAATTTGTTTTAATTGAGTGGGAGGTTCTTGCATAGCATAACAAGTCAGCCACCCATTTCAGATACAATCAGAAAAAAGGAATATTCTAGGGAATATTCTTGGAATATTCCTCATAATATTCCCCCAGAATATTCCTTCTGGGCCTATTACAAGAGGACAAGTGGTGCGATATTAATGGACAATTGGTTGTACGTTGTGTTATTTTTGCCAATCAGGGCATGGCACATGGCCAGACATGAGGCTGCCACGTGTCCCCCAAAATGGCATGGTAAAATTATTATGGAGGTCGCAGGAGTCGAACCATAGACCTCAGGTTCGGCACACTTTTGAACACTTTGAAATTTGAGCTATGACTTAGGTCCTGATCTGGGGAATCCCTTAAAAGTGGAAGCTGTGAAGAATCTCCTAAAATTTGAAACCCTCGAGATCATCATGCTCCAAGAGACTAAAATAGAAGGGGCTTCTCTTCTAGATCTCAGAAAAGAGAAATGGAGAACAAAACTTGGAAAAGCAGTAAGTGCAAGGGGTACTTGTGGTGGGCTTGCCACTCTCTAGGAGGATGAAAAATTCCATCTCGATAGCTCCTTTGAAACACAGCACTGGATCTACAACAAAATTCATCATCTCGCTATTAAGACCACCCTCACCCTATTTATTCTTTACGTTCCAGTCGTCTATGCAGAAAAAAAGGACGGTTGGCAAACCCTATCTGATTTTCTTGAAGCTTACTCCCCTAAGAATATAATTCTAGCTGGAGATTTCAACCTTGTTTTCGAGCCAAAGGAAAAAAAAGGTGGCACTATTAGCAAGGACCAAACCCTACCCCTCGTGGAAGACATGATCCAACAATGGGACTTACTGAATTTCAAGCCAAAAACAGGTCTCTTCACTTGGTCAAACAATAGAGCAGGGATTAAGCATATTTCTGCTTGGCTTGATAGATTTTTAATTCAGAGCACCTTCCTCTCTGAAAAGAAGATAATCTCCTCTAAAATTATGCCTAAACTAAATTCTTATCATAAATATATCCTTCTGTTGTTAGAAGAAGAGGAAAATCTAGGGCCCATCCCCTTCCAATTCATCCCTCTATGGTCAGAAAGGGATAGGTTTTTTGAGACAATCTTGGAGGCTTGGTCCACCCCAGTCAGTGGATCGACTAGTTATGTGTGGGAAAAGAAACTTAAGGCCACCAAATCAGCCCTAAAAGAATGGTTTAAAAATCCCTCTGGTTCCCCCTCTAATCTTAGAAAGCAGGCCACTGAGAGGTTGATCGATCTGCAAATGAACATGGAGCATCAAGAAATCACCTACTCAAAAATACAGATTGAGCAAGAAGCCCAACAAAGAACTCTCCACACGTTCAGAGTTGAGGAAGAGACCTTGAGGCTAAAATCATGTAATCTCTGGCTCAAATTTGGAGATAAAAATTCCGCCTACTTCCAGAAGCAAATCAGAACTCGCCTCTCGAGAAACCATATTGTAGAAATTACCTGCACTGATGGGTATGTGCACAAAGTAACATCTGAGTTAAGAGAGTCTGCCACCTCTCACTTTTGGTAGTTTTTCAAAGAAAATGGAATCGAAAATGAGGAGGAAGTTGCAAAATTTCTCTCTCACATTCCAAGATTGATTAAGGAGGAGGATAATTCTAGCCTTCTGAAGCCATTCACGGAATAGGAAATCAGCAATGTCATCTGTACAATGGATCGAGACAAAGCTCCTGGGCCCCATGGTTTTTCCATACACTTCTACAGAATCTACTACGATATTATAAAGTTCGACCTGTTCTGAATGATAAAGGGCTTCCAAAAAAAAATCCAAAGTGGGAGGAAGCATAAAATCCACTTTCCTAGCTCTTATTCCAAATGAAGTGAACCTTGTTTCATTTGACTACTTTAGGCCTATTTTGCTTTCCAATGCTTCCTACAAAATCCTCTCCAAGCTCTTGGTGAACAGAATCAAGCCTCTGTTGGAAAAGCTCATCTCTCCCAGCCAAGGCGGGTTTGTCAAAGGTAGGCATATCCTAGACAACATGGCCCTGGTGCAGGAAACCATTCACTGTAGCCACCAACGTCATGAGAAATGGATGCTAATCAAGTTGGACATGACGAAAGCCTTCGACCGGGTAAGACCCTCTTTCCTCCTCCAAGTTCTATCCGCTTTTGGCTTTAGCTCTGAATTTATAAGGCTAATAAAAGAATGTTTAGGAGAGCCATGGATTGCCCCTTTGGTAAATGGCAGGACAACCCACTATTTCAAAGCTTCGAGGGGCATCAGGCAAGGCAACTCACTGTCCCCCTTCTTGTACATTTTGATGGCTGACTCCCTTTATCGAAAGCTGATAGCAGAGAAGTTAAAAGGGACTCTTCCTGGAATTAGGGCTATGAGAGGCACTGAGCCAATAAATCATGCCCTGTTCGCAGATGATTCATTACTCCTGGGAGGCGCTTCCCTAAAGATTGCAAGGGCGTTCAATGAAGTTATACACAGCTTCTGCAGAGTTTCCGGAGCCCTAGTCAATAGGAGTAAAAGCATTGTGTATGGTT
Organism: Pinus albicaulis; assembly: GCA_034641835.2. Lineage (NCBI taxonomy): Eukaryota > Viridiplantae > Streptophyta > Pinopsida > Pinales > Pinaceae > Pinus > Pinus albicaulis. The sequence goes on from CM076572.1 coordinate 1,432,216,290, forward strand.
GGGAGATTGATCAGCAAACCATGAATTGTATTTCTCAAGCCCTTGGCTTTGTGGGCTTCGCTACCTGGGATAAAATCAAGTACATTGGCCTGCCTTTTTATTTGGGCTCTAATAAGGCCCTCCACTGGGCTAAGATCCTCAAAAAAATTAAGGCAAAAATGAAATCATGGGGAGGAAAGTGGCTTACCACAGCCGGGAAGCTAATCCTGGTGAAATCTGTTCTTTCCTCCCTCCCATTATATCAGCCTACCTTTTTATTGGCTCCAAAATCAATCACTGAACAACTCTCAAAGCTGTTAAGAAACTTCCTGTGGCAAGGAGGTAAGGGAAATCAGAAAAAACTCCACTTGGTGAGCTGGGACATTGTGAAAAGACCTTTATCAGATGAAGGTCTGCAAGCTAGAGACCCTGTGCTGGCCAATTTGGCCTTGGGAAGGAAGATTTTATGGAAAATCTTCTCGAACCATTGGCATTCAATAAGTCAAGTCCTCATCAAAAAATATATGCACGAGCTCTCTCTAAATAATATGGAGGATGGAGCTTCTTGTAAGGGCACCACCTTATGGAAGCTCTGTAGTCATGGATGGGATTTCTTCAAAGAACACCTATACAGAATTCCGAGAAATGGAAAAAAATTAGCCTATGGGAAGACAAAATCATGGGTCTCCAGCCATTCAACTCAATATAGGACATCACAGATCTACGATATTGGCTCAAAAACCATGGCATCAGTAAACTGGAAGATATTTCTTCCTGGGACGTTGCCGGAAACTTAATCGACTGGGATATCCCTCGCCCTCCATATTGGCTGCGACCTCAGTATACACTCTTCCTTGCAGCGTTCGCAGGGCTGGCTCTGGTTCATTGGCGTACAAATGACAAGTGGGGTTGGGGAAGGTCTGGTGTTTAGTTAGCTGCGCAAGGATTCGCTGTCCTCCAACCCCCATAATCCCCTTCTCACTCCAACGCTGTGGAGCAGGTCTGGGATCCAATTGGCCTTCCAAAGTTCAACTTCTTTTGTTGTCTCCTCATGCATAAGCGGATCTTTAATGACGATAACCTAGCAAGAAGAGGCATCATTGATCTACATTGATGCTGCTTTGCTACGTGGCAATGGAAACAATCGACCGTCTGTTTCTGGTTTGCACATTTACTCAAGTAGTATGGACAGAACTAGGCACAAGCTTGATGCTAAAATCCCTTCACAGGCCATAGTAATAAATCTATTCACCACATGGAAATGGCAGTCTCCTCATGATTTGAACAACAAATATCTGTGGACAAAAATCCAGTTTGCCATCCCAAAATACGTCTGCTGGGAAGTGTGGTTGGCAAGGAACGATGCCATCTTCAACAACAGACTTTTCTCTCCCCCAGTGGTGGCAGCCAAAGAAAAATATTTGTTGTTTGAGTCCTTGGTGAATCGATCCCACAAGACAGATATCAATCTTTCCCCTGGTGTGATCAACTGGATTTGTGCGCCTTTGAAGAGTGCTTTCAACAAAAATACCCCTTCTCAGCCTTGTTTCAACTCAAAGTGGAGGATTTAGATCCCTGAACTCGATTTTAAAAATTGGTGGAAGAACTAGGACAAAGCCACTATCTTCTTTGATGGAGATTCCAAGGGAAACTCGGGGACATCTGGAGCAGGGGGAGTTATCTATTCCCGGACAAGGCAAAGTAAATTCAACTTCAGTTGGGGCCTTGGGCAAAGTACAAGCAATCAAGCAGAAATCTTAAGACTGCTCAAATATTTCCATATCACTCATGAGCACGAAGAAAAAGATATTCAGGTCTTTAGAGACTTGAAAATCCTGATAAAGACCATAAACACTGACGAACACTTCAACAACCCGACCCTCAATAAGACCCTGCAGAGACTCAGAAAGTGCTGCAAAATTACACCTCCAACTCCTTCTACCACATTCTGCAAAATCTAAACAAGGAAGTAGATGCAAAAGCAAATACAGGTTGTCTCTTAGCCCAAGGAGAACTCTCAAAAAATGTCGAAGCCCCTATCTAGTATCCTATCCCATAAGTCTCAGCTATGTAAAAGCAAAATATCGCCTCACTGGGGTTTTCGGAAAAAGGAATATGTATCAGGGGTTTTTTAGGCTCCGGCCCAACCTAGCATCGTAAACAAAACTTACTTGTTCATGTTAAAAACAAAAAAATCGTATTACATGTTTTTTTTTTAAAATGAATATATGTTTTAACTTGTATGTAATACTTTTATCAATAATAATAATAAAGTTTAGATAAATGTATTTTTGATTAATCACAATAATTTAGTTATTTTTTATGATTTTTTATTTTTATTTAAAAAAACTGAATATATAATACACAAAATAAATGTATAATTCATTTCACTTATTATTAATAATAAAAATTATAATATTCTAGCCTCCATAGAATATTCTATAATATTCTTACTAGCATATAATATTCTATAATATGTTAGTTATCTCCTCTTTTCCCTTTTAATTAAATTTATTAATTTCTCCCTTCAGTCAAGTATGGTAGAGATGTGTAACAAAATGTAATGTAATGTAAATAAATAAACTCAATATAAAATTAAGATTAAAATAACCAGCTTAGATACATCCTAATTCTAAATCTAGTCTGCCGTGAAGGGGATCAAATCTTTTGACTTGGTCAAAATAAAATTAAAATTAAAATAACCATCCTAGATACATCTTAATTTTGAATCTATTAATCCCTAAGAGAGACCAAATATATATATATATATATATATATATATGTATATATATATGTATATATATATGTATATATATATGTATATATATATGTATATATATATGTATATCTATATGTATATGTATATGTATATGTATATATGTATATGTATATATATATATGTATATATATATATGTATATATATATATGTATATATGTATATATATGTATATATGTATATATATATATATATGTATATATATATATATATATATGTATATATATATATATATATATATATATATATATATATTAATTCGTGAGCTAAACAAACTGCTAATCATTTATTGACTATTTTACCTCAAATTTATTTTAATTATTAATTTAATTTATTTTCATTAATAAATATTGCCAAAAATCACATAAGCTTTTCAAACTATCAAGTGTAGTTCATCATCAGGAGAATGATGATTTTTTGAACTATCAAGTGTAGTTCATCATGAGGAGAATGATGGTTTGGTTTAATTAAAATTTTATTTTTATGTAAGTTGACTGAGTCAAAATGTTTTCGAACTACCAAGTGTAGTGCATCATCACGAGAATGATGATTTGGTTTAATTAAAATTTTATTTTTTATGTAAGTTGACTGAGTCAAAATGTTTACGGACATGACAAAAATATGTAGAGATGTGTAACATAATGTAAACATTTAACTTGGTGAAAATAAAATAAAAATAAAAATAACCCTATGTGAAAATATTTTTACTAGTCAAATTAAATTAAATTAAATTAAAAAAATAACTTCATGGTATTGACCCATTCTTTTGACCCATGGTAAAACCGTCAAGACAAGTAGGGAGAAAGCTCCGCCCAACAACAAAAAAATGAACTCGAAAGCTCCTCAAGCTTCAACAATTATGAGGATTGTAATACCACGCAAAAGAAATCTTCATTTAGCAGCAAAGCAGATCTCCCAAAATGTGAAGATAAGACACCAGTATCCCAAGGAACAAAAGAGATGAAGGCGCTACAAGACAAAGGAAGTTGGAAGACCGTAGAGAAGAAAAAGAAAGCTACAACACTAATCTCGCCAAGAAAGACGAGAAGCCAGACAAATTAAGAATTAAGAAAATTTTAGGTCCGATAGACCAATGTTTAGTCTCAATGGACGTTAACCATCATCATCATCATCATCATCATCATCATAATATAGCCTATTTAAAAGGGGAAATTAAAGGAGCCTAGATCCATCTTAAGTACAGATCTACTAAGAGCTAAGAATGATCAAATATGTTTTCACTCTAAAGGAGGCTTGCATCTCAAGAGATTTGATTCCTCTAGACACTTGGTACATCAAGAGTTAACATAGATCTAAATTGGTTCAAAAAAAATCATATGAAATGAGTTATGGTCCTTTTAGCATGTAATATTGATAATCAATGACATTCACCTATATTATTGTAACAATGTTTACTTAAAGATTAAGAATCCTCAAAATAAAATGAGGTTGAATCTCTATAATTAAAAATCTTATTACATCTTTTTTTTTAAATGAATATATGTTTTAACCTATATGTTAATAATTTTATCAATAATAATACTAAATTTTAGTTAAATATTTTTTGGATTAATCACAATAATTTAATTATTTTTTATAATTTTTTATTTTTATTTTAAAAAGCTGAATATATAATACACAAAGTAAATGTATAATGTATTTCACTTATTATTAATAATAAAAATTATGATTTTAAATAAAATTATAATATATATATATATATATATATATATATATATATATATATATATATGAATGATATAAAAATAAAAATTTAACGAACATTGCACTTTAGCACCGAACATAACATACATGGAATTCATTTTTTATTTGAACTAAAAACAAAAATAAATGGTCGGTGGGTGGTACGTAAAGTCGTTAGCCTGCCATGCTAAATTTCATTCCTAATATAACCCTTTTTTTAATTGAGATAAAACTAGCAATTGCATCGAGGTGCAAGGGAACGCCGAAAGGAGGAGCTGTGAATTATGTTGTGCTACATGTAAGGGTACATAATGAATGTGAACTTATGGAGTGCAAAATCTCACATTGAAGAGGAAAATATACGAAATGGACATGTTATTGATTACATGGATTGTTGGCTTTTAAACTATGAAACATAATTATTTGTGCTATCCCCAGTTAGCCAATCTGAAGTTCTTATGCATGAAGATGAGTCTTAGTTGATGTTAAATTTTTTTGGATCGAAGCACTCCCATTTGGTAAACTTTTAGGTCCCACAATAGGTCAGCGGTGAGAAAAGGTGGGAGGTCATATCGCTAAACCTTTCTTTGAAGGAAATCTTTAGATCAGATTTGAAATATTAGTGTTAGGGTTGATGGCAATTAGTGTTGTTAGAAGACATTCCACCTTATTAACAGAAATATGATATGTGTGAAATCGTATTTGCAAAATTAATATTTATGTGAAATTGAATTTTATATTGCATTATGATTGGCCAAATGCAAATCTTCTCTAAAAAATCCTGAAATGTTATGTGAAGAACACAATGAACATGGATTTGGAATCCAAATGCATGAATTGAAAATGAAAAAATGAGATTGCATTAAGGATTGCTATGAAAAAAAATTAACTTTATTATTATTGATTTGAATAATCATGTAGAAGAGAGCATATTTTTTCTGCACTCCCCCTTGAATCTTGAACTACAATATATATAAGTTTTTTGATTTACATGGTAGTTGTGTTATACATTTATGCTCTTTTTTTGTTTGAGAGTTATTAAACTTAAACTATATGACACAATTATGGAAGAAGCATTGAATACTTATCATAATCATTTTTGACAGAAATGTGGATGAAATATTCAATACTTATCAAAGCCATTTTTGAGACAATTGTGGATGAAATATTCAATAGTTATCACAATGTTTACACTGTTTTTAGAAATCTATCATATCAACATGGCTGCAATTTTCTTGATTGGATGGATCCAGCATTGGTATTATAGAAGGGGATATTTTCATTAAATTTTACCCAAGAGAGTAAAATTTTAAAAGTCAGCATAAGGCATTAGGCAAATTTTAAAAGCATAAAACGTAGGGTCTGATATTTAGAAACTTCACCTTTAAATTATAATATCTTGATGTCTTAGAATAGAAAAATCAGGTAACCATTTGCAAGTGAATTTTCAACACTTATTATACCTATCCTCATAAAAGTGGAGCCCCATAATTAATAGAATAGACTACAAGAAAATGGGTGTTAATACAAATACTTCATGCTTTGTTCCTCTTGAAATATAGGTTTGAAGGCATACGAATGTAGTTCCAAACGTCTAAATTCAAAAACCAATTTCATGTTTTTCTATAATCTTTTTTTATGCCATGTTGCATAGAAAGGGTGGAGTAGTCCTTTCCAGGATATGAAGAGCACAATCAGGTTGCCCAATGTGAGCAATATGTTGACTCCTTGCATAATCCATTGTTTTTTTTTTTTTTTGTAAATTCCGTAGTACCTAGCCATTTTATATTATAGGGGAAAGTTGCATCAAAATTTACATCCAAAATTGAGTGCCTCAATCTGCCCGAAGGAAACCAGGTCTGTTAGCCATCTCAAGAAGTTATAAGCTAACCAGAATCTATATTTTCTCTTATGCTTAGTAGCAGCTAACTTAACACGACTATGTCCATAGAAACTACATATGAAACTGAGAAGATATAATGTATCAAGAGTCATTCAAAATTGAAAGAAAAACATGAGGCTAATGAAAACATGAGATCAAATATCAGTAGCTCGATCCTTGACAGGAAATCCTGAAGGCTTGGCATCCTTTAGAAGATGGAGCTGTTGTTCAATATTTCCAATTCAGGCATTTTGCTGATGTTGGTCCTTTGCCATTTCACACATCTCCTGCTTCAGAGATTGGAGTTCAAATAAAACTGATGAGTAGGATTGAATTTTTTTTCTTGAAGGCTCTCTATGGCTCTTGCCAACACACACTTCAATTTCTAGTATGTTTTAACAGATTGCTGAAATAAGGAGACTCTGCCCCTAGTATTACCCGGGTCCAGAATAAAATCTATTCTATCTTGTTGCTCACTTATATTAATTTCCGCTTCCTCTAAATCCTGTTCCTATTCTGTAGTTTTTACTTTGATATCCTCAGGGGTAGTAGACTCATATGTATCAGCTAAATTTTCCATAGTTTCCACATTAGATTTGCGCCCTCGTTTACGAGATGGAGGAGTTCTAGCAGCACTCTACCCAGCACTCTGCCCAGATTTTGTCCTAGCCATGAAATATGGAAATAGAGATTCAGATAGGACATGAAAAGAAGTTCGACAGAGACTCTCTAAGGACGTGAACTGGGTGAAGGTCAGAATATGTAGAAGGTGAAGAGCTAACAGAGGATTAGCAATAGAGCTATAGAGCTAGTATGTAGAACAAAGGCTATAGGCGGAACTGAAAATATATAGGTGAATAGGAATCAAGTAGAACCAGAGAGAATTGAAACCCCATCGATTTAAGACTAAACCATTTTCTGAAGGCTGAGAGTGCTAATTAGACAACTTAGACAAGTTTACAGTTTTGTTGAAGATTGAAGCATTAGAGACATACGAATTCAGATAATGAGAAAATAGAGACGCATAATAAGTAGATATGTTGGAACCCCCATTCTGAAAAGCATTCTTTATATCATACTGAATAACAAAATATACTTCAGGGCTTCTAAAACGAGGAATGACAACTAGATTCGGAACAATGTCAATAACTTTGAGAAGATAAATAACTAGAAAAGCCATCGCGTGACTAGATTTCATTTTCTGGGAGCATAATTCGTATGTAAGAGAGCTCAAGTGAGAAGACTTAACATACCGGAGAATCCTGTAGCACTATAAGGAGCGCTGACCAGAGCCGACCACAGCCAAACACAACAACCAGAACAGGAGAGGAATAAGAAAATTAGTTTGGAGGTTATCTTTGCATAGCAAAACCTGGCGCCAATAACCAAAATGACGCCGCCTTTCAGAGTTAATGCATGGAGGACAGGTGACAAAAGTCATCATTCCCATCGAAGGTGGGAGAATACTACCATAACAAGAGATTTGAAAGGATATAAAAACCGGGAGTATATACATAAATGCGAAGTATAAGCTGTCATGTTAGACTGAAAGGCACCCTGATCTGGGATTATCATGCTCAAGGATTAGTTGCAGAGAATGAAGTTCAATATCCCATATTCTGTTGGAAGGGGTAATATCCAAAGGGCGATCAACATTATTACAGCCCCAATTAGCAAGGTTATCTGCAGCCTGATTGCCTTTCCTACCAATATGAGAAGAAATCATATATTGAATTTGATTAACAAGTAAACAAATTTCTTGAATTAAGGTTGCTGTTCTCCAGATTTTACTGATTTTCTCCCACTTTGTTCCTTGCTAAAGTTTCGATAAGGCTCCAATAACCATAGCAGAATCTCCCTCTACAATTAAGTGTTGATAATTCTCCCTTATAGCTATAATGAGACCTTGCTTTAGTGTTGTCAGCTCCGCTTCATTATTGGTGGTATGTCCCAGATCCATAGCATAAACTCTACAAGCCACTCCGTTTGAGTTATGAAAGATGCCCCCAATTCTAGCTTGTCGTGGGTTTCCTTTTGAAGCGCCATCAAAATTCAGTTTGAGAAAACCAACTTGTGGAGACTTCCATTTATCATCTATTAGTTTTCTTAGAGGCTTAAATTTCCAAAGAGTAGGGGATAGCATATGAGGTTGTAAATTAAGACTTCTGAGAATTTGAGCTTCAATTCCTTCTGCTTTCCAATCTTCCTCCATCCATTTTTCTATAAGTATTGTTTCTCTGATATTTTCAATAAGTTTTGCCCAGATAGTAGGAATGATTTGTTCCTCTCCGCGAAATATGCGATGATTCCATTCCTTCCAAATTCCCCAAAGTAAGAAGCCTATTGATAATTGCCAAGCCCTATTTAAGACAGCACATTTGTAACCTCCTTTTCTCCACGCGAGAAAAGATACATTTATACTGTTAGGATCTCTGTCCATTTTTTTGAAATTTTTTGCCAAGCTGCTCCAGATAACCTCTGCAATTGGGCATGAATTGAGGAGGTGTTCTATTGTTTCATCTGTCTATTTGCACATGTAACATAAAGATGGCCCATTCATTTCTCTTTTATGTAAATTATCCCAAGTCAAAAATTTCTAATGACTGAGGAGCCAAAGAAAATATTCAACTTTAGGCCAATGTTTCAGAGACCAAATTTTCTTCCAGATGGAACAGCCATTGGGATTATTATTCTGTGATTGAATGTTATAGGCTTCTTTGATAGTGAAAGTGCCATTAGTCTCGTATCACCATCTTAAGGTATCATTTCCTGTATGAAATATGATTTTCCTTGTTTGTAACTCCTTTTCTAGACTGTTCCATTGGATAGTGTCTGGTGCTCCTGGCCAAGCTGTTCTTACCTTCCATTTCCACCATTGACCTATCTAATGGGGAACCCAATAATGACTGATCAATCGATTGTGTGGGAAATTTGTAAATATAAATAGTTCAACAAGATCAAGGCGAGAAAAAAGTTTTTCTCGCTGCTGCCATGAATCCTCCCAGAAAAGTGTTATGCGACCTTCCTTTACTTCCTAGAAACTGCGTTGTCGGATGAGTAATCAATTTGTTGGAGCAATATTCCATATAAGAGACCCTTTTGGAACAGAATCGATTTTTAATTTTCCAACAACTGATTGAGGCATGTCATATTTCTTTTCCCAAATTTGCTTCCATAAATCTTGTCCTCCTTAGAGCCATTGCCACCACAATTTGGCTCCCATTACTTGATTTAATATAAATGGATCACGAAGCCCAAGGCCTCCTGCTGATTTAGACTTGATTAATTTCTCCCATGACATGAGAGCCCATTTCTTGGTTGCATGAACTCCCTACCAAAGAAAATTCTTAAACATATTAACCAATTGAGATGAAATACTCTTGGGAACAGCTCAACCAGAAAGTTGATAAATGGGTATATATTGGAGAATAGATTTTAGTAAAACCAATCGACTTGGTGCATTTAAGGCTTGAAAAGCCCAATTCTGCAGCTTCTTCTCTATTTTCGTGAGCATTTCTCTCCAATCTGCTATTCTTAAAGTGGTTGTACTTAAAAGTACTCCTAAGTACCTCATAGGAAAGGAACCAATATTAAATCCCAGTAATCTTGCCAAGGAGACTTCAGATTCATGATTAACATTAAAAAAATATACATTTGATTTATCTTTATTTACCAGCATACCTGAAGCAACCATAAAGTCATCTAATATTTGTAAAATAGCTCTGATCTCTCATACTGAAGCTTGAAAAAATAACAAGATATCATCAATGAATTGTTGATGTGTCAGAGCAAGATGCGGTCCCCATAACTTTAGCCCTTCGAGTTTGCCTTCTGCTAATCTAGATTTGATTAATATGCCTAAGCCTTCTGTTGCAATAATAAAAAGAAACAGAGACAGAGGGTCCCCTTGCCGAAGACCTCTAGAGCTGTTAAATGGTTGAGAGGGAATCCCATTGAGCATGATTGAGAAATTTGGAGTTGAAATGAAGGAATAAATCCATTGCACCCATCTCTGATCAAAACCATAAGCTCTCAATATGGCTGTTAAATAAGGCCAATTTACTCTATCATATGCTTTAGCTAGATCCAATTTTATCAGCATGCCTTTTGTTTTGGTTGATTTTAAAGAATGAATTGCTTCTTGAGCTGTTACTATACCATCAAGAATTTTCCTCCCGGTCACAAAACCTGTTTGCTCCGGAGATATAAGAGAAGGAAGAAATGATTTAAGCCTATTGACCATAATAGTAGAAATAATTTTATAAATCACATTACAGAGGGCTATTGGACGAAAGCCTATTGGTCTGTCTGCATTTTCTTGTTTAGGTATGAGAGTAAGGAACGTAGCATTAAGGGCAGGATAGACCTTACCATGCCTCCTGGATTCCTCAACCACCTCCTTAATATCCTATCCCATAAAATTCCAAGTAGCTTTAAAAAATTCTGCTGTAAAACCATCCAGACCAGGAGCTTTATTCCTAAGCAGATGCATCACTGCTTCTTCAACTTCTTCCAGAGTAACTTCTCTCAACAGAGCTAAGTTCTGATCTCTGGTGATGACATGTGGAATATGTTGAGTTATTTTGTCAATAGCCTCTGTTCTATTTGGTTCTGGTTCTGTTAGTAGATTTTTGAAGTGATCAACCAGTTATTTTTCCATATCCTCATGATTAAATAATCTATTGCCATTCTGATCTTTTAAAGAGAAAATTCTATTATGTTGTCTTCTTTGAATCATTGATTTGTGGAAGAAACTAGTGTTTCTTTCCCCTTCTTTCAACCATTTTATGCGGGATTTCTATTTCCATAGAATTTATTCTTATTTTCTGCGCTCTTCAAGTTGACTTAGGGTGTTTCCTTCTTCTATAATCAAAGCCTCTGTTCATCCATTCAGGATTATTTGCTGCTGTAAATCTTTCATTTTCTCTTGCAAGCGAATCTTATCTTGATGAATATTGCCAAAAATTTCTTTGTTCCATCTTTTAATTTCTGATTTTAAATGTTTCAATCTGAGTCGAAAGGAGTGCATCTTATTTCGTCCAACAATTTGTGTGGACTCCCACCAATGTTTCGCTTTGTCCAGAAATTGAGGGTCTCATAACCAAAAGAGTTCAAATCGAAAAGGTCTATTTTTAGGGCCATCTTTGACATCTAGATCAATTCTGATTGGCCAATGATCTGAGCCCATTGTGGGGAGAATAGCAGCCTCATAATATACATCCAAACTGACAAGATCTTCATAAGCTAAAAAGCGATCTAGGCGGGAGGCTATTTGATGTCTTTCACCCCTTCTATTATTCCAAGTGTATTTCCCATTCACAGTTGGATTGTCCACCAAATGAAGATCCATGAGGAGATCTTGAAACAAAGCCATCTCTGGATCCTCTCTTCTTATGCCTCCTTTTTTTTCAACTAAATTGAGAATCATATTAAAGTCACCACCCAAAAGCCAATAATGTTCTTGATGCAATGAGCTAAGGGTTCTAATTTGTTGAATAAATTCCTCTCTCTCTCCCTGAATTGGAGGTCCATAGACTGCAGAGATAAGAATATTTTCCTAAGAACCAATTTGACGAAATGTACCAGATAGAATTCTGGGGAAAGCTAACCATCCTTGAACCTGTATGTCAGCTGTATTCCACAGAATAGCTATTCCTCCTGCTGTTCCTTGAGAGTCAATTGCCATTACCTCATAATGAGGTGTGAAATTATGAAGAATATTATCTAAAATTTGTCCTGAGATTTTAGTTTCCTGGAGTAACATAACTTGAGGTTTTTTAGATCTCAATATCTCCTTTAAATATCTCTGCTTGCCTTTACTATTAAGGCCTCTAGTATTCCAAGATAGGACTTTCATTGAGTAAATTTGAAAGTTGGTTGAAATACCGTTTTTAACGGTACAATTTTACCTGTATTTATCAACATTTCTCCTACCAATTGGATGGATTCATGCAAAGTTTGTCTTCCTCTTTTCTTAGGAGTTTTCTGAGACATGGGATTTTTTGTTGCTTTTTCTATAGCTTGAGCTTCTTTATGCGCTTGCACTATCAAGTAAGTTTCAAAGGTATCTTTATATGACTGCTTTTGATCTTGTGGAATAAAGCAATCATCAACATTCCTCCATTCATTTAATAAACTTTTTAAGATCTTTTCCTCTGCACTTAATTCCTCCTTATTCTGTTCTACATACATTGGTGTTTGTTTCGGTCCCAAGGATTCCTCTGGTCCAGTATTATCCTCAATCACTTTTCTTTTGTCAGATTGATTTTTTTGATTAATATTTTCTTGAATTGGACCTCCCACAGTTTCTTCAATAAGAATTGGTTCTGTAGTTGACTGTTCCCCTTCTTCTTGCAGTACCTCATATCAGTTTGCTACCTGTGTCACTACCTTTTTTGTGAAGAAGTATTCTGTTGGAAGCCAGTGGATTTATTTGTTTTCTTTTTTCCTGTAACGGTTGTGAAACCCTCGTCCATTTCACGAGCTTGTTCTGAAGGTGGAGGGGGTCGTGTTGGAGATCCATCAGGTGTATTCAAAGGGCACGACTTATACAAATGCCCATATTCATGACATCATCGACACCTGAAAGGGATGTATTCGTAATCCAGAAGTTGGGGGCAGATTTTTCCTTCATACTCTAACTCTGTCATTTCTAGAAGGGGCTCGGATATATTCATATATACACATATTCTTGCAAAATAAGTATACCTGCCCCTTCGAGTTGTCTCTGCTATTTTAACAAAATTTCCTAACGAGTTTCCTATGCCCTCCAGAATTGAAGGTGCCCAGAAATCTAATGGGAGTCCAAACAGGTGAACCCAAACAGGTGCTGCAAGAAATTTTTCTTGATCTGGGTTGTAACATTCCTCCCATTATCTGAGAAAAAGCCCCGCATTGCTATAAAAGTATGGACCTCCTTCAAATATACATTATTTATCTAAAGGATTAGTAAATATTACTGTAAAAAAACCTCTGGCACCTAGTTTCAGATCAATGTGACCTTTAGGCTGCCATTTTGAATGAATCCATTTTATTAAATCTTTTTCAGTTGGCCAAATACATATGAACTTACAGATTAATGTGTGATCCTTCATATAACCTCTATACTCATTCAACTCTACTGCAGGAATGATGAACTGTGGTTTCTTGACTGCTCTTGGCAAGCATTTCCCTTTGGATTTAGCCTGCCAATCAGCGCCCAAAACTGGAGTGGATCTCAGAGTTCCTCCTCGTTGCTGCTACGAAGAGGATTGCTCGCCAGTGATGACATTTCGGTAGGAGGGGGCTGCTCCCCCTCCAGACATGGCCGCCATTACGAACCAGGGCAGACGGCGTGAGTTACGAGGTTGATGCTATAAAAAAGAATCAAACCCTAGCCGGTGACTGTAAACTTTTCTCGGAGTCTTGTTACAAAAATAGGTTGTGCTAGATTGCTTTGGAGATAAATCTAGGAATTAGAATTGCACTATTGGTGTGACATACTACCATCTGCTTTGGAGGATAAATCTAGGAATTAGGCTTGAACTATTGGTGTGTCATAGTATCATTTGCTTTGGAGATAAATCTAGGAATTGTACTTGCACTATTGGAGTACCATCTGGATTTTGGTAGAATGATTGCAAATTTTAACACATTTTTCCCTTTAGGTTTTAATCATCAACTAAAATCTATGAAAAACAGAAAATGTTGCAATCACAAGGACTTCAAGTTATCTCAAGAAAGAAGCGCTTGAACTTCCAACAGGTTGTAATATCTTCCTTTGGTATCCCTATATTTTATACAGTTTTTTACTAATGCAACATGATTGAATATGAGGAGCAGGCCTGGAATTTGACGTTCTACATGATGTTGTTTTCAATTTTAAACGTATTTCACGGCTGTGGAAATTTTTCAAACATGAAATCTGACATGTCAGAAATACTACACTGTAAATTTGACATATACATATTTACCTTACCCGTCATAAAATCTAATGAGTGGTGATTAAAATAAATTCGAATGAGTGGTGGTTTCAATAGAGGTTAAGTTAGAAAATATGTTTAGTTGCAACACCTATTTCTTGTCACCATTTGTTGGTTAATTGGTTGGAAATGTGATTCTTATAGAGATAAAAAAGAATACAGAGAAATATTAGATAGTGGAATTCTAGTTAGACACAGTTGGCCTACATTTTATAAACAACTTTTTGGTATTAGAGCGCTGGACTAGTAAGCTATAGTGCTCTCTTTAAAGATACTTACGTTCAAACCTACCTCTTATTTGTTATAAAAGATTTAAATGTAAAATAAAATTTAAAATTTAAATCCCATCAACACAAGTTTTATAATAACAACCACCTGGTAGCAATGTCACTGCATATGCATAAGTGGCTCTTATTTTTTGAATAGGATTGTAGTAGAAAAACAATTTTAGCAAACTATGGATGAGAATATCATAATGGAGGATGTGTTCATTACTTCTTCCCACTTCTATACATATATACAATTAGCTCTAGGAAGATAAAAGATCAATTTTCAAAAAAAAAAAATGTAATTATAGATTTTTTAATCTTATTCTTTTTATTTTTCAATTTTATCTCGATAAAGAATGTTTTTTTTTTTCCTAATCATAATAAAATTATATAATTATATATCTACGTTTTAAAGAAATAAATGAATCATAAAATTAAAAAATCTAATTAAATATTTGTATTAAAATTTTTATTTGAAAATGTATATTTTCTTATCCATTATTTTATTATTTTTTTTCAATTCTTATAATTGTACATTTGGTTAAAAATTAAAATTGTCACACTAAATTTTGTCCAATTTATTTGAAATTTGCTTTCAAACAAAATATTTGTAATTATTCACCTCTTTGAAATTATTGTGTCAAATACTTTTCAATTTATTAACATTTTTTTAAATTTGATTTAGAATATGTTTATATTAAATACTCTTTAATTTATTACATTGTTTTTTAGATTAATTTTAAATATATCTATAAATAAGTTATATATATAATGTGTTTTTTTCAACTAAAAAATTTGAAATTTGATTTAGAATATGTTTATACTAAACACTCTATAATTTATTATATTTTTTGTGAACTAATTTGAAGTATATCTATAAATAGGTTATATATAAAATGTGTGAGATCGTAACTAGATTGGACAAAACTTGTGGGACCAAACATTATTGCTAACCATTGAATCACATCCTCAAGACTATCTATACTTTATCCTCAAGACTATCCCTAATGTGTTATCAATTTAATTTAGAATATTTTTTTAAATAAATTATAAATATATTTATAAAATTTATATTAACTAATGTATACCAAATTTATTCTTAATAAAATGATAAATTCAAATTTCATAAGAAAGATGAAGATATAAATCAAGAGATAAAATACTAACAAACAATTGTAACTTAATTTTAAACCAATCCCATAAAAATAAAATCTATAAACATAGAAACCTATGAAAAATCCAAATGTGTGTGACTTTTGATCTTCATGTGTAAAAAAAATGAAAATCTAAGATGGTAAACAGTTTGTAAATTGCTGATGAGATAAAACATAATATTGAGATGGTAAACAGTTTGTAAATTGTTGATGAGGTAAAACATAATATTGAGACAATATCCAATTCTATAATACATTACTTAGCAAGAAGTTGTTATGAAAGACTATGAAACAACTAATTGATAAAATATAATTTTTTTGTTATAATTAATTATTATAAATTTTACATTTATACAAAAATTATTAATACTTCTAAATTTTTTAAATTTTATTTTATTAATAATTATAAATTATATTTTATTTTCTTAAAATATTAATTAAACTAATACTAATTTAATTAAATAGCATTGTGCTGTGTATGAAAAGGCTGCCAAATTCAACCAGTTAGTAAGATATATACCTTCCTAGTGTTTTAGAGTCGGAGTCAAACTGTGGCATTTTGGTTTTTCTATTTTATTTGAATTATTCATTATATGCTAGTTATAATCGGTGTCTTTTATTTTTAATCTTGCTGGTGAAAAGAAAAATTAAAAAAAAATATAATGATAAGAATCTATAAATTAAAGTAAATGATTATAAAAATCACGTGATTTCACAAGCGTGGATTTTTAAATGGTGTTACCCAGGTCAGTTTCTTCATCTATTTTATCATGATAACGTAACGTCTTTTAAAACATTTAATCACCTACTTCTGTGCAAATCAGGTCTCAATACAAGTCACATAAAAAAAATCATTTATTATTTATTAGTAAATAATTTTATTATTTGTCAATAAAAACAATTATTCAAATAGATATTTTCTATTGATTACGTAGGCTAACATTGGAAAAATACCCTTTACACATGAATTTGTTTGAGTCAATATCAATACAAGTGACATAAAAATATCATTTATTATTTATTAGTAAATTATTTTATTATTTGCCAATAAAAACAATTATTCAAATAGATATTTTCTATTGAGTCAATATAATATTATAGGATTCGGTCAAAATTTAATGGGAAAATTACAACGTGTTGCTGGGTTTTTTTAATCCTCGCGCCTTCCAGAGCTTAATACAACACAACACGGTTCCGAGAGCTTTATTGCTTGACAAACGAAGTTATACATGTTTGCAGCAGCCATAAATGACACGTATGAGAAACAAAGCACTTTCATAAAATTTCTATATAACAGGCCAGATAAATTTGAAATTTTGGGCGGACGAGGAAGTGCAAAATTTTTATTGGTTGGAGAAGATGCCACATGTTTAAATTTTACTGGCTAAACGTATAAAAACTTATCATTGGCGGGAGTGAACGCTATCTACTCACCCCAAGCCAACAAAAAAACGCCTTTAGACATAATTATATATATATGTGAATTTGGAACCAGTCAGTACCTTGTCTTTATCTTAAAATTAATATATCGCAATGAGCTGGAGCACCAAAGCGTTGACTAAAATTTGGGTTGCACTTTCCTAGCAGTACTCTTGGCCATATCTGGGAATCTTAGTTAGCTTGCACATTGCCTAGCAGTAGACTTGGCAATATCCGGGAATTTACGTTCTTTAAGCGGACTCGGACTGAAAGTTAGAAACTACCATGCAAGAACATTTACAATATTTTTTATTTGAACTAAAAACAAAAATAAAGTTATTGCGCTGCCGTGCGAAATTTCACTCCTGTTTTTTTTAAATTGATATAGAATTACATATATGTCAAACATTGCATTGGAATTTGGAACCCTGTCTTTATCTTAAAATTAATATATCGCAATGAGCTGTGGAGCACTAAAGCGTTGGCTAAACTAGTTCAATAGCCTTCGTCCAAATTTCCTGTCTTTTGTTAATTTGTGCATTTTTGTGTACTCAGTGTAGCCTGCACTTCGCTAGTAGTAATATAAGTAATATCTGGTATCCGGGAATTTACGTTATTTTGACAGGCGGTACGCAAAAGTCGTCATTGTGGGTGAGAGATACCTGATTCAGACGAAGCATCACAGGTATAGCTTGGACGAAATCCAGTGAAACATCACAGCTTCGATGTATGTGTTTAATATTTTGTTTTTACATGGTTTCAATGATTCTGGACAGTACCAATACGTTATTTAGCCATGCTGACCTGATCAACAGCGTAGAATCTTCAAATCCATGTGAAAATTAAAAACATGGTCTATGCGTCTATTGATTTTAAGCCTAAATTAGAATTTTGAGAAGCACTAATATTGGCAAATCCTTGAACTGTAGGTTCTCCATTCTACATTGCCCATGACAATACTTCATGGAAAAGTCTCATGCTCGACTCTCTTCGTGAGAGAACCTATTATACTATTCTACGGACTTGTAGTTCTGTCGATGACCATTACACTCCATTCACAGATTTGCAAGGCAAATTGGACACATCTTAAAGTGTGCCACTACAATGTTAACTATAAAAAAGGCAGTCAGTTCGAGGGAAATCTGAATACAATCATGAATAGCCTTATCAAAGAAACTTCACAAACAGGGTTTAACACTTCTGTGTATGGCCAAAGTCCTGACCAAGTATATGGCCTCCTGCAATGTCGGGGAGACACAACACCCGACCAGTGCTACATTTGTTCACTAAATGCAACCACTACTCTTCTTCAAGAATGTGAGAATGCCCGCTGCGGTGTAATTTGGTTTGCTCACTGCCTTTTACGTTACGAGAACTATAATTTCATAGGACAAATGGATACCGCTGATTTAGAGTCTACTTCCGTTGTACCGAATGTCACACCTAGGGCCGATGTCTTTCATCAGGCTCTTGATAGCCTATTCACCAATTTGGAATACGAAGCACCCTCTAGATCTAATTTCTATGCTTCAGGAACAAAGATAGACCCATTGTCTCGAAACATTCACGCTCTAGTCCAGTGCACCAGAGATATACCTATTGACAACTGCACAACATGTCTGTCAGACGCAGTCTTCTATATTTTTCAATCTTACCCCGGAAGTCCAGGAGCTCAGGCTTTGACGGGAAGCTGCACAGTTCGCTATGAAACTTATAGATTCTTTAATTTGAGTTTGTCAATGTCCCCTGCGGATGGGTCAGCTGGTACTGTGGGTGACACAGAACTCAATCAGACAACCGCATGCAGTATTAGCACGCTGAAGAATTGCAAGTATTCAAATAAAGTAGCCATACTATTAGGTGTTGCCGGCGGGTTGCTTTTGCTATTATTGGTATACGTATTTGCAAATCGGAAGAGATTGAAGTCTCTCATGCTGAAAATTTGAAAATTCCGGAACTCTCCCTCTTTAATACATATCACTCTACAGAAAACAGAATTTCAACTCTATAACACAAATTTTATTTCATAAAATTGTTTACAAGTTCTTCCTCTGTCACAGAGAGATTTACAATTGCTGGACTGCTTCAAATCACAGCTCCAAAACAAAAAAAAAATTATTTTCTGTCTCTTAAAAAAAAACTCTGCTGTGAATTTCCAATTCACTGTCTCTGTCTATTAAAAAATAAACAAGTCTCTGTCTATTAAAAAAAATAGCTCTCTATTTTACAAAAAAAATATATTCTGCTGTGTATATTTTAATTCTGCACTGTCTCTCTTTTTTTTAAATCAAAGCACTGCTGTGCGTACATTCTGTGTGTAAAAAAAAATTACACTATATCTCTCTTTTATATATAAACAAAATATCTAAAACAATTAATGTCATTCATTGACAAAATTGACAAATTATCACCGCTTGGAAAAATTCATAAATGGCATTAAAGATTCTGCCGGCACAGCATAAAAAAATTTATGTCGAATTTTAAATTTGGTGGCAGCGGTGAATTTTCCGCGGTGGTGGCGTTTTGGTGGCGCGCTGGCGGAGTGTCGGCGGAGCCACCACAAGCTGGTGGTTGCGGTGGGTGCTCTCTGTTCGTACAAGACAATTGGGGTGACCCCCCGCACTAAATTACAGCCACACGTTTGTGGTCAATGTGCAGCCAACCAGTCAACTACGGTGGGTGCCCATTTGTTAACTGTCAAGTGGTTTGACCCCCAGCACTCCGTTGATTGCTGCCAATCTGCTCCCGGTTTAACTGTGCGCCTGTCCAACCATTCTGCTGCCTGTTCGGTCTGCCAACCTGCTCGCTATTCAGATTTGTTGCCGCCTGCAACACGTTCATGGAAGTTGGAAATTAGATTCCAACACTCCCCCTTAATTTCAACTGCTGGGTTTTCTTGCATTTCCAAACATTTTCTGAAATGTTCAAAGCTTTTCTGTGCAAGTGGCTTTGTGAGGATATCAGCAAACTGATCCTCCGTTCTGCAATGTTGCAAAACTATTTCACCATTGTTAACCAATTCACATATGAAGTGAAACTTGGTGTCAATGTGTTTAGTCCTCTTATGAAAAACATAATTTTTAGACAATGCAATAGCCAAGTTATTGTCACAAAATATCACTGTCCCTTTTACCTGTTCTTGACATAAGCTTCTCAACATTTTCCGCATCCAAATTGCTTGACATGCTGCTGCTGTAGCTGCCACATATTCTGCTTCTGTTGTAGATAATGCTACAATGGGTTGTTTCTTAGAAGCCCATGAAATGGCTTCTGAACCCATGTGAAAAACATAACCGGAAGTGCTCTTCCGATCATCAACACTTCCAGCCCAGTCACTATCTGTGTATCTAACTAAATCTGAACATTCTGAAGTAGTATAAAAGATACCAAACCTTTTAGTACCTTTAACATACCTCAAAATTATTTTCGTTGCTTGCCAATGTGCATCTTTTGGCTTTTCCATGAATCTGGAAATCAAACTAACAGCATGCATTATGTCCGGCCTAGTTGCAGTCAAATACATGAGGCTGCCAACTATGCTCTTGTATAAACTAGGATCAAAATCCTTGCTGCTATCCTCTCTGCTGAGTTTTAATCCCATCCTTTGTGGGAGTGATTGTTCTTTGCATGTTACTTCTTTAGTACCTCATTAACATACTTTTCCTGTGAGATAAAAATCCCATTTTTATCTTGTTCTACTTCTATTCCCAAGAAGTATCTCAACAAACCCATATCAGTCATCTCAAATTCTTCTTTCATCACTGTTTTAAAATGTTCAATAAGGCAATCTTCATTACCTGTAAAAATAACATCATCAACATACAAGACTACAATCAAGATTTTACCGTCTTTTTCTTTGATGTAGAGGGTGGTTTCTCCCTCACACTTCTCAAATCCATTTTCTAGTAGATAAGAGTCTATTCTACTGTACCACGCTCTTGGCGCTTGGTTCAGCCCATAAAAAGCTTTCTTCAACTTGCATACTTTGTGCTCTTGGCCTTTCTTTTCATAGCCTAGAGGTCGTTCAATGTAAACCTCTTCCATTAACACTCCATTTAGGAATGCTGACTTCACATCCATTTGGTAAACTTTCCACTTGTTTTGTGCTGCTATGGACAGCACTACTCTCACGGTTTGCATTCTAGCAACCGGTGCGAAAGTTTCCTCATAATCTATCCCATGCTTCTGCTTATAACCTTTGACAACAAGCCTTGCCTTGTGTCTCTCTATCTTGCATTCAACATTACTCTTGGTCTTGTAGACCCATTTAACACCAATGACATCTTTACCTTTTGGGAGTTCTACCAAATCCCAAGTCTTGTTCCTCTTTATGGCCTTTATTTCCTTATCCATAGCTTCTATCCATTTCTTATCCTTGATAGCTTATTCGAAATGAACAAGATCATCAACATGACAATATAAAGCAAACAAAGAATTGATACCTTCATTAGCTATATCTTGTTCATAAATATCTTTCAAACTTCTGAATTTCTTACCTCTTTCAATAGGTGTACAAATGCTTGAAGAAGCACTTGAATTTCCTCCTTGTGGTGTGCTTGGAGAAGCACTGTCATTTCTCCTCAAGGGTGTGCTTTGCTGCTCTCTTGTTGGTGTTGCTGTTTGGGGATGTATTTCAGCCAACTCATCATCATTCTCATCATGAGATAAACAGTGTTTAACATTCACTGTCTTCTCTATGCTTCCATCCCAAGCTTCCTCTTCAATGAACTGAACGTCCCTGCTCACAATGAACTTCTTGCTGGATGGGTTATATAACCTGTATGCCTTAGATTCCTCACTGTATCCAATGAAAATACATTTCTCCCCCTTGCTGTCCAACTTCTTCCTTAGCTGATCCGGAATGTGTGCATAAGCCACACATCCGAAAACCTTCATGTGTGTGACACTTTGCTTTGCGCCACTCCATGCCTCTTCCGACACTTTGTTCATAACTGCTTTTGTAGGGCACCTATTCAAAATATACGCTGCACAATGTACAGCTTCAGCCCAATAATCATTAGGCAAATGCTTTGCCTTTAACATACTCCTCGCCATGTCCATTATGGTTCGGTTCTTCCTTTCGGCTACTCCATTTTGCTGCGGAGTATATCTAGTTGTAAATTGTTTATGAATACCATTTTCTCTACAAAAACGTAGAAAATCTTTAGATATATACTCACCTCCTCTATCAGTCCTTAAGACTTTGATATGCAGCCCACTCTCGTTCTCAACAAGTGCTTTGAAATTGCAAAATTTTTCAAACACTTCACTTTTGTTTTTCAAAAAGTAAACCCAAGTTTTTCTTGTAAAATCATCTATGAATGTTAAGATATAGTGGATGTTAGCAAGTGATGGAGTTTGCATCAGTCCACACACATCTGAGTGGACAATCTCTAAGGGTGCTTTTGCCCTTATGCTTTTCCCGGAAGGAAAAATTTCTCTGTGTTGTTTCCAAAGAATACAACCTTCACAAAGGTTGTCCGGTTTCTCTATTAATGGTAAACCACTTACCATTCCTTTTCTGTTCAACAAGTTAAGACCTCCAAAGTTGAGATGTCCAAATCTCAAGTGCCATAACCAATTATCATCCTTTGGTTCGCTTTGGAAAGTCTCCTGTGCAACTGCTGCTTTCTCTTCACCATTCTTCAAGTCTGCTCTCATTCTGAGAGGGAACATCTTGTTCCTTGTCATCTTCACTTCAGCAATACACTGTTTGCTGGGTGGTTTATCCATGATGGTACAAACATCATTATCAAAGAAAACATTATACCCCTTATGGACAAGCTGTCCAATACTTAAGAGGTTACACTTCATTCCTGGAACATAATAAACATCTGCTATGGATTTATTTGCACCTAATCTTGTTAAAACATTTACATCTCCTTTTCCCATAACAGAAACTTTGCTATCAGTTCCTAGTGTGACTTGTGACTGCACACTTTCATCTAATATAGAAAACATTGCTAAGTTTCCTGTCATATGGTTACTACAACCGGAGTCTAGAAACCATAAATCCTCATTCTTTTCTTCAGCCATATTACAAGCTAAAAACAAATTGTTTTGGCTGCTATTTTCTTTTGTGAAATTTTCACTAGTTCCACTTCTCATATCTTGTTTCTTCTTTCTACATTCATTAGCATAATGACCATATTTCTTACAATTGTAACATTGGACATTGGATTTATCATACCTTTGTCCTTGATCATTCTGCTGTCCACTTTGCTGGCTGCCTTGGCCTTGATGCTGATTTGAATTGCTGCCCCTTCCTTGAGCATTTGCTGGACTGTTCCTTCCACCTCTGTTCTGGCTTCTGCCTCTTCCTCTTCCTTTGCCTTGCCCTCTTCCTCTTCCGAAAGACATCTGGGTCTTAAAAGCATGTTCTAGAGATGAGTTTTCACTCCTACCCAATCTCTGTTCATGGGTCATCAGTGATGCATGTAGCTCATCCACTGAAAACTTTGTGAGATCTTTAGTCTCCTCTATGGTGGTGAAAATCACATCAAATCTTGAGGGTAGACTCCTCAAGAGTTTTTCCACAATCCTCTTGTCTTCAAGAGTCTCTCCATGATATCTGATTTGTGTGACCATTCCAATCACATGAGTGAAGAATGAGTCAATAGTGTCTGAATCTTTCATACAGAGAGTCTCAAAGTCTCTCCTCAGCAACTGAAGTTTTGCTGTCTTCACTTTCTCCATGCCCTGGTAAGCTGTCTTGAGAGTTTCCCATGCTTCTTTGGATCTCTTAGCTGCTGCTATCCTCGGAAACACACTCTCATGCACTGCTTGATACAAGAAGAAAAGAGCCTTGGCATCTTTCTTCTTATTGCTCTTCAGAATCTCTTTTTCTGCCTGAGTTAACATATTAAACTCAAGTTCATCTGCTGGTTCTTCAAAGCCATCCTCAACAAATTCCCATAAGTCTTGGGAGACAAATAAAGCCCTCATAGTTATTGACCAGTAGTCATAATTTTTTTGCATTAAATTGTGGGAGATGGATATTTCCCATACCCATACCAGTGCTGGCTCCAGCCATTCTGCACTCTTAACTATGAATAAAAAAACACTTGACTGTGTGTTTAAATTTCCTAACTGTACTACAACAGTAACACAGAACTGTATAGAGAAATACCTTTGAATTCTTCTTGTCTGAACCTTCACACTGCTGGAAAGGCTGCTGCAATAACGAACTCCTTTTCTTCAGCTTATTTGACCTTCAAATAGCCTGAATTGGCTTTGATACCATGTTGAAAATTTGAAAATTCCAGAACTCTCCCTCTTTATTACAAAGAAATAAATATCACTCTACAGAAAACAGAATTTCAACTCTATAACACAAATTTTATTTCATAAAATTGTTTACAAGTTCTTCCTCTGTCACAGAGCGATTTACAATTGCTGGACTGCTTCAAATCACAGCTCCAAAACAAAAAAAAACTCTTCTCTGTCTCTTAAAAAAAAACTCTGCTGTGAATTTCCAATTCACTATCTCTGTCTATTAAAAAATAAACAAGTCTCTGTCTATTAAAAAAAATAGCTCTCTGTTTTACAAAAAAAATATACTCTGCTGTGTATATTTTAATTCTGCACTGTCTCTCTTTTTTTAAAATCAAAGCACTGCTGTGCGTACATTCTGTGTGTAAAAAAAAATTACACTATATCTCTCTTCTATATATAAACAAAATATCTAAAACAATTAATGTCATTCATTGACAAAATTGCCAAATTATCACCGCTTGGAAAAATTCATAAATGGCATTAAAGATTCTGCCGGCACCACATAAAAAAATTTATGTCGAATTTTAAATTTGGTGGCAGCGGTGAATTTTCCGCGGTGGTGGTGTTTTGGTGGCACGCTGACGGAGTGTGGGCGGAGCCACCACAAGCTGGTGTTTGCGGGGGCTGCCCTCTGTTCGTACAAGACAATTGGGATGACCCCCCGCACTAAATTACAGCCACACGTTTGTGGTCAACGTGCAGCCAACTGGTCAACTACGGGGGGTGCCCATTTGTTAACTGTCGAGTGGTTTGACCCCCCGCACTCCGTCGATTGCTGCGAATCTGCTCCCGGTTTAACTGTGCGCCTGTCCAACCATTCTGCTGCCTGTTCGGTGTGCCAACCTGCTCGCTGTTCAGATTTGTTGCCGCCTGCAACACGTTCATGGCAGTTGGAAATTAGATTCCAACATCTCATATTTCAGACTTCAAAGTCGATTGGAAGGTATTGTATAAATTTCTTTTATTAATGTATTTTTACTGAACTTAGATAGAATTATTTATGTGATTTTTTTGAAGATTTATAATTAAAAAGAATCATTTATGTTTATTAACATATTCTTGTCACTGTAGTCCACTATTTTGCTAATGTCCTTACATGCACATAAACATTCTATCAATCTTTTGTATAATTTGTCCTATAAGCATGTTGTCAATATTTCATAGTAGCATGTAAAAGATTGAATTCTAGGAAGTTTTTCTTTATCATAAAGATATGGTGCTTGGGCTTATATGAATATGAGAGTAAGGATTTTTTTTGACATAAAATTTACACACAAAATACGATCAGACTTGATTTGTTTTGATTGCAATGAAATCAGTGAAAGGTATTTAAAATTTTTGGTCTAGTAGTTTGTCCAAAATAACTTTACATATACATATAGTCTAAATTTGAATTTTTAGAAAATATGACTTAACTACAACTCACTCTACTTAACTTAAGTGACTCTCTAAATTTAGCCAACTCCTACATATGGGTGTTGGCTCCCCGTGACTTGCAAGATTGGCAAGAACAAACTCTGTAGGGAACCACATCAGAACCACTTTGGAATCCGAAAACCTAGCTTTACTGGATTCATAGAGGGATTTATCTATGTAATTGTTTATAGATGATATGTCTTTATGCTCTTGTTTTATGATATTAGGCTAGTTATGAAGTTCTAAGGACTTGTTTTTTTTTATTGATTGATTGATTGATAGGTTGATAGATCAAATGGTGTGATTAATTGTAGGGGTGGTTCAGCTGAATACATAGACCATGAGAGACATTAATCCATTGGGCTATGGAGTCATGAAAGGATTTAATTGTTCATCAAATCTGCAAGGGTTTTCATAGGGCAAGCTAACTATATCAAGTGGATCTCTTAGATTATATGGCATATGAAACGAAAATAAGTTGTGAAAGCACCGGAACTAAAAGTCACTTAAGAATCTTCCAGCTCTACTTAAATAAAAAAAACCTTTTAGGTAACTATTTGAGACAAACCAAAGGATAGGGCATACCATAAACTTATTTGGCCATAATTTAATAAACAAACCTTTAAAACAACAATCCAGTAATCCTAGAATTACATTCAGACAAAGAAAAACATTTAAGATAATGATGAGTGCAACTAAAGAGCAAGATAAACCTGTCTTCTTCAATCCAACACTCTAAAGACCTCCAAAGTAACAGTTCAAGGTAGACCAGAGGATAGGGAACACCATAGAATTCCCTGGTTTAGACTCTCTAAGTATACTTCAAATAAATGCCTTACAAACAATGTTTCAAGCTACACCAAAGGACAGAGCGTACCATAGACTTCTTTGGTTTGACTCTATTAAATCATTCTCAAGACAACAAGCTAGGCGGAACTAGAGAGAAATTAAGAATTCTCCAATCATACCTCGCAGAGGAAAACATTAAAATAAAGAATGCAGATAGAAATAGGGCGCCAAGACATCATATCCTAATCTAAAATTTATGTTTCTTTATCAGAGAAATAATGGACAGAATGGAAAACAAAAGAAAAACATAGACAAAGAAGGAAAACTTCACCATTAACATAGCTCAAGAATCTTGTGAACGTGCTTGTATTACTGATGTTCAAAACAGTTACATTACTCCAGTACAATAGATCTTTGTAACTCGGAGCTTTCTCAAATCCATCCCAACACTCTCCAACTAGCTTAGCAATAGCAATCAGTCAACTAACCACTCAACAAACATTAAAAATGAATGACACATGCAGTATTTCTCTACAAAATGAGGAGGTGATCCTAAGCTAGGGTTTCAGATGTTATTTATTATAGAGTTAATTCTTTTTTGACCTTTGAGACCATGCAAGGCCCAAGGCAAAATATTTGAGAATGATTCATTTGTAAAAATAACTCCTAACTTAACTTCTGAGCTAAATTTTTAGAAATACTTGACTTTTAAGGCTCTTTAATAACTTTTGTAATAACTGCTGAGTAGTTGAGAAATATGTCTGACTATCTCATAACCGCTGATGTCTTTATTGAAAAAAAACACGTTGTAGGTGTCCAAATGTACTTCTGAAAAAGTAAATGCCTTGGGTTGAGTCATTCAGATCTGTTTCTATGCTCATCTGCTTCCGTTTTACCTCTTAAACTCCATTTAGGCCTTTTCAACTTGATTTTCCTTTAATTGTCTGCTTCACTGTCTTTTAAGCTTGATTAGACTTTCACTGGCTACTTTATCTCTAATCTGTGTTTAACCTCTTAATATATCCTTTGATCCTTGATTTAATCTTTAATCCTTTGATCTTTACTGTTGCAGTCTTCTTGACTATTTTGTCTTCCCGTGCCTATCTCTGTCTGTGTTCACTGTGCAGGGAGGCATTCTTCTACTGCTAGAGGGTTTAGATAACACCAATGATCATGATTCATTGGTAATTGAACTTGATCTTTCGCCTCTGGTCCTTCTTGAATAGAACAAACCTCTAGATCGTCACCCATAAAGTTCATTCAAACATTTTTGGACCTTTGGAATGCAATTATTGCATTTCCACCATGAAACCTGCACACAAAACAAACAAATTAACTTTAAAACTTACAGGGAAGGTTTATCTGTGTTATTTTTTGGTTTTCGGGCCTTTTGGAGCATTGGAGTGGTGTTAATTGCAGGCTGGGGCTTCATCGTAGAGCCATAGGGCTCTCGATAGTTTGACTCAGAAGGCGGAATTTGATTTTGATGCGAAGAGGAGAAGCGATTTCAGGAGCGAAGAAGGTGGGCTTCACACGAAAGGGGGGGTGGTAATGGTTTTGGAGAATCAGGTGCAATCCCACACAGAAGGCGACACATGGCAAGGGAAAACCGACCATTTCGCGAGTTTTGAAAACACTAACCCCAACGCTAATAAAATTTCGATGAGGGTTGTGGGCCATTGGATCTCGAGGGAGAAGATCAACAGTGGTCGGGAGTCTAGGGAGACGGGGGAGTTGGAACAAGCGGGGCCCGGGCGGACAGGTGGCAAATTATAACTAGAGCGCAAGGTTCAATGTATTCGAGGCCCTGGGGTGAATAAAACAAACGAAAACATTTTTTGTTAAAGAAATGGGAAAAGGTCACATGAAGGGTTTTTTGATAAGGTGCAGGGGTTCAAAAATATTTAAAGCAGGAGGCTTTAATGTTTGTAAAGGGGCGGGTGAAAATATTAAAGGAATCGGGTTCATATTTAAGACAGGGTTTTAAATATAAAGCAAACAGGTCCTGATAGGCTAAATTTATAGAAAAAAACAATGTAAAAAGACTTTTCTCCATTATTTTAGCGTAAAAGGAAGAAAATGATTAAGGTGAGGGTTTTGAAGGGTTTTTAGGAATGAAAGTCGGTGTTAAGTGGGGAAAATGAGGGAATGAAACTGGTGATAGCCAAGGAAGGTGAAAATGAGAGAAATAAGCGCATAATGTGTTGATTAGCGGTTGTCATTGATGTCAACCCAAGCAGCACCAGGGGCTAACCCAATATTGAATGAGAAGTTTGACCTACCAAATTAATATATTCTGGGTCAATAATGCTTTTTGTCGAGATGTTTTCGTTGATATATGACACGCCATGTAATTCTTCACGGTTTTAGAGATATTCATGTTTGAAGTTTGTACCCCAGTTAGTGGGCTAAAACCCCATGAGGTTGGGGTTTGGGTCATTGAAAATTCATAATTAATATTTTTTATGCTCTTAAAATCCCTCCCACGTTCACCTGTTGAAGCCCCTCTCAACTTAAGCATTCATATATATTGCGATCTTCATTTCCTCCTTAGGTAAGGGATTCGACCATCTGAAATAGGTCATCGTGGAATTTTCGCTCTAAATGTTTTTCTACGAAGGCTCAGAAGCTGAAATTTTTATGAGGCGAAGCTGAAATCCTGAAGAAGTTGTAGTAAAAATTTCAGATCAATTTGCAAAATATTTTGGGAGATATGATCTGTGGAAGTAAGGGTTTTTGCAGGCTCTTGAAATTCATCGCAAAGAAGTGAACTTGGTAAATTCGTCATAACTCTCTCTCTGAGTATCGGATTGGAATGCCGTAAAAAGTGAAAGATAGTGCACAGTCTATAATTTTCTCTCTATCAATCGCAGAAGCAAATGAATAAAAAATGACACGTGGTACGTCGTACAAGTGAGCTCTGCTGAAACAGTCCATAATTAGGGCAGTGTGAGAGATTGGGTATAACTCTCTCTTGAATAATCCAAATTGGGTTAGAACTGTGGCATCAGAAAGAAGACTCAGAGGAATACTACAGGACCGAAAATCAGATATTGAGGATATGAAATAACAGAGATACACTAGATTCAATATCGAGCTCCTAGAAGGCAAGAAAAAGCTAGATCATGTGTTGTCAAGGGTTGCAAAGGACGAGACTTTCTATGAAAAAAAATAAAAGCAAGGTGCAGCAGAGGGTAGCATGACAAGAGCAGCAACCAAGGTGCATAACAACAGCAAGAAGTTCATCATATGAATTCTTCAAGTGGGCACCACTGCATACAATCATTGTAAAGGTATCATTGTACTTAGTCACTGTAAATACATTATTGTACAAATTGTACTAGTGTCTATCTGCCAAGGGTTGAAGAGGCAGTGTTGGGAGGTCTAGCATCATCATTAGGTGGTTGTGTCAAAGTTGGGGTTATGGTCTAGTAGATCTTCTTCTTCTACATCATTCTATATCATTGTAAAGTGGACCATTTTCCCTGGTACGAGAGTCCATTCTTCTTTTATTCTTCTATAGGGTGGTAGGGTGGTGCTAGGGTGAGTTGTAGCTCATTGGGTGTTGGTGCATCCGTTCAGTGACTACTGAATAATCTCGGGCGTTGGAGCGTCCATCCAGTGGGAGCTGGAGAAGAATGCTTTTCTAGATTCTAGGAAGTTGGAGCTTTATTTTCAATTGGAGTTGAAAAGAATTATTAGAAAAGCATTAGGTGGTTTTTGTCCCGGATTGAGTTTCCACCTTAAAAATTGTGTGCATTTGTGTTCCTCTTGTTTGCCGCTATCATTGTACAAACACTGATAATAATTGAAGATTAACTAATGTTCTAATTGAAAGAAATACTGATTCACCCCCCCCCCTCCTAGGTATATCCAACAATTGGTATCGAGCTTGGTTCCTTCAACCAGCGAGTTTAAAAGCGGGAAGGAGGTCATGGAGCATACCAGGAATGGTGTACCTCTATTCAATGAAAATAATTATGCACTCTGGAAAGGAATAATGGAGGTCTATCTCTTGGCGCAAGGTTACGAAGTATGGGACACTGTTCAAATGGATTTACATCAACTATGGATGAAAAAGGTAAGAATTTGGTAAATGATGCAAAAGCAAAAAATATTATTATCAGTGGACTTATTGAATCTGCTTATCATAAGGTGTTGGGTTGTAAAACCGCCAAAAATGTATGGGAAAAGCTTGAGAGTATATATGCAGGTGACTCAAATGTCAAAGAAGCAAAGCTTCAAATCTATAGACAAAAATTTGAGCAACTTAGAATGAAAGAAGATTGCAACATTGTTGCATACTTCCAATATGTTGATTAAATAACCAATACTCTGGAAAGATTGGGAGAGCCAGTTGACGAGAAGACTATTATACGGAAGATTCTTAGAACGTTACCACGGAGATTCAACCCAAAGGTATTGGTCTTAGAATACGGTGCAAATCTGGACAAACTCAGCAAGGAGGAATTACATGGAGTTCTCATAGCATATGAAATGAGACTTGATGAAGAAAAGGGTACTTCAAATCTAGAAGCTAGTTCGTTGCATCTTAAGAAAACCAATAAGGATAAACAACCTTCAATTGAAAAGACATGCACCTGCAAGTGTGAAGAAAAGGGAGATGATGAAGAAGGTATTTCAGATGAATAATATGCTTACTTCACGAGAAAAATGCAAATTGGTAAGGGACAATTCAAAGGTAAACTTCCATTGATATGTTTCAGCTGTAATGAGGTTGGGAATTTTGCAGCAAAATATCCAAACAAAAGTAATGACAACTCAAAAAGAAAGAAAGGCTTTAAGAAATTCAACAAGCAAGGATCCAAAAGGAACTTTCTCTCTAAAGAAGATAGCTCATCATCAGATGAAGACAATGAAATTGAAGAAGAAGCCAATGAGAGAGTATTTTTTATGGCCAAGCACAATAAACAAGAGGTATCAAACAACGAAGAAGAAGGATGGACCATAGAAGAATTTTATGAGGAAGCAATCAAGCTTATAAAAGATCTCAAGTCGGAGAAGATCCATTCCAAAACTCTTGAAGAACAAGTTCAAGGTCTCAAAATTGAAGTTGAAGAACACAAATGCATTGAATAGTCACTTCAAAATAAGTTGGAAGAAAGCAACCAAGAAAGGGAAGAATTAGAAGCCGAAGTAGTCTCGCTGCGTGAGGAAGTGAAGAAATGAAAAACTATCCAAAACTATGCCAAAAACTCAAGGGCATTGGAAGAACTCATTAATAATCAACGATCTTACAATGAAAAAACTGGCATTGGTTACAAAGAAGAAGAAGCAGGACCTTCTACAACAAAATACAATGAACCTATGAGATCTGACATGCATGTAGACTTCATTGGACAAGATTTGCAAGAACAACCTTGGAAGACAATTCCTCGACGAAAATTTCCATCTAGGTACCAACATATTTTTTATGGCTACTTGGTATTCATGTGGAAAATTTGGTCATAAAGGAAGTGGCAGAGATATGTACATTACCTAAGGCAGATATAATTCAGGATATCTGTCAAATATGAACCTCCCAGGGCTCAGCGAAATATCAATATATTTGAACATTTAAGAAATAATATTAAATGTTACAAATGTCGAAACTTTAGACACATAGCCAAAGACTGTAGGCTTGAAAATCCTCCAGAAGAATCTTCGAAGCCACAAAATGAACGAACATGGAAGAAGAAGAAGAAGAATAATTGTGCTCTCACTCTGAAGGCTTAAAAGAACAAATATGTGTGGTATGTTGATAGCGGTTGATCAACGCATATCACTGGAGATAGAAATAAATTTGTATCTCTGAAAGAGAAGAAGGATGCAACCATGTCCTTTGGAAATGATGGATCTTCAAATGTTATAGGATAAGGTAATATCACTCTCGGAAGAAATTATTCTCTAGCCAATAATGTTCTACTAGTTGAAAACATGAATCACAGTCTGCTCAGTGTTGGAAAAATGTGTGATCAAGGACACACAATACTATTCAACTCCACGAAATGTTAAATTAGGAAAGGCGTGTATGGTGAAATTGTGGCTACAGCAAGTCGAGCTCCAAAAGAAATATATGTTTTGGATCAAGAAACTAAAGCATGTCTAATAGCTAAAGAGGATGATACAATAATTGGTAGCAATGATGATCGACTAAGTAAGAATTTTGCTACAAAGGTACAAAGTGATTTCGAGATGTCTTTACTTGGTTGCAAATTGAGCATAGACGACTCATCTAAGGATGTGGATAAAAGGTTGTACAAATCTATGATTAGTAGTCTTCTATATGTAATAGCCTCCCGACCAGATGTTATGCAAGCAGTTGGAAAAGTAGCAAGATTCCAAGAAGCACCAAAAGAATCACATATTAAATATTCACCAGCATTGGAATATATTCACCAGAAGCTTGGGATTCTCCCAAGTTCTCATTAGATTTCCCTTTTTCAAGAATATAAATCAGGAGTGGAAGTGTGTACAGGTCTGCAGGACGATTGTATGTCAGAGGGAGTGGAAGTGTGTACAAGTTAAGTAGGATGGTTGTGTTTCGGGGGGAGTTACCCTTTGCCATTGATGTCAAGGGGGGAAGAATGACAAGGGGGGAAGAATGTTGTAGGAAGAGGGTGTCATGATCGAGGAGTACTTGTGTTGCCATCAATGCCAAAGGGGAGATTGTTGATCAACGGTTGTCATTGATGTCAGCCATGGCCTGAGGGAGCTAGCTTGATATTGAATGGGAATTGTGACCTACCAAATTAATAGATTCTGGGTCAATAATGCTTTTTATGGTTTCTACTTGTCGAGATGTTTCCGTTGATATATGGCACACCATGTGATTCTTCACGGTTTTGAGAGATATTCATGTTTGAAGTTTGTACCCCAGTTATTGGGCTAAAACCCCATGGGGTTGGGGCATGGGTCATTGAAAAGTCATAATTTATATTTTTTAAGCTCCTAAAATCCCTCCCACGTTCACTTGTTGAAGCCCCTCTCAACTTAAGCATTCATATATATTATGATCTTCATTTCCTCCTTAGGCAAGGGATTCGGCCATCTGAAACAGGTCATCGTGGAATTTTCGCTCTAACTTGTTTTCTATGAAGGCTCAAAAGCTGAAATTTTTATGAGGTGAAGCCGAAATCTTGGGGAAGTTGCAATAAACATTTCAGATCAAGTTGTGCAACATTTTTGGAGATATGATACGTAGATGGGGTTTTGCGAGGCTCCACGAAATTCATCTCGAAAGAAGTGACATGACTGAAATTCTTCATAACTCTATAAGTATCATATTAGATCTAGTAAAAATTGACGGATAGTGCACAGTCTGCAGTTTTTTCTCTATCAATTTCAGAGGAAAATGAAGAAACAATGACATGTGGCATTCCGTACAACTACGCTCTGCTGAAACAATCCATAATTAGGGAAGTGTGAGAAATTGGGTATAACTCTCTCTTGAAGAATCAAAATTGGGTCAGACCTATGGCATTAGAAAGAAGACTCAAAGGACTACTACAAGACTAAAAATAAGATATTGAGGATCTGAAATAATAGAGATACACCAGATTTAATATCGAGCTCCTAGAAGGCAAGAAAAAGCTAGATCATGTGTTGTCAAGGGTTGCAAAGGACTAGACTTTCTACGGTAGAAAAGAAAAGAAAGGTGCAGCAGAGAGTATCATGACAAGAGCAGCAACCAAGGTGCATAACAGAAGCAAGAGGTTCATCATATGAAGTCTTAGTGGGCGACACCTGTCCAAATCATGTAAAGGTATCATTGTACATAGTCATTGTAAATACATTATTGTACAAATTGTACTAGTATCTATCTGCCAAGGGTTGAAGAGGCAGTGTTGGGAGGTCTAGGATCATCATTAGGTGGTTGTGTCAAAGTTGGTGTTCTGGTCTAGTATATCTTTTTCTTCTACATCATTCTATATCATTGTAAAAGTGGACCATTTTCCCTGGTACGGGAGTCCATTCTTCTTTTATTCTTCTATAGGGTGGTAGGGTGGTGCTAGGGTGAGTTGTAGCTCATTAGGTGTTGGTGCATCCGTTCAGTGACTACTGAAGAATCTTGGGCGTTGGAGCGTCCATCCAGTGGGGGCTGGAGAAGAATGCTTTTCTAGATTCTAGGAAGTTGGAGCTTTATTTTCAATTGGAGTTGAAAAGAATTATTAGAAAAGCATTAGGTGGTTTTAGTCCCGGAGTGGGTTTCCACTTTAAAAATTGTGTGCATTTGTGTTCCTCTTGTTTGCTGCTATCATTGTACAAACAATGATAATAATTGAAGATTAACTAATGCTCTAATTGAAAGAAATACTGATTCACCCCCCCTCTCAGTATTTCCAACATAATGAGTATTTTAAGATTAGTAGGGTGATTTTTGAAAAGGAAAAGGTGGAATATAGTGAAAAAGGATTTATGAGGATAATGAAGGCAATGAGATTTCTAAAAGATAGCTGATAGGCAAGAAATGCTATCTTTTAGCTGATTGTAACAAATCCATAGTCACCTAGTGAATCTGTATAATACAGAAGGATAAAAATGGCTCCAGCTGGGGAGAGCATCTCCTTTAGGAGGTGTCAAGAACCTCATAGATCAAATCTCTGGAAATTGAAGACCAGTGCCTTGGTTTGTATTTTGGCAGATTTCTCCTTCATCACTTGCTGATTTGCTACTTTCCTTTGAAACTGTGAGCTTTAAAATCTGAAAGACATGATTGCTTCAACTCAACTCTACCTACCCATCATACTTTTCTAACAATTTTTTTCTTCTTTCACTTGGCTGGATTTTGGATTGGCAAACCCTTGACATCATTTTTCTCTTGAAAACATGAAACTATCTATTTCTACACTTATATCATCCAAAGGCTCAGATTAAACTGTTAGTATGAATCCTTTGTCGAAGTGTACGAAAAAGGACCACTTTAGCTACGCATAACTAATAGCCCTAACAACAAAAGTGGCTGCCAATATCTTCAGATCTGCGGTTAGTTAGACAAGAAAAGAGTTGCAAAATACCAGATCTATGTATGGAAAGACATTAAGCAGTAAAAACAAGGGTTTGCTCCATATACCAATAGACAAGACAAGAACATTTTTTGAAAGAATTTTTGTATTAATGGGGCACCTGTGAGAAAAACTAGAAGGAGTATCCAATTCCCCTCAGTGGGATGGGTTCTTGGAAGTCCTCAGCACTTCAGATCTAAGATTCTTCTCTCTAGTTGATGTAGAAAACCCAATGCAAAAAGTAGAGCTCAAAGGGAGCAAAATGGCAGAAAATGGTGACCAAGTGTATAGATCCAGAGTGATCTAGTAGGCAACAAAAGGTGAAGAATGATGGGAAAAACCCTCCTATTTATAACAAAATATTGGGTCATTCTAGATCTTGGTGCATGGGTTAACCAAATCTAGATCCACTTTTTATGGAATATTTTATTATATTTGTTGGAGGGAAAAGGTATTTGACTTGGGTCAAATCCCTTAATTTGTCAAAAAATAAATAAATAAATGATTTATTTATCTTTTTAAGGAAGCGGTTAGAAGATAATCAAATAAATAATGATTTATTTAATTATTTAAGGAAGTGGTTGAAAGATAATTAAATATATAGTGATTTATTTAATTATTTGTGGATGATTTGGTCATATTTAACAAGGAATATTATCTAAATAATGTTTAAATAATTATTCCTAGAAAATAATAAGATAAACAAAGGTTTATCTAATTAATTTATTTGATTTTGGGTTAAACATGACTGGGAATAATAATTAAATTATGGTTTAATTAATTATTCCATGAGAAAAATCAAACAAATATAGGTTTGTTTAATATTTCCTTTTGGGGTTTCCTGTTTTAACATAGTGAAAGCAGTTTTACTTAGGGTAAAACTGGTCTTACATGGTGTACTTGGGTCCATCTAATGATAATAGGTT
This sequence comes from Pinus albicaulis, assembly GCA_034641835.2. Taxonomy (NCBI): domain Eukaryota; kingdom Viridiplantae; phylum Streptophyta; class Pinopsida; order Pinales; family Pinaceae; genus Pinus; species Pinus albicaulis. The sequence goes on from CM076572.1 coordinate 1,432,252,846, forward strand.
AGATGACCAAAAAATGGTGTAACATAAACCGATGAGCTCTTTTATTCTCTACCTAATCTATTTATATGTAAAGATTAAATTGTCTGACATATTTTCATTCTCTAATCTATCAACATGAAATTGAAAATATGACAAAATCAAGATTAAACAGTTTGATTTGTTATGAATTGTGGCATTTTGGACAAGCTGCACACAAAATTTATTTCTGCAAAAAGGTAAAACTAAAATTTGAGGGTTGTACTCTGGAATTTGTAATGCATCCCTCTCCTTTTCTTTTGGTTCAGATTTGAGCATTGGAACCAATACCTTTTCCTAATCAATCTACTGATAAGCCAAGTTTAAACAGTTTGGAAAATATTCATTTCTAACTTATCAGCAAAAATTTACAAATTGTTCAATCATGATTAGGCTGTATGACTAAACAAGACTTGCTTTCTCAAAAGTAGTGGCATTTGGACTTGCACACTTTCAAAAACATTCTTTTTTGGTATGGGGCTTTACCTTTTTCTTTTTATCTGCCCTCTTTTCTTATTTTCTTTGTTTTTTATTTATTTTTCCAATCTTTTATTCAAGCAGTGTTATATACAATGAGGGAAGCTTTAAACTGAGATCTTTAACAAAAATAATGCTTGAGCATCTTGCCATTGATAGGACCTCAAAATAATCTCGTTCCATTCATTTCTTGTAGGAAAAATGCATTGTTACCTCTTGCAGAATGAATGATATATGGACCTTTCCATAGATTTTCAAATTTTCCATGCTTACCTTTGTCTTCTCTTCTTGAGTCCCACTTTAGTACTTCGTCACCAATGTAGAAATAATTTGCCTTGCTTCTTTTATCAAACAACTTCTTAATGTTTTCCTGCACTTGTTGTGTTCTTTTATATACTTCTTCTCTGGTTTGCTATAGCTGGATAGTGTTGAGATTGCAACAAGATGATGAGCTTAGTGGAAAGAAGTCGCCTTCACTAAGTGGGCCCGCACGCTATTTTTGGTGCAAAGTCTATTTTTAGACTATGTCTATTTTTAGACATATGGATCATGTTCTATGAGTTGCAGGATGCTATTTGTGGATGGTTGGTCAAGTCGGAAAAAAATAGATGGACTTCTATTTTTAGACATATTGGGCGAAATCTATTTTTAGATTGCCAGTCTAAAAATAGATATGTCGAATATTATTAGCTCTTAATAATATTTGGACTCTAAACATTATCTTATTCTCTTGGAGCACTTCAGTTAAGTGCACAGATGTGGCACAGGAGCTGACAGAAGGAATTACGCTATTTCTGAGGGTTATGTGGAGCTATTGCATGGATACTTCAGTTAGAACTCATGTGACAGAGTTTGGTGGAGTTGATTGAGGAAGTTAATGGAGTTGTGTTCGGTTTAACTAATCTAAACATAGTTGAGCTAGTTGTATCTAATCTAACTGATTGATGCACTAGTGAGAGTGGTGTGAATTAATTATTAATTAATTCACTAATTATAAACTCAATAATCAACTAAAGAATACATCAGTTAACTTCAGTGCATGGACAGTTTCAGTGGAGACCAGTGAAGAGGTAGGTGAAAGAGCAAGTGTGACTATCAGTTGTGACCATACTAGTGCATGAGTTTGCACCACACATTGATGGAGATGCCAATGAGGATTGCGCAGTGCATACCAGAGGGATTAGAACTCAGATTGGGCCATTATTCATCTTGGATTGCGCAGTAGAGGCAGGCTAACAGGTGGAGCAGATTGGAGCATGTGTTTTGCTAGATCTGAGCTTGTGTAGTGTGTAGCAATTGGAGATTGTACTGAGAGCTTGTGAGGAGTTTGTACAATGATTGTTACATGATCTCTATCATTATAATATACAGATAGTTGGGGGTTTTCAGCTTTAAGCTTTCCCATAAATACTGTGTTTATATGTGTGATTGTTTATGGTTTTGATGTGCGCATGCGATTGTTTATATTTCTGCAATTAATGATCAATAGTAGAAGAGGTTATGTATTATGCATGAAGCTCAAATAGTGTGTGATCAGGATAATCTCGGTGAATAATTTAACATTTATTCAAATTTCTACATGGTATCAGAGTGATATTGATCATTGGAGCAATTGCAAAACATTGAAGCGGTTGAGTTTTGTGCTAGTGGAATTCGAATTTGCAGCAGTGTTTTCTTGGTGTCGAAGTTGAGATGTCTTTCAATGGATTGCGATTGGAGTATGCCCTTGAGGGCAGCTCGAATTATATTGCATGGAAGGACAGGATGGAGGTGGTGCTAGATGAAAATGGGTTGAAGGAGTTCATAGATGCTGAAGTTCCAAAGCCTACTTCTAGTGATGCTGCCGTATTTGACGCATGGCAAAAGAAGACAACAAAGTGTCGAAGGATTCTGTTGGAAGGTGTGAAGGATCACATAGTTTCCAACCTTCATGGTAAGGCTTCTCCATTCTTGATGTGGAAAGCTTTGATAAATTTATTCCAAAGCAAGAGCGACCAAAGGAATTTGGCGCGCAAGGACAAACTCAGAAACATAAAGATGGAGAAAGGCGACAGTATGCCCAAGTACCTCACGAAGTTCATCCAATGCAGGGATGAGCTGGGAAGTGTGGGGGTGACTGTTGATGATGAGGACTTGGTGAGCTTGGCTCTCCTAGGGCTTCCGAAGAGTTGGCATTCCTATCAGGACTCTGTCAATGGTTGGGAGAAATTGCCAGGATGGGAGCGACTTTGGTCGGATCTTGTGCAAGAGGAGATAAGGCGGAGTACCAGGGACAGATCTTCATCAAATAACTCTGATGAAGAGAATTGTTCTTTGGCTACCAAAGAAAAGAAGGGGAAGAGCAAGAAAGTTTCTCATTTCGGTGAAAAAGGCAAGAAGCAGGACATGTCCAAGGTGAAGTGCTTTCACTGTCACCAACACGGGCATTATACCACAAATTTTCCATAGAAGAAGAAAAATAAGTAGGCTACTGGGACTGCAACTGGATAGGCCTTAGCCTCGCAGTTTGAGCTGGATTTTTCGCTGATCGCATGTTTGGTCTCAAGTGTGATGGGTTCAGTGTGGTTTTTGGAAAGTGGTGCATCTTTTCACATGACAGGAGATCGAGATTTGTTTACTGATCTGGATGAGAAAGATCTTGGAGTGCACATCGAGATGGGCGATGATAGTAGATACAGTGCGACCGGTATCGGTACCATTTCCTTTGAGAGGGAGTCTGGTAAACCCTTCATATTGAAGGAAGTGATGCATGTTCCAGGATTGAAGAAGAATCTTATCTCTGTGGCGATGTTAGAAGACAAGGGATATGATGTTGTCTTTAGCGAGGGAAAGGCTTTCCTGCGCAGTAAGGCAACTGGTGAGACCCAGAGGATAGGGGTTCGAGTTAAGAACCTTTATCAATTGTAGGTATATGGTTGTGTAGCAATGGCAGGCAAGGCAGAAGGAGTGGTGAGCCGGGATGATGGCGAGTTGTGGCACTGGAGATTGGGCCACCTTCACCATGGAGCTTTGAAGATATTACATCAGATTTATATTGGGCTTCCCAAAGGCACTCTTGCGTAGTCAGATCAATGCAAGGGATGTACTTTGGGAAAATTTGTGAAAGCCACCTTTCACGAGAAGGATAGTCGCGCCACGACGATCCTTGAGAGAATTCACACAGAAGTGTGTGGACCTTTCTCAGTAGCTTCGACAACAAAGCACATGTATTATGTGATATTTGTTGATGATTTTTCTCGTAAGTGCTGGATCTTCTTCATGCATAAGGAGAGTGAGACATACTCAAATTTCTGTGAGTTCAAGGCACTGGTTGAGAAAGAATCGAGGAAGCAGGTGAAGGCTCTAAGGAGCGACAATGGTGGTGAATTCATCTCTGGCGAATTCAAGGACTTTTGCAATGCAGAAGGAATTCGAAGAGAGCTCATAGCACCTCATAATCCACAGCAGAACGAGGTTGTTGAGCAGAAGAACAGAATGATCGTGGGTGTTGCACGGGCGATGTTGCATGATCAGGGCCTTCCCATACACTTGTGGGCTGAGGCATGCAATAATGCAGTATATGTGCAGAACCGTTGTCCTCACAGGATACTTGGCTTGAGTACACCCAAGGAGGCTTTTTCTGGTAAGAGGCTTGATATTTCCCATTTGATGATTTTTGGTTCACCTGTTTACATTCATGTGACAAAGGATGCCAGGAAGAAGTTGGAGCCGATCGCAGAGGTTGGGATATTTTTGGGGTACAATGATACACCCCACAACTATCATGTGTATTTTCCAGACAGTCGCAAGACTGTTGTGCGACGGGATATCAAATTTCAGGAGGAGAAAGCCATGAAGTGTTCGCTTGAGAGGGAGGCACATTTGCATGCAGAAGAGGAGCTATTAGTTCCTAAGGATGAGTCTTAGGATGTGGATCAGCCACAAGATGAGGTTCATGGAGTGGAAGAGACCACTCAGGTAGCGCCAACCATTAGAGGGCGGAAGCGCACTACAAAAGCTGAGCGACTGGCTCAAGATGTAGAGAAGGTTGTAGGAGCACCTACATCATAGCGCAGACAGAGACAGTCACCTGATCGGTACACTAGATACATGGCTCTTGTGAGCAAGTGTATCGTGACAGAGCCATCCTCTTTCGAGGAAGCTGTGGAGGACCCCACATGGGTAGATGCCATGGTGGAAGAGTATGATTCGATTGTCAGAAACAGTGCATGGGAGATTGTCCCGAGACCGGAGGGGAAATCAATGGTGGGTTTGAGATGGATCTACAAAGTGAAGCAGGTAGCTGACGGGAGTGTGGAGAAGTACAAGGCAAGATTTTTTGCCCAAGGCTTTTCACAGATTGAGGGTATTGATTATGAGGAGACCTTTGCACCTGTCGCAAGGTATTCTTCCATACAGATGATTCTTGCTCTCTCAGCGCATATGGGGTGGCACATTAATCAAATGGATGTGAAGAATGCGTTCCTCAACAGAGTCATTGAGGAGGAGGTGTACATAGAGCAGCTCGAAGATTTCGAGATCTTCAGTAGCGAGTCGCATGTGTGCAGGCTCAAGAGAGCACTGTATGGGTTGAAACAAGCACCTCGTGCTTGGTACACACGGATAGACAGTTATTTCACCAGACTTGGATTCTCCAAGAGTGAGGCGGATCCTAACCTATACCAGATTGTGGTGGAGGGTAAGTTGCTGATCATTGTACTTTATGTAGATGATTTGATTTTGACAGGTGATGAACTGTTGATACACTCATGCAAGGTTGATCTTGCAAAGAAGTTTGAGATGAAGGACTTGGGCCTCCTTCATTATTTCCTGGGATTGGAAATTTGGCAGCGTAGTGATGGATTGTTTGTGTCTCAAGGCAAGTATGCTCGGGAGATCTTTGGATAGTTCAACATGCATGGCTGCAAGCCTGTTGATACTACTCTTCCTGGTGGTTGGAGGAAGGAGGATGCTACTTCGGCGGAGGTAGTGGATGCCACTGTTTATCGACAGTTGGTGGGGTCACTTATGTATCTAGTCAATACACGACCTAATATATGCTATGCAGTTAACCAGCTTTCACAAGCTATGGTTAAGCCTACCAAGCTCTTTTGGAAGGCGGGGAAGCGTGTATTGAGATATCTCAGAGGCACATCGGGATATGGATTGTGGTACAGACAGTCAGATGAGGTGAAGCTATGTGGCTTCACGGATGCAGATTGGGCAGGGAGCCCAACGGACAGAAAGAGCACATCTGAAGGGATTTTCAGTATCAGGTCGATAGTAGTTTCTTGGTATAGAAAGAAGCAGAGATTCATGGCACTCAGTTCAGCAGAGGCCGAGTATATGGCAGCAATTTTGGCTGCATGCGAGGCTATATGGATGAGGAAGATCCTGGTCGGGTTGTTCGGTTCACACTTGGATCCTACTGTGATTTATTGTGATAATCAGAGTTGCATCAAACTCTCGATTAATCCAGTATTTCATGATAGATCTAAACACATTGACATCCGGTATCATCATATCAGAGATTGTGTGCAGCGGAAGATCATGTTACTTTCATACATTCCCACGGAGGATCAGGATGCTGATATCTTGACGAAGGTGCTCACCAGGAGCAAATTCGAATACCATAGGGGCAGGATAGGGGTTGCAGATAATCCATATCTTGTTGAGAGGGAGTGTTGAGATTGCAACAAGATGATGAGCTTAGTGGAAAGAAGTCGCCTTCACTAAGTGGGCCCGCAGGCTATTTTGGCGCAAAGTCTATTTTTAGACTATGTCTATTTTTAGACATATGGATCATGTTATATGAGTTGCAGGATGCTATTTGTGGATGGTTGGTCAAATCGGAAAAAAATAGATGGACTTCTATTTTTAGACATACTGGGCGGAATCTATTTTTAGATTTCTAGTCTAAAAATAGATATGTCGAATATTATTAGCTCTTAATAATATTTGGACTCTAAACATTATATTATCCTCTTGGAGCACTTCAGTTAAGTGCACAGATGTGACACATGCAGTTGAAAAAAGGAATTACGCTATTCCTGAGGGTTATGTGGAGCTATTGCATGGATACTTTAGTTAGAACTCAAGTGACAGAGTTTGGTAGAGTTGATAAAGGAGTTAATGGAGTTGTGTTCAGTTTAACTCAGTTAAACATAGTTGAGCTAGTTGTATCTAGTCTAACTGATTGATATACTAGTGAGAGTGGTGTGAATTAATTATTAATTAATTCACTAATTATAAACTCATAAATCAACTAAAGAATACATCAGTTAAATTCAGTGCATGGACAGTTTTAGTGGAGACCAGTGGAGAGGTAGGTGAAAGAGCAAGTGTGACTATCAGTGGTGACCATACTGGTGCATGAGTTTGCACCACACATTGATGGAGATGCCAATGAGGATTGCGCAGTGCATACTAGAGGGATTCAAAATCAGATTGGACCATTATTCATCTTGGATTACACAGTAGAGGCAGGCTAACAGGTGGAGCAGATTGGAGCATGTGTTTTGTTAGATCTGAGCTTGTGTAGTGTGTAACAATTGGAGATTGTACTGAGAGCTTGTGAGGATTTTGTACAATTATTGTTACATGATCTCTATCATTATAATATATAGATAGTTGGGGGTTTTCAGCTTTAAGCTTTCCCATAAATACTGTGTTTATATGTGTGATTGTTTATGGTTTTAATGTGCGCATGCAATTGTTTATATTTCCACAATTAATTATCAATAGTAGAAGAGGTTATGTATTATGCATGAAGCTCAAATAGTGTGTGATCAGGATAATCTCGGTGAATAATTTAACAGTTAGTCAAATTTTCTACAGATAGTCTGGTTTATAATTTTTAGCATATCATTTTCTTGAGACTGTGCTTCTTGGATGAGCTTCATCACTGGCACCCCTAAACTTGTTGGAAAAATTGCATCTGCTCCATACAGTAACTGATAGGGAGACATTCCAATTGATTTTTTTGTTTTTTAATCTGTCTACCTAGAATGCATGTACTAGTTTGCTGGGCCATGAATTTTTATTCTCTTCCAACAACTTTTTGATGATGTTCACCAAACTTTTGTTTGAAGATTCAGCCAACCCATTACCTTGAGGGTAATAAGTTGTTGAATGCCCCAATGTAATCTGATATTTGTGGAAAAGTTCCACCATTTTCTTGGATCTAAAAGCAACATCATTGTCAGTGATAATCTTTCTAGGACAACCAAATCTGGACAAAATGTGGTTTTCAAGGAATTTGATGATTACTGAGTCTATGGTAGTTCTAGAAGGGATGGTCTCTATCCATTTGAAAAGTAATAAATTGTCGTGAGGATCCATTTGTGTTGGGCAGAGGAGGCAGGATGGATTTCTCCAATAAAATCAAGGCCCCATTGTTGAAAACGAGCTTCGACAGAAATTGAATGCAAAGGTAATGGCAATAGTTTTCTCTTGCCTTCAAATATTTGCATTTATGACAGGCAATTACCATTTTATGGATGTCTTGGAAGAGGGTGGGCCAATAGTAACCAGCTCTAAGGATTTTGTTGACAACGATTTTCCAATAGAGGTGGCCTCCACATTCTCCTTTATGAAACTCATGCTTGATCTTATCTACATCATCCTCAAGAAAACATTTAAGCAGTATACCACTAGCATTTTTCCAATATAAAACTTTATCTAAAATGCAATAGTTGACGACTTTCAACTTTAAGAATCTAGCCTTTGTTTTAGAAAAACCAAGAGGAACATTCAGATTTAAAAGCACATACAAAATATCAGCATACCAAGATGAATTCAGAAATGATTCTTCAATAAGTGGAGCTGCCAACTCCTCCCGTTCATCTAATGCATTAATCATGTTCATGTCTAGTGCTTGAAAGTTTGTTCAGCCATGATTTTAACCAGTCCTTGTCCTTTGATTAGTTTAGTGGGCTTGATTTCTAAATCATATTCTAATATAATAGCAATCCACTTACCTCTTTTTCCATCAGGATCTTGTGTTAAGATTTATTTTACCATTGAATTAGGCACAAATGCAATGATGTGTGAGTGCAAAATTTAAACTCTGAAATCTTTCAATGTCTTAATCAAGGAAAAATCTTGTTTCTCCATTATGTTGTATTTTAGAGGTGCATCTCTTAATGCCTTGCTGAAAAATGCAATGGGCTGCTCTTGTCCTTTTATATTTTTCTACAAAAGGACAGCAGCAACTGTATGTTCTGATGCAAAGGAGAATATGAAGAAGTCTTTAGTAAAATTAGGGCTAGTTAGAATTGGTGTTTGGGTAAGTGCTTGTTTTACCAGTTCAAAAGATTTCTTTTCTTCTATGGTCCATTCAACTCCTATTTATCTTTTCAGCATGTTTGTAATGTTTCTTAGGAGTTCTGCAAGGTTTGGTATGAACCTTTTTAAGAAAATTATCTTTCCAATGAAAGATTGCAGCCCTTTGATATTCCTAGGACGGTTGATTTGAAATATTCCTTCAATCCTTTTTGGGTCTATCTTAATCCCTTCTTTAGATATGATGTGTCCTAAAAGCTTTCCTTCTTGAAGGCCAAACAAAGTTTCCTTGGGATTCAAAGACAAACCATACTTTCTACATTTCTCAAAGACTTTTCTTAAGTGGACTAGGTGTTCTTCCTATTTTTTTGAGTAGAATGTGATGTCATTAAGGTATATCACAATGAAGTAACCTATTTCTTCTAAGCAAGCAATGTCCATGGCTCTTTGAAAGGTGGCACCAACATTCATTAACCCAAAAGGCATTTTGACATACATGAAGGTGCCCCAGGGTGTAGTGAAAGTTGTCTTGTGTTGATCATCTGGGTGTACCAACACCTGATTGTATCTTGAAAAGCCATCTAGCAAAGAAATTCTTTTAGACCCTACTACCCTTTGTAAGATGTGATCCATTTTTGGTAAAGGATAGTTGTCCTTTAAGGAGGCTTTGTTTAAATTTATAAATTCTATGCATAGTCTAATTTCTCCTATTTTCTTCCTCACTGATACAAGATTTGAAACACATTCTGAGTATCTGAGATGGACTGTTTTTCCAACATCATACATTTTCTTGATTTCTTTCTCAACCAGGGCTAGCTACACAGGGTTTATTCTGCGCAGTTTTTGTTTAAAGGGCTTCTGATTTTCTTTGAGAGGGATCTTATGTTGGATTATTTCTATATCATATGACTTTAAATCTTCATAACTCCAAGAAAAAACATCAGTAAATTATCTAAAAATATCAAGATATTTCTGTTTTATATGAGCTGGTAGTGTTTTAGACAGTTTTATCATTTTGGGTTTCTGTTCACTACCTATATTGCACTCTTCTATTTCAGTTTCAGTGGGCTCTGTTAGTGTCAGTCTAATCATACTACCATCAGTGATCAAAATTTATCTTTTGCATTTGCATACTGGGAGTCCCATACCATAAATTTTCACCATTCCATTAGGTCATGGATTCATTGATGGTAGTGGTTTTTCATCAGTTTTCCCTCATGCGAAACTTGCTGATTTTCCTCTCTATGGTCTTTAGTCATGAGTCACTTTCACTTTGTGAGTCATGTTAGTAAGTCATAGGATTGGTCTCATTGGGTTCTAGGGTCTCATCATGGTCAAATTAATGAGTCAAGTGTTAATAAATATTAGTAAGGTCATGAGGAAGTCTAATAAACTCAAAGTCACAGCATCTGGGAAGATCAAAGGAATTTTTTATTCATCTTGATGTGCTACTTTCCTTTTATTATCATCTTTATGTAATTTTATGTCATCATATGTAATAAGTCACACTTCAGAAGCTACTATCTTCACAAAGTCATCACCCTGCCTTTCAAAGAAGTTTTCCACAACATTTTTAGTGTCAAACCATGTTCTAAGTATGTCCATCAGAAAGAGCCTGGAAAGAGCTTTCCAATGGTATATTATACTCTTAAAAATGACTCCTGGATTGAAATTTATGCCTAAGTGAATAAAGTTTTCCTATACCCTAAACCAACCCCTTTTCCCACCTTTCCCTTAAACTTTATTTTATTAAATTTTAATGTTTTCTTTTATAAACCCCTTTTCCGCTACCCGAAGGCTTGATCACATTCGTAAAGTTCTTTTGACTTAAAAGAATCCCCGATGTGATTAAATAAGCCACTTCCCCACATTTCCCCTTAAACTTTATAATGAAGTTTTAAAAGTCTTTATTATAATTCCCCGCCGATCCAATCCCTTTCCCTTTCCCGATCCGATCGAAATCGCACCATACTTGTTGTGTATTCCAATTGGCCCTTGTAAAAAAATCCAATGTGATTTCATGTCTCTAATCGAGTCCCGCCGATTGAATCCCACCTAATTAGATCCCGACCGTTGATCAGATCAATGATCTGACGCCCTATATGCCATCGCATCATTGCAATCGGCGCTTTCAAGGGATCCCCTCCGATTGACCCCTCCCCATTCCTCTGATCGCGATGAAATCTGATCCTCCGATTACTCCTCCACCGTTGATCTGCCCATCCGATCGAACGGTCCACAGTCCATCGCATCATCGCAATCGGTGCTTTCAAGTGATCCCCTCCAATTGACCCCTCCCCATTCCTCCGATTGCGATGAACTCCACTCCCCCAATTACTCCTCCGCCGTCGATCTGCCCATCCGATCGAATGGTCCACAGTCCATCACTCCATCGCAATCGGCGATTTTAAATAACACTTTGCTTCGGCTCCCTTTCGCTTCCGATTGTGATTGACCTTCGGGTCCCACCATATAAACTTCCACCTATTCATAATAAAAGGAGCATTTTCCTTTGTAAATTCCAATATTATATTCATTTTGGCTTTATAAAATGACTTCCCCCAATCGCTTATCCCCGATCGCATCTGCAAAATCCTTTTGCACATTACACTTTGCCCTGCTCCCCTTTCGCTTCCGATTGCGATTTACACCCCGGTCCCACCTTAAAGGCCTTCTACACCTTTCAACGCAGAAACTATTTTATCATTTGTAAAAGTGCCAAACTGTTTTTTATGTGTTTTGAAAGGAAATTCCCCTTTGGCTTATCCTCTACCCTTATTGCATTTATTCCAAATCGCATCGGATTTTTTGTGCCTTGTTGCAAATATATACACCCCTCTCCTGCTTCGATCCCCGATTGCGGTTACACCATCACATCACATATTTTAACTGCTCCATTATATATTGCATCCCCTTCCTCCCCTACGATTGCGATTGCGATTGCGATATGGACCCCACCTCCTTTCCCCTCGCTCTTATTCATTCAAAAGGGATTTTTCTTCATTAAAGGCATAAAATTCAATTTTGATGTTTTCAAAGGGCATTTCTTAGCATATAAAGAGATTTTCAAAATAAAAAGAAAGAAAACAGTCAAAGGGCCGAGAAACTAAATATGAACCAGTAAGACATCTTCAGCAACGATTTAAAAGGGATTTATTCTACAGGTTTCTTCTTCTCATTTGTTGGGCGTAACATTGAATCTGAAAAGTGGTCAAATGTATTTCTGTTCCTCCCTTTCAAGAGCAGATTGTTGGTTCTCTTTCCTATCTTCGGATTTTAGTTCTAAGTTGGTAAACAACTCCCTTTTTCTGTGGATCTATTTCCCACATTTCTGGTCTATTTAATGTAATTTTTGAATCATTTGTAAGGCAGTCTGTAAGTCAGGAAGTAAGGGAATAGTGTGGAAATCAAAGAGGACGCTCTGCGCTCTCATTGTAACAGTTTGACAGGGAATTAAAAAGAGGTGCACCTCTGATTTGTGGGATCCATGTGGTATGAATTTTAGCATTTGTTCTTTCCTTTGTGTTCATATGTAATTTCGTTATGTTCACCATTCATTCATAAAAATTTCTGGTTGAATGCTTTCAAGATAGATAGGTAGAATCCATTTTTAATGCTTTGCCTTGGGAAATCATTCAATTTTCTATGTTTTCTTCTGTTTGAAAAGGATCCATCTCTTATGTCTTTTTCAGCTCCTCACCAGTCTCACCATTCCATCATTATTTAAAATTAATTGCTAAAATTCCTGCCTACCTTGCCCCATGAAATACCCTGTATCCCTAATTTGATTCCCCAGTTTCAAACTGTCCCATTTGTTCCATACATCCCTGAAAAATTCATTCATTAAAACATTTTCCCATTATTATACCTAGCCTAAAATCAGTTTTGTAATTACATTTCATTGGATATCTTTCCCGGAGAGAGCCCTCTCCTGACCTTGTAGGGATAGCTACAAGGTTGAGCGTGGTTTAAAGGTTACCCTGATTTTCCTTTTTCAGCCTAAGGTTCAAATTAGGTGATAACAAGTTCCATTTTTGGCTTCCTAGCAACATCATTAAAGTCAAACAATTCTTCTAGGGGGGGCCATTCCCTTTGGCAAGTTATCATTAGTGGACTGCAACACTTCAAAGTCTTATTTTTCTAAATTTGTGCACAGTTCTGTTTTCTGTCAGTGTTCTTTGTCTAAAAGATTTATATTAGCATTGTTAGGAGGTTCCTCTTTGCAAGATGGTTCCTCAACAGAGCAGTCTTCTTCATACTCTTGAGTTTGAATTTGGCACTTGAAACTCATTTCTGGACTGTAGGAAACCTTCTATATGTTTATATCCTTCAAAAACTTGCCAATATTTTATGTTGTCACGGACTGCTGGTCTATATTTGAGTTGGATTGCTGGCTGCAAAGGCTAGACCATTGGCAAGAATGTTTTGATTTGTAGGGAAAAAGGTAAGATCATATTCTTTGAATTTTTTCAAGAGGTCAAGGGCATCATCCCTATATGATTTTAATCTTGGATTCTTGGTTGTGTACTCTCTCTTAATTTTCTTAATGACCAACTCTGAATCTCCATGGATAGTTATCCTCTTGTCTCCTAGTTTCTTCAATAATTGTAGCCTTAGGAGGAGTGCCTCATACTCAGCTATGTTATTTGTGCATTGAAAACTTAGCTTGTATAAGTGACCTTCTGCATGATTGTTCTCTGTATTATGCACCCTTATTCTTGCTCCTGAACCAATTTTGCTACAAGACCCATCAAAACTCATACTCCAAAGAGGCTCAATTTTAGATTTATAATTGGGTTGATCATTATGGTCCCCATTATGTTGTTTACAGTGGCTGCCATTGTGTTGTTCTTTAGGGTCTGCACTATGTTTGTCATTGTTTTGTTGTTTATGGTCTAAACTATGTTGATTATTTTTTGTTTGGGAATACTTTTTTGGATGTTCCCCCTCCTTTTCCTCTTTTTCTACATTTGTTTTCTCATTTTCTTCTACTTGTTCATTAACATTTTCATCATTGTAAAGGATAAACGAATCAAGATCAGTGTGAATGGAATAAAGAGGGGAGTTATCTGGTTTTTCTTGACTGCTAATCATGTATTTCATGTGAGCTTCCCTATATAGTCTTCTTGGTTGATTAAAAATAGGGATGGTAGCATAGGTCATGTCCATTTGTAGTGTGTCTTGGAGTTTAGCTCCCCATGATCTTGAAAGGAGCATGCCATATTTAGGAGGAATATCAGCCACTACAATATCCATTACTAGAATTTTGGCTGGTATTTGTGCTAGATTAACACATAGATCTTTGATTAGGTCTAGACATTTAACTCTACTAGAATCAAAAGAGTACAAATCTTTGTATGGTCTAGTTATCTCAAGTCCTAGTCTTTCCATTACTACTTTTGGCATGAGGTTGTGTGAAGCTCTAGAGTCTAACATGGCATTGTGGAGAATTTTATCATGGATGTTTAAAATGATGTAAAATGGAGGAACACCTCCCTCTTGAACTTTTCCTTCTACTTCTGGTCCAAACAGAAGCTCAGGCTTGTCAGCAGTTAGATTAACAGAATCAACATTTTCTCCTATGTTTAAAGATTTCAAAGGTTGGGATCTATATACATCCTAAGTGACTAATTTAGTAAGAGGAATAGAGATTTTAATCTTGGAAATTCATTCTCTATACTGAAAGGTGTCTGAGTTTTTGAAGTATTTAAATCAGTATTCTCAAGTATTGTTTTCACGGCAATTTTAGCTTGCTGGTTTTTATTAGGAAACTCAGTTAAAACAATTTTATTAGGAGCACTAGCTGTGTTGCTAGTGCTGCTTTGGTCACCACTGTGTTTGGGATTAGGTTGGATTTTTTTGTTTTTATTCCTATTAGAACTTTCAGCCACTGTATTCAGATTTTCTATTGTCTTCTTCGAAATGTTTTCAGGATTCTTCCTAGTAGAATTTTTAGGGGTCTATCTTCTGGGAGTATCTTGGTTCTTCTTTCTCCTGAGGTCATACTTTCTATGTACTTCCATGATGGAATTTTCAAATCCTTGTTTGTAGTCTTCTGACTTTAGGATTTCTTCCTCATTTGGTGCAAATATGTCCCATTCTTCCTTAGTGAGGAAAACAGTATCCTCGTTGTTTAGTCCCATTAAATTTATGTGATTTTCCTCTATTTATTCAATCAATCCCTCATCCTCATCAGAATAATTGTCTTGTAAAAGAGGTCTGATTTGCTGATCAGGATCTCTTTTTCTAATTTGAGGGAGGTTTATTCTAAATTTATGGTTTTTGTTTTGATTTTGATTTCTGTTTTGAGGAGATGTTTGGTTTTCTCTAGGATAAGCTCTCTCATTCACATTCATCCTCTCCATCATCCTCTCCATGGTTTTGACTAAGTTATCATTCTTTGTATCAGATGTGGAGGGTACAACTTCTTCCCTATATGTCACTCTTTTTTCATTTTTCATTCTAGCTCTCTTAGCAATCAGGTTGGCTTCTACACTTACTGCTCCCCTTTGCATGTCTTCTAATGTGAGGGGTTCACTTTCTCTTAATTGATAAGCCATCTATGGGTTAAAACCATCAGGGAATTTCATTAGAGCTATATATTTTGGAGGCTTCATATGAACAGGGAGGACATTATATACACTATTTAGTCTAGTGCGGACACCCTCTCCAATGTTTCTCTTAATGTTTTCGTACTATGATAAGATTTGGAGAGGGTTCTTCTTGACTTCCCATTTGTTTAGGAGTGATTGCTGAAAAGAAGGGAGGTCATTTATGCTATTAGGGGTTAAGCCTTTGAACCATTTTCTTACTTATCCCCCTAAGCTTTGAGCAAACATTCTAAGTTTAATAGTTTCATCATCTATCTCTTGTCTATCAAAGTAGTCATTCATTCTATCGACATGTTGTTGAGCTGTAGTAGAACTACTAGCATCATATAATGGAATTTTGGACTAATAGTCTTGTGGTAGAACAACTAAAGGTAAAGGTAGAACTAAGGGTGCATGCCATGTTGCCATGATATAGGGTTGGGGAAACAAAGCAGGGTTAACAAGTGGAGGGTTTACAAAAGGAGGTGTAGGGTTAACTGGAAGAAAGTGAATAGTGGGGGATGAGGTTAGTACAACAGGATTCTACTGTAAGGTGGATGGATCTAAAACTATCTGGGTTATCCAACTCTTAGATCTAGTGATAGACAAACTTTTCTCTAGGGGTGAGTAAGGGAGGATATTCTGCAAGTCTTTGAGGTTTTTAGGTAGGGAACTTGCTTTGTGGATTGGTGTGCCAACAGTTGGGTTTTTGGATCTAGGAGACTTCCTAAGGATGTTTTCAGGATTTTAAAATATTGCAGGAGGATTTCGGTCAGGATGGTATTTGGTACAAATTCTTCTAGAAGCCAGGACTTTGGACCCAAAAATCAGGAAGGTTGAGGGTTTATGATAGTCTTAAGACAAAACCAAACTGTGAAAGAAATACTTAATCCAAAAAGTATTCTTGACTGGGTTCTTTTGATGTTTTACTGATAAAATAAGTTTCCTATTGGAGTCTATGGAAAACCAATGGAGTCAGCAAGCCTACTGAAAACCAGTGGAGTCACTAGGTGGAGGATTTTTTACTTGTTTTATGGCTGGCTGTTGTCCACCATCAGCAACCAAGTAAAATTCTTGGCTAATACTTGATTCATCTAAATTGAACTGAGATTTTCTAATTTTTGAGTGAATTTGAACTATTGATTACTCAATATTCCTAAGTATGGTTGCCACTATGTTGGCTCCCCGTGATTTGCAAGACTGGCAAGAAAAAAATCTGCAGGGAACCACATCATAACCACTTTGGAATCCTAGGACCTAGCCTTCCTGGATTCAGAGAGGGATCTCTCTATGTAATTGTTTATAGATGACATGTATTTATGCTCTTGTTTTATGATATTAGGCTAGTTATGAAGTTCTAAGGACTTGTTTTTTTTAATTGATTGATTGATAGGTTGATAGATAAAATGGTGTGATTAATTGAAGGAGTGGTTCAGCTGAATAGATAGACCATGAGAGACATTAATCCATTGGGCTATGGAGTCATAAAAGGATTTAATTATTCATCAACTCTGCAAGGGTTTTCATAGGGCAAGCTAACTATATCAATTGGATCTCTTAGATTAGATCTCATATGAAATGACAATAAGTTGTGAAAGCATCATAACTAAAAGTCAGTTAAGAATCATCCAGCTCTACTTAAACAAGAAAATCCTTTTAGGTAACTATTTGAGACAAACCAAAGGATAGGGCATACCATAAAATTATTTGGCCAAACTTTAATAAGAAAACTTTTAAGACAACAATCCAGTAATCCTAGAATTACTTTCAGACAAAGAAAAACATTTAAGATAAAAATGAGTGTAACTAGAGAGAAAAATAAACCCGTCTTCTTCAATCCAACACTCCAAAGACCTTGAAAGTAACAGTTCAACATAGAACAGAGGACAAGGCATACCATAGAATTCCCTGGTTTAGACTCTACTAAGTATACTTCAAATAAAGGCCTTAAAAAAAATGTTTCAAGCTACACCAAAGGACAGGGCGTACCATAGACTTCTTTGGCTTGACTCTATTAAATCATTCTCAAGACAACAAGCTAGGTGGAACCAGAGAGAAATTAAGAATTCTCTAATCAGACCTTGCAGAGGAAAACATTAAAATAAATAATGCAGACAGAAATAGGGTGCCAAGACAACATATCCTAATCTAAAATTTATGTTTCTTTATCAGAGAAATAATGGATAGAATGGAAAACAAGAGAAAAAACATAGACAAAGAAGGAAAAATTCACCATTAACATAGCTCACGAATCCTGTGAACGTGCTTGTATTACTGATGTTCAAAATAGTTACATTACTCCAGTACAATAGATCTCTGTAACTCAGAGCTTTCTCAAATCCATCCCAGGACTCTCCAACTAACTCAACAACAACAATCAGTCAACTAACCACTCAACCAACATTAAAAATGAATGATACATGCAGTATTTATCTTCAAAATGAGTAGGCGATCCTAAGCTAGGGTTTCAGATGTTATTTATTACAGATTTAATTCTTTTTTGACCTTTGAGACCATGCAAGGCTCAAGGAAAAATATATAAGAATGATTCATTTGTAAAAATAACTCTAACTTAACTTATGAGCTAACTTTTTAGAACTTGAATTTTAAGGCTCTTTAATAACTTTTTTAATAACTGCTGAGTAGTTGAGAAATATCTCTGACTATCTCAATAACTGCTGATGTCTTTATTGAAATAAAACATGTTGTAGGTGCCCAAATGTCCTTCTAAAAAAGTAAATGCCTTGGGTTGAATCTTTCAGATCTGTTTCTATGCTGATCTGCTTCCATTTTACCTCTTACACTCCATTTAGGCATTTTAAACCTAATTTTCCTTTTAATTGTCTGCTTCACTATCTTTTAATCTTGATTAGACTTTCACTAGATACTTTATCTCTAATCTGTGTTTAACCTCTTAATCTATCCTTTGATCCTTGATTTAATATTTAATCCTTTGATCTTTACTTCTGTGGTCTTCGTAACTGTTTTGTCTTCCCGTGCCTGTCTCTGTCTGTGTTCACTGTGCAGGGAGGCATTCTTATGCTACTAGAGGGTTTAGATAACACCAATGATCACGATTCATTGGTGATTGAACTTGATCTTTCGCCTCTAGTCTTTCTTGAATAGAACAAACCTCTGGATCATTACCCAGAAAGTTCATTCAAACATTTTTGGACCTTCGGAATGAAATTCTTGCATTTCCACCATGAAACCTGCACACAAAACAAACAAATTAACTTTAAAACTTGCGAGGAAGGGTTCTTTGCGTTATTTTGTGGTTTTTGGGCCTTTTGGAGCATTTCTGTGGTGTTAATTACGGGTCAGGGCTTCATCGCAGAGCCATAGGGCTCTGCATAGTTTAAATCGGAAGGTGGCATTTGATTTTGGTGCGAAGAGGAGAAGCGGTTTTTGGGACCTGTGAAGGTGGTTTTCGCACGAAAGGAGGGGTGGTAATGGTTTTGGGGAATCAGATGAGATTCCACACAGAGGGTGATGCATGGCAAGGGAAAACCGACCATTTCACGAGTTTTGAAAACGCTAATCCTGACGCTAATAAAACTGTGATGAGGGTTGCGGGCTGTTGGATCTTGAGGAAGGAGATTAACGGTGGTCGGGAGTCTGCGGAGACGAGGGAGTTGGAACAGGCAGGGCCCAGGTGGACAAGTGGCAGAGTATTGCTAGAGCGCGAGATTTAATGTATGCGGGGCCCCAAGGTGAATAAAACAAGCGAAAATGCTTTTTGTTAAAGAAGCGGGAAAAGGTCACATGAAGGGTTTTTTGATAAGGTGCGGGGGTTCAAAAATATTTAAAGCGGGAGGCTTTAACGTTTGTAAAGGGGCGGGTGAAAATATTAAAGGAATCGGGTTTATATTTAAAACATGGTTTTAAATATAAACCAAAAAGGTCCCGATAGGCTAAATTTACAGATAAAAATAATGTAAAATACATTTCTCCGTTGTTTTAGTGTAAAAGGAAGAAAATGATGAAGGCAAGGATTTTGAAGGGTTTTTAGGAATGAAAGTGGGTGTTAAGTGGGGAAAATGAGGGAATGAAACTGGTGATAGGCAAGGAAGGTGAAAATGAGAGAAATAAGCGCATGATGAGTCTTTTAAGAGAAGTAGGGTGATAAGTTTGAAAAGGCAAAGGTGGAATATAGTGAAAAAACTTTTATGAGGATGATGAAGGTAGTGATATTTCTAAAAGATAGTTGATAGGCAAGAATTGCTATCTTTTAGCTGATTGTAACAAATCCATAGTCACCTAGTGAATCTGTAGAATATAGGAAGATAACGACGGGAGTAATTACAATTTCCAGCACCTTAATTACCACTGTATGACTCAGCATAACTCAAATATGACAACATCACTCAACTATGTCTTCTAGGTTTACAATATCAATTGACTCAATCATCACTCAAATGTGTTTGTTGGTCTATGTCTCAGCCAGGCTTACAATGACTCAAAAATTTTACAATTTTGCATTTTTTTTGTTTCGTCCAAGTTCTATATCCTTGAAATTGCTTCATTCTTTGTTGTACGTATTTCTTTACTTGTTGTTGCTGCAATGTTTCTTTGACTTGTCTTGAATGTGATCTAAGTATGGATTTTACAACTTCCTCTTCAAAGATTTGTTCAACAATGGACTGCTACCACAGCTCTTCATCTTCAAACTGTCTTTTGATTTTTTTTGCTACATATTCTTGGTTTTCTTACGACCATATTTCTTGATAGAAAAATATTTATCTATTTTTGACTCCATTGCTGAAAAATTGTTCCAATACATTAATCTTTGTCTTAAAAAACATCCATGTCCTTTCCTGCATTTTGTTTTTCGTATTCTATTTTAGCTGCATTGTTGTCCTATTTACCTGCACACTAAAAATCAATGTTAAAAGCTTGTTCATTATGCTCATTTTGTTTTATCATTGCATCATAATTTTCATTTTCTACCCTTTTACCAACCTCTGTTGTTGCAAACATGTTGTTTTCTACTTGGCTTCCAAACACAAGTGGTATTCTCAAAGAAAATAACAACATATCAATAAGAGTTTTATGTTTCATCATGTGCAACCACTCATCATTAGTTAATTGTTTTTCATCAAAGTTAACATCAACATAATATTCATCCACTCTATTGTGGGATATTCGAGCATTGATGTGCTTGATTAAAATTTCAACTTTGCAGTCACGAATTCACATCTCACTTTGCATTCATCATCCACATGCGTTTCATTACAGTGGGATTCACCATCATGTGCACCATCCATGTTATAGTGGAGTCCTTGAGCATGTATATGCTCTTGCTCTATTTCACACACAGAGACTTAAACTTCTAATTCATATGTTCCTTCATAAGGCACAATCTTCACCCAAAACATTGTCATGCTTGACAAAACGCCAAAACAAAATTGTAAACTGACGGACTTTGCAAAACCCTAAAGTCTCTTTCCAATAAAAACCTTTTTTCTATAAAACAAAATCAAGCTTCACTTTATAAAATTCTTGCAAATATGTATGAGCTCAAATAACCTTAAATTTTTTTTTTTTTACTTTTACCAAGCCTATGAATAAACCCCTTTTAATTATAAGGACCTCTCCAAAAAAGTATTTCTTATTATTATTATTATCTAATTTTAAGGTAAACAATAAATCATGGGTAGTGCGATATTTAAGATTTGTGATGTGCGATGGCGATGTCGCATTGCATCATCTCAAGTTTTGGTGCAAGGCTTAAACAGTAAATGTTAAGATGTGCGAAGTGCAATAGGTGGGTACTTAAACATCGTGAAGTGCGAAATGGCAAAAGGTAAGGGATAAGGTGGAAACAAAGTTTTGTACGCGTATTTGGTAATGTGGCAAGGTATGATAGGTCCCACCAAATCTGTTTCCAGTTTTATTCATGGTAGTGGTTGAGAATATTTCCAAAAAAATAGCTAGAAAATCTCCCTACATCTAAGATGTCACTTGGTAGTAATTGGAAATCACTAGAGATTTGGATTTGTTCATATATAACCCCTACCTCGCCCAAAAGGAATTTAGGATCAAGTGTAGTGCCTCTTATTCCTCAAGGTTGTTCATGCCCCAAATAGAAATTTGTCCACAAACATTAGGTGAGAAATAACACCTAACGTAATATTCACACCAAGAAACTTACTAGTGGCGCCTATCCTGCCGATGAGACAGTCCATGACCAACAAGAAGAGCAAAGGCGATAAGGCACAACCTTGCCAAAGGCCCTATAAGCCCTCAAGAAATTAGTCAGATAACAGTTGAAGATCACTATGAAATTTGTTGTCTGAGATCAAGTCATGATCCAGTGAATATTGGAATGAGAAATTCCCACCTTATGTAGTGTCATTCTAAAAAAAATCCCAATCTATGCTATCAAATGCTTTAATCAGATCGACCTTAAGAAAACTGTAGGAATTTACAGGGTAAGTTCCGTAGATCAAGAACCAAAGGTCACTGCTCACAAACAGATCACAAATCAATACACCAGTATAATCACGTGGTTAAAACCATGAAAGAGGGAAACAATCCATGCCCTGAGCCAACGCGGCCACTTCAGGGAATTTATTAATATAAAAGAAAAATTACATATGTTTCTCTCATAAACGGTTATTGGAAAAATGACCCTCCATGCTCTTTAAATATAGATCATGGACCAATCAGGTGTTAAGCCATGGATCAAGTTCTGTTAATACCGAGGTGAGAGATAACTGTCGGATCACTAAAAATTGTGACCGTTGGATTATAAGTTACAAATGTACATGGTAAAGAAACACACTTTACCTAACTCTACACTAGACTAAGTTATTCTTAACTATTTACTATGTGTCGGAATATCCTAACATCCCCCCTTAAGAACAACTTGGGATAGGATTGAGGGATTTACAAAGATGACACAAAAGGAGCCTATTTCCTATATGTCGAAATATCCTAACGCCCCCCTTAAGAAGAAATTGGGATAGGATTGAAGGATTTAAAAGTGACACAATAGGAGAAGGAAGGAGGCATTAGATCCTATCCCCCCTTAATTACAACTTTCCTAAACTCCAAGCATGGATCGAAGTTTGGTAAACTTCACTTCTATGAGAGCCTTTGTAAAGATATCGGCTACCTAATCATTGGTTGGACAATAATGTATTCAAGAACACGATCATGAATGAGCTTTCTGATGAAGTGTATGTGGAGTTCAATGTGTTTCATACTCTAATGCTGAACTAGATCTTTACATAGCTAAATGGCACTCTGATTATCACACCAAAGTGTAGTTGGATGCTGCTGATGAAGATCAAACTCAGATAGGACCTGACGAAGCCACATGGCTTCCTTGCTGGCTTCATCTGCACCACGATACTTTGCTTCTGCTGAAGAAAGGAAGATGGCACTTTGTTTCTTACAAGACCAAGTAATAGGTCATGAACCAAGAGTGAATACATATCCTGCAGTGTACTTCCGATCATCAGGGTCACCAGCCCAATCAAAATCAGTGAAACCAATCAACAAGGGAGATGCTCTTGCACTGTAATGAATCCCGAACTGAACTGTACCTCGAATATATTGAAGTATTCTTTTAGCTGATTTCCAGTGACTTTCATGAGGTTGGTACATAAACCGAGTGACAAGACCGATGACAAAGGAAATGTCAGGACGAGTATGGGTTAGATACAAAAGTTTACCAACAAGTTGACGGTATAAGGTAGCATCAACTTCAGGGGTAGGACAGTTTACTGAAAGTTTGACTCCAAATTGAAAGGGAGAAGGGGCAGGATTACAGTCTTCCATGTTAAAGTGGTGTAGAAGATCACATGCATACTTGGATTGACAGAGGGTAATGCCTTCCTTGGATTGCAAGACTTGAAGACCAAGGAAATAATGCAAGTTTCCTAAGTCTGTCATTTCAAACTTATTTTTGAGGCTAGAATTCACATGGTTTATATGGTTTGGATCACTACCAGTAAGGATGAGATTATCAACATAAAGAACAAGGATGGTGAAGGAATTACCCACTTTCTTGGTGTAGACAATGTTGTCAGAATGACACCTAGAAAAGCCATTATCTAAGAGAAATCTATCCAGTTTGGCATACCAAGCCCAAGGAGCTTGTTTGAGAGCATAGAGAGACTTCCTAAGGTGACAAGCAAGGTTGGAGTCTTTTTGGATAAAGCCAGGGGGTTGTTCCATGTAGATTTATTCATACAAATCTCCATGTAGGAAGGCCGATTTAACACCCATCTGATGGACTTCCCATTAAAAGGAGGCAGCAAGGGAAAGAACAAGGCGGATAGAATTCATTTTTTCAACATGGGAGAAGGTTTCAATATAGTCAATGCCTTCAACTTGTGAAAAACCTTTAGCAACAAGACGAGCTTTATGTCTATCCACTTTTCCATCTGGTCCAAACTTTGTTTTGTAAACCCATCTGCATCTGACAAGTTTTCTTCCTTTTGGAAGAGGAAAAAGATCCCAAGTATTTTTTTCCAATAAGGAACGATACTCTTCATTCATAGCTTCATCCCAATCTAGATGACCAGAGGCTCCTTCAAAGGTTTCTGGATCTTGAGCCAATAAGGAAGAAGCTCTTTCAAACTGAGAACATGTACGTCGTCGATCGACAGGGTCACCTGCAAGAGAACCTGCTGCATCCCGAGTAGAGCGGACCCATCTTGGAAGTGGTGGAGTATAAGGAAAATTTTCATGAGTTGGAGGAGGATTGTCATCCTCGCTGTCATCATTTGAACTAGAAGGAATGCTATTAAAAATAGAAGAGAGAGAGAGAGAGGTGGCACATATGCCAAATCAGGCTCGCAGGCCAAAGGTGGCACACTTGCCGAACTAGGATCACAGGCTGATATATTTTCATCAAATTTTACATCTCTTCTAATGATAATATTTTTGGATCTTGGTTGAAGAAGTCTATATCCTTTGACATCTTCATAATATCCAACAAAAATACATTTTTCACTCTTAGGTTCTAAGGATTTACATTTTGCATCTGGAATATAGGCCCAAGCATCACTTCCAAAAACATGAAAGTGACTTAAATTTGGTTTGATTGAGCTCCAAGATTCTTCTGGAGTTATATTCTTTAAAACCTTAGTAGGAATGCGATTTACTATGTAATTTGCACAGTTAATGGCTTCTGCCCAAAAATTGAGACCAAGTCCTTTAGATTGAAGCATACAATTAGCCATTTCTTTTAAGGTGCGATTCTTCCTTTTAGCTACATCATTTTGTTGTGGAGTATATTGAAAAATATGTTGCAATTGAATGCCATGCTCAGTGCAGAAGTTGATAAATTTGTTGTTAACATATTCTCTGCCATTGTCTGATCTTAACTTAAGAATTTGATTTCCAGATTGTTTCTCAAAAAAGGCCTTAAAGGCCAAGAACATGTTAAAAAATTCACTCTTGAGTTTTAAGAAATCTACCCAAGTGCATCTGGAAAAATAATCAATGAAAGTTAAGAAGTACTTGCAACCAGAGAAAGAAACAATAGGAAGCAGACCACATAAATCACTGTGCACAAGCTGCAAAGGGGCTAAACCATGCCAAGAGGCACGTTTGTCAAAACTGTCCCAATGATGTTTTCCGAGTACACATCCAGAGCAAAAATCATCTTGACAAGATACCATAGGAAGGCCCGTCACCATATTTTCCTTACATAGAATTTGAAGAGAGCGATAGTTTAAGTGACCAAATCGCTCATGCCAAAGTTTTCTCACATCATCATTATGGGAAACAAAAATCGAGGGAAGAGATGATGACCCAAAGTCGTCAAACTTATACAACCTTGTGGAATCATCAGCAATACCAGTAGCTAAAATATGTTTAGGATCTTTGATGTCCTTGATTACAACATCATGAGGTGAGAATTCTACTATTTTCCCTTCACCTAAATGAGTTATCTGATAAACAGATAGAAGGTTGCATGACAAGGTAAGAACACATAGTACATCATTAAACTGACCATTATCTAGATGAATGGTTCTAGATCCTACAACACTAAGAGATCTATCATCATCAACGTAAATATATTTGGTGTTACAATCATTTAAAGAAGAAAACATGGATTTATTTTTATCCATGTGGTAAGAAGCTCCAGAATCATTGAGCCACTCATGAGAAGGAGAAGAAGAAGATAGATTTAATGCATAACCAGATCTTGATGCTTGACAACCACAAGCAAAAAGTGCCATGCCTGAAGATGAAGGTGAAGAGTGCTCCAAATTGATATTGTGCTTCTTCATTGCTGCTTCTAAGGCTTCCATCTTCTTAAAAAATTTGGACTCTATATGGCCATTCTGATTGCAAAAGTTGCAATGTCTATCTACCTTCTTCCCTTTGTTTTGATTTGCCTTATTATTTTGGTGATTTGATTTTTCAGTTTGCGGCTGAAATTGCTTAGGCCCTTGTTTGGTTTAGGACCATATTTTTTAGGATACTGCTTCTTGGGATTCTTTTGATATGGTTGTTGTTGGGCTGCTAAAGCTTTCTTAGAAGCGTTTCTAGTAGTGATAAGACCAAGGTGTAAAAGTTTTTCTTGTTATCTTATCAAAGAATCACAGAAGGCATCAAAAGAGGGATTCTTGTAGGTGGTCCCTGAAGAAATGATGGCTTCTCTGGTGGAATGGAAGACGAAAACAAATATAGAGTATGCAGGACCAAGCTTAGCAAGAATGCAATATATGAGGCTACCATCTTCCTTTTTGATCTTACAACCTTCTAAAAGAATTCAGAGGGTCTTAAATTTGGACAAAAAAATTAAATGGAGGAGAAATTATTGGGGTCCAAAGTAAGCAACTCATTTTCAAGCTGGTGGGCCCAGATTTCCAGGGCCTCATCAGGGGTGTCAATTTCAAGGATATGAAATCGAAGATCTTGAGCAATGGACATTCCTATCAATCCTCATGCTTGATCTTTTTTATTTTCCCATTTAGCAGCTTTACCATCATCGGAAGGTTTAGTTTCTTGACCTATGGCTATTCTATAAAACCCTTTACTTCTAAGTATATCTACCATGTGAGGTAGCCATTGGAAATAATTGGTGCTGTTAAGAATAACTAGGCATGCACTTTCCATTCAAAAAAAAAAAAATGAAGCTGATAAAAGATGAAAATAACTGCTCCAATGGAAAGATCTCGAAAAAATAGGCCATTTAAAAAAAAAACGGCTTCTGGATGAAGAAGTTATGCCTTTTTGAAAAATCTGAGTTGTAGATGTTGAATAGTTGTGGGAAAGGGATGAAGTGTGGCTTTTAAAAAAAATAATTCCGCCCCTTTGAACAAAATTTTTTTACAAAGGAAGGAGACTTGAACCCAAGACCTCTATTCTCATAAACTAACCCCTCACCAAGTGAGATAGTAAAAGGATTATGTTATTTTAGAAAAGAGGAAGGGGGGATTGTTGTTGTTGTTGTGTGTGTGTGTGTGCATTTTCCTGCACAGAAAAAACAAAAACCGAGCAAAAAATGAAATGAAAACCCTTACAGCAGAATGTTAGATTCTCGGTTAGCCTTACCAACAATTATCACTTTTTTCACTATTTCTGATTTCCCGAGATCGCACAAAGACGTGGGGAAAGAACATACGTAGCAAAAATTTTCCTTTTTCCTATTTCTAATTTGCCGAGATCGCATGGAGCGCATAGAAAAGAGCATACACAGAGAAGAGGGTATAGATCCAGAAAATAAATAAAATCCAGAAAATAAATAAAACCTTAATACAGGAAAACAAAAACCGAAATAAGAAGAACTATTAACAAATATAACTGCAAAATAGATGCTTTATACCTCCACATCTAAACTGACATAAATTGGGCAGCCGGAAACCTTTTCGCTGAAACGAAAGGTGTTCTTCACTGTAACAGATGCTCCGGACACAACCGAATAGTTCTCCAAACCCAAAAATGTTTAGAAATAGTAGATCTACAAAACGACATTCGCATGCAGTCAAACTGGCTTCGGATTTTGATCAACAATGGACGCGGCTCTCAAAATAGCTCTGATACCATGTAGGAATTTACATGGTAAGTTCCGTAGATCAAGAAACAAATGTCACCGCTCAAAAACAGATCACAAATCAGTACACCAGTATAATCACGTGGTTAAAACTCTTAAAGAGGGAAATAGTCCACGCCCTGAGCCAACACAACCACTTCAGGGAATTTATTAATATAAAAGAAAAGTTACATATGTTTCTCTCATAAATGGTTACCAGAAAAATGACCCTCCATGCTCTTTAAATAGAGATCATGGACCAATCGGGTGTTAAGCCACGGATCAAGTGTCGTTAATACCGAGGTGAGAGATAACCGTCAGATCACTACAAATCGCAACTGTCAGATTATAAGTTACAAATGTATATGGTAAAGAAACACACTTTACCTAACTCTACACTAGACTAAGTTATCCTTCCTATGTGTCGGAATATCATAACACAAACTTGCCTTTCTTTTTAGAGTTTGCATAAAATGTAAAAATTTATGGGCTATAGCAATGGCTTCCTCAATTTTTTTGCCATCCAAAAACCCAAGCTGTTATTTTCGTTGTACAGGTTTATTGTAGGGTTTATATTTTGAACACATTTTTCAGATGTATTGTATTCAAAAAATTCTGGCAAACTTTTGCAAGAGCCAAAATTTTCTTCTATATTTTTCTGATGTAGCTGTGTATTTTCGTTGTACAGGTCCTGCACATGTCCAGGAAGAAACAACAATCGGTGAGGATCGGCAGGATATGTTTACCATGGAAAAAATGATAGCCTCTACAGAAAATTTTCATGATAATAATAAGCTTGTAGAAGGGGCATTTGGGGCTGTATACAAGGTAACAATGAGAAAGGAACTGATTCTACTTGTTTATAGAATGTTAAATTGTAGTACTAGGTGGGCTGCTTTCATCGCACCCTTGACACTATATATTATTATTGTCTGAATCTTTAGGGAACTATGGAAGATGGAAAAGAAATAGCCGTGAAGAAGATGGTATTAAAATCCCCGCAGCGAAATGAAGAATTTCTCAACGAGGTTAAACTTGTGGCCATAATTGAACATCGAAATCTTCTGAACATACTAGGCTGTTGCATAGAGGGATCGAAAATGTTGCTTGTTTATGAATACTTAGCGAATAAGAGCCTCGATAAATTCCTATTCGGTGAGCTACTTGCACGTTTTTTTTGTATCTTGAAAAAGAACTAATGTTACAATATATATAGAGTTTGGTCATGATAATTAGTGAGTTAGTGTATGTTCTGTTACAGATACAAATAGGCACAATCAACTTCACTGGCAGACACGCTACAACATAATAATGGGAGTAGCCCGTGGGCTTCCCTATCTGCACAAGGATTCTCCACTGCAGATTATTCATAGGGATATTAAAGCAAGTAATATTTTTTTGGACGAAAATCTAAATCCTAAGATAGCAGATTTCGGCTTAGCGACACTTGTTTCTGAATACGATAGTCACGACAACACAAGAGTTGTTCGAACAATGTAAACCATTAACCATTACGGATGCACTTGTTGATTTCAAGAGTGTTGGAATTTCTGAGAATTCTAGAACAATACAGAGAGAGTAATACTCTCCTTCAAACATAGAGAATTAAAAAAAATTGCTTCACAGGTAGACAGAGTTTGCACACACTTGAAATTCTATTTAAAAAAACTGTTACAAAAGTCTTCCTCTGTTGAGGGATTACAAAATTTGTACTGCTGCAATAACACAGTTCCAAGAGGTTCTTCTCTGTCTCACCAAAACGCACTAAAATAGTGCTATGCAAAAACTCTGTTTTTTCTATTGTTTCAGCCTTCAACGCTTTTCTTCACTGTGTGTGTTTTTTTTTTAAAACAATACACACACACACTCAACCTTTTACATATGTTCCAGCATATAAAAATAAAAATTTTAATCATATGTTTATTATAAAATTTTACAAAGTTTATAGTAAATATTTACATTCACTTTGCATAATATGAACCCAAAGTCAAGCGACTTTTATCGCGCGGCATGTATATAACAAAACATGAGAAATACATTGCCGCATAACCTTTTAATAAGAAAATGATTTAATAAACCATCAGACCCTCGGACTTCAAACTCATTTAACCGTAATGCATTGAAAAATCGCATTACACTTTTGCATACATCACGTAGGCTAGAAAATTTTGCGATTGCAATTTCATTGGTTGGCGTTGGGCCCCATCGGACCTCAACCAAACTAGAAGCCAGATTTTATAGAAAATTCGCATTACACTTTGCCCTGATGACGTCAGGCCCAAATTTGATGCGAAAACCATTTAGGGCACGGTGTATAAAACTTTCGGGTCCGGATTTGAGGTTCGTGGACGGACTCAAAAAAAATGCGATCCAATGATAAGCTTTTACCTGTTGTGCTAACATGGCAAGTGGGACCGACGGCTGCAAAGGTAAGTGGGGACTTCATTGCTGTCGTTGCCTCCTATTTAAACAAAAAAATGGTGCATAAAAAAAAACATTGGTCGCCGTGTTATCAAAACAAAAAGGTAAGGGATTTTAAGGCCCGAGTGATCCATTCATCAAAATGGAAAGCCTGTGGTACAAAGATTAAACCACAAAAAATAAAAATGGAAAGCGGTTGCTGCTCCAATCAAAACAAAACGGCTTCCTTACAACCTTTGAAATTCTGATTAACTTGCACAGTTGGGTACAATTCAACATTGACCCTTCATGCTGCTCTTGTGTCCTTTGCGCAGACTTTGCAGATGGATTTATAATTTCAACACTCCCCCTTAAATTCAACTGTTGGGTTATCTATCATACCCATGCATTTCCTCAGATATTCAAAATTATTTTTCTCCAATGGCTTTGTCAGTATATCAGCGAACTTCTCCTGAGTTCTGCAATGTTTTAAAATAATTTCTCCATTGTTCACTAACTCCCTGATGTAGTGAAACGTAGCATCTATGTGCTTTGTCCTTTTGTGAAACATATAATTTTTAGACAATGCTATGGCTGAGCTATTGTCACAATAAATCACTGTGCCTTTTACTTGTTCTTGACATAAATTCCTCAACATCCTTCTCATCCACACCGCTTGACATGCTACTGCTGTAGCTGCCACATACTCTGCCTCTGTTGTAGATAATGCTACAATATGCTATTTCTTAGAAGCCTATGAAATGGCTCTTGAACCCATGTGAAAAACATAGCCAGAAATACTTTTATGGTCATATACACTTCCAGCCCAATCACTGTCAGTGTATCCAATTAATTCTGAATTTTCTGAAATAGTATATAAAATTCCATACCTTTTAGTTCCCTTCACATACCTTAGAATTCTTTTTGCTGCTTTCCAATGTGCTTCTTTTGGCCTTTCCATAAATCTGGAAATTAAACTTACAACATACATAATATCTGACCTAGTTGCAGTCAAATACATGAGGCTGCCAACTATGCTATTGTACAAACTAGGATCAAAATCTTTGCTACTGTCCTCTTTGCTGAGTTTTAATCCCATTACTATTGGAGTAATTGATGTCTTGCAATCCTGCGTGTTAAATCTTTCCAAAACTTCATTAACATACTTTTCTTGAGAAATAAAAATTTTATTTTCATTTTGCTTTACTTCTATTCCTAAGAAGTATTTCAGCAAGCCCATGTCAGTCATTTCAAATGCATATTTCATGACCTTCTTAAAATTTTCAACAAGGTAATCATCATTACCTGTAAAGATCACATCATCAACATATAACGCAACAATCAACATCTTACCATTTTTCTCCTTGATGTATAAGGTGGGTTCTCCCTCACATTTTTCAAAACCATTTTCCAGTAGATAGGAATCTATCTTACTGTACCATGCTCTTGGTGCTTGTTTCAGCCCATAAAGAGCTTTCTTTAATCTGCAAACTTTGTGCTCTTGGCCTTTATTCTCATAGCCTAGAGGTTGTTCAACATAAACCTCTTTCATTAACACTCGGTTTAGGAATGCTGATTTTACATTCATTTAGTAAACTTTCCACTTGTTTTGTGCTGCAATAGACAAAACTGCTTTCACGGTTTCCATTCTTGCAACTGGTGCAAAAATTTCCTCATAGTCTCTCCCACGTTGCTGCTTGTATCCTTAACAACAAGTCTGACCTTGTGTCTTTCAATCTTACCTTCAACATTACTTTTGGTCTTGTAGACCCATTTAACTCAAATCACTTCTTTACCTTTTGGGAGTTCAACCAAATCCCATGTCTTATTTCTTTCTATGGCATTAATTTCTTTATCCATAATTTCTATCCATTTCCTATCTTTTATAGCTTCTTCAAAATGAATAGGATCATCAACATGACAATATAAAGCAAATAAAGAGTTCATACCTTCATTTTCTGCCTCTTGCTCATAAATTTCATTTAAATTTCTGAACTTTGTTCCTATTTCATTTGGTGTACAAGTTCTTGAATAAGCACTCGAGTCTGCTCCTTGTGGTGTGTTTGGAGAAGCACTCTCATTTCTTTTCAAGGGTGTCCCTCGCTGTCCTTGTGTTGGTGATGCTATTGAGGGATCTATTTCAGCCATCTCTTCCTCATTTTCATCACGAGACAAACTTTTTTTAATATTCACTATTTTCTCAATGCTTCCATCCCAAGCTTCTTCTTCAATGAACTGAACATCTCTGCTCACAATAAATTTCTTAGTGGATGGGTTCTACAACCTACAAGCTTTGGATTCCTCACTGTATCCAATAAAAATACATTTCCCCCCCTTGCTGTCCAACTTCTTCCTTAGCTAATCTGGAATGTGTGCATAAGCCACACAACCAAAAACTTTCATGTGGGTGACTCCTTGTTTTATCCCACTCCACGCTTCTTCGGAAGTCTGTGTATTACTGCTTTTGTTGGGCATCTATTCAAAATATACGTTGCACAATGTATAGCTTCAACGCAATAATCATTTGGCAAATGTTTTGCCTTTAGCATACTCCTTACCATATCCATGATTATCCTATTTTTCCTTTCGGCAACTCCATTTTGCTGCAGAGTATACCTTGCTGTAAATTGCTTGTGTATGCCATTTCTCTGAAAAAATGCAGAAATTATTTAGAGATGTACTCACCTCCTCTATCAGTCTTAAGGACTTTGGTATGTTGCCCACTTTGATTCTCAACAGGTGCTTTGAAATTGTAGAATTTTTCAAACACTTCACTTTTATTTTTCAAAAAATAAACCCAAGTTTTTCTTGTAAAATCATCAATAAAAGTTAACATATAGTGGCTGCTTGCAAGTGATGGTATTTGCATTGGTCCACATAAATCTGAGTGGACAATTTCTAAGGGTGCCTTTGCCCTAATGCTTTTCCCTGATGGAAAACTTTTTTTGTGTTGTTTACCCAAGATACAACCTTCACATAGGCTGTCCGGTTTCTCAATCGATGGTAATCCTTTTACCATTCCTTTCCTATGTAACAAATTAAGATCTCCAAAGTTGAGATGTCCAAATCTCAAGTGCCATAACCAATTCTCGTCCTTTTCTCCTCTTTGGAAAGCCTCTTGTGTTACTGCTGCCATTTCTTCTCCATTCTTCAAATCTGCCCTCATCTTGAGAGGGAACATTTTGTTCCTTGTCATCCTTATTTCAGCAAGACATTGTTTTCTTGGAGGTTTATCCATGTTGGTGCATACATCATCTTCAAAGAAAACATTGTAGCCCTTTTGAATGAGCTGCCCAATGCTTAACAAATTACATTTCATACATGGTACATAATATACATCAGATATGCTCTTCTTTTCTCCCTTCTTTGTCAAGAAATTTACTATGACTTTTCCTGTGACAGAAATCTCATTATCTGTTCCCAATGTGACTTGAGACTTCACATTTTCATATAACATAGAAAACATAGCAATGTTTCCTATCATATGGTTGCTACATCCTGAATCTAGAAACCATAAATCTTCACTCTTTTCCTCAGCCATATTACATGCTAAAAACAATTTATCTTGGCTAATATTTTCTCCAGTGAAATTTGCACTGGGTCTATTACCCATATCATTCTACTTCTTCTTACATTCATTTGCATAATGCCCATATTTTTTACAATAATGACACTAGACATTGGATTTGTCATACCTTTGTCCATGACCATGTTGTTGTCCACTTTGCTGGTTGCTGCTTTGGCCTTGGTTCTGATTTTGATTGCTGCCCCTTCCTTGAGCATTTGTTGGGCTATTTCTTCCTCCTCTGTTTTGGCTTTTGCCTCTTCCTCTATTGTTTCCTCTGCCTTGACCTCTTTCTCTTCCAAAGGGCATTTGGGTCTTGAAGGCATGCTCCAAGGATGAGTTTTCATTTCTACCCAATCTCTGTTCATGTGTCATCAGTGACGCATGAAGCTCATCAACTTAAAAGTTTGAGAGATCTTTTGTCTCTTCTATGGTGGTGACTATAACATCAAACCTTGAGGGTAAGCTCCTCAAAAATTTCTCCACAATCCTTTTTTCTTCAAGTGTCTCTCCATGAGACCTTATCTGTGTGACCATACCAATCACATGTGTGAAGAATGAGTCTATTTTATCAGACTCCTTCATGCAGATAGTATCAAAATCTCTCCTCAGCAATTGTAGTTTTGTTGTCTTCATTTTCTCCATGCCTTGATAGGCTGTCTTGAGAGTTTCCCATGCTTCTTTGGATTTCTTAGCTGTTGCTATCCTTAGAAATACACTCTCATGTACTACTTGATAGAGATAGAAGAGGGCTTTAGAGTCTTCTTCTTATTGCTCTTCAACAAGTCCTTCTTTGCCTGTGTTAAGGCATTAAACTGATTTTCATTTACTGGTTCTTCAAAACCATCCTCACCAAGTTCCCATAAGTCTTGAGAGGCAAACATGGCTCTCATAGTGATTGCCCAATAATCATAGTTATTCCCATTGAACTGTGGGAGTTGAGCATTACCAATACTCATGCTTGTACTAGCTCCTGCCATGCCTAGCACTCTGAACTATGCTTTAAATCTTGACTGTATTTTTTTTTTAAATAAATTGATTGTCTTCAAACAATAACACAAAAAATCTATCTTGAGAATACCTTGGATTCTTTTTGACTGAGCCTTCACTCTACTGGAGAAACTATTGCAACAAAAATCCTTCCTTTAACTTCTTTGACACCTTCAAAAAGCCTGGACTAGCTCTGATACCATGTTGGAATTTCTGAGAATTCCAGAACAATACACAAAGAGTAATACTCTCCTTCAAACATAGAGAATTAAAAAAAATTTCTTCACAGGTAGACAGAGTTTGCACACACTTCAAATTCTATTAAAAAAAACTATTACAAAAGTCTTCCTCTGTTGAGGGATTACAAAATTTGGACTGCTGCAATAACACAGTGCCAAGAGGTTCTTTTCTGTCTCACCAAAACACACTAAAATAGTGTTCTGCAAAAAGTCTGTTTTTTCTGTTGTTTCAGCCTTCGGGCCTTTTCTTCACTGTGTGTGTGTGTGTTTTTTCTAAACAATACACACACACTTTACCTTTTACATATGTTCCAGCATATAAAAATAAAACTTTTAATCATATGTTTATTATAAACTTTTACAAAGTTTATAATAAACATTTACATTCACTTTGCATAATACGAACCCAAAGTCAAACGACTTTTATCGCACGGAATGTATATAACAAAACATGAGAAATACATTGCCACATAACCTTTTAATAAGAAAATGATTTAATAAACCATTAGATCCCCGGACTTCAAACTCATTTAATCGTAATGCATTGAAAAATCGCATTACACTTTTGCATACGTCACGGAGGCTGGAAAATTTTGCGATTGCAATTTCGTTGGTTGGCGCTGGGCTCCATCGGACCTCAACCAAACTATGAGCCGGATTTTATAGAAAATTCGCATTACACTTTGCCCTGATGATGCCAGGCCCAAATGTGATGCGAAAACCTTTTAGGGCACGATATATAAACCTTTCGGGTCCGGATTTGAGGTTCGCGGACGAGCTCAAAAAAATGCGATCCAATGATAAGCTTCCACCTGTTGTGCTAACATGGCAAGTGGGACCGGCGGCTGCAAAGGTCAGTGGGGATTTCATTGCTGACGTGGCCTCCTGTTGAAACAAAAAACTGGCGCATAAAACAAAACATTGGTCACCGTGTTATCAAAACAAAAAGATAATGGATTTTAAGGCCCGAATGATCCATTCATCAAAATGGAAACCCTGTGGTACAGAGATTAAACCACGAAAAATAAAAATGGAAAGTGGCTGCTGCTCCAATCAAAACAAAACGGCTTCCTTACAACCTTTGAAATTCTGATTAACTTGCACAGTTGGGTACAATTCAACATTGACTCTTCATGTTGCTCTTGTGTCCTCTGTGCAGACTTTGCAGATGGATTTATAATTTCAACAAAAAGGACTTCCAGTATGGTAAATTTATTTTCAGTTATTGTTTTATTTCCATTGTAAATAGCTAATTTCACTTTATGATTACACAATTCCTAAATTTCCTCTTGCCATAAAATCTTAATATTATAATTCGGATATGCAGGGAGTAGGTGGCTCCAGAGTATGTTGCGAAGAAACAATTATCTGTAAAAGTTGATGTTTATAGCTTTGGTGTTCTTCTCCTGGAAATTATTACGGGAATTAAGAGCATTCATTACAATCTGTCACTTGAAATGCAGATGCTTTTAGGATGGGTGATACAGTGATGCTGTTCTGATTTTATTTTGAGCTCAGCATATTTACACTATCTAAGTCATGTTATTTACTTTAGAGATTCCATTCCTGATTTATTTTGATATGAATTTCTTATGTATTGACTTCCTTACTCCTGATCACAATAGACTTTCATAAAAAGAGAAAATATTAAATATCAAAATCCGTTGTGATTATGCAGGCCTGGAGCATATACAAACAAGGAAATAGTATGGATATCATTGATCCAACAATAGTTGAATCATGCAATAAAGAGCAAGCCGTGAGACGCATTCAGATGTATTCAGATTGGCCTTTGTGTACACAAGAATCATCGCATCGTCCATCAATCTCTCTAATCAGTTCGATGCTTTCATGAGACTATGTACTTTACCGCATCCCACACAGCCTCCGTTTGTAACTTCTCAGGTTTCTGACTACTATATATTGTTATGGATTTACTTATGCAGCTGTATTTTCCATATAGCATATGTAATAAATCAACTGCATTTTCTTTTTATAAAAGGTTTAATTTAATTTTGCAGTTATTTGATTAGGGATACTCTTATGCACATTCTCGTATATTTTCTATATAGCATATGTAATAAATCCAATGTATTTTTATTTTATAAAAAGGGTATTTTTATTTGATAAAAGTATTATTAGTATTTTTATTTTATAAAGTTATTGGTTTTTTTCTATATAGCATATGTAATAAATCCAATGTATTTTTATTTTATAAAAAAGTATTTTTATTTGATAAAAGTATTATTAGTATTTTTATTTTATAATGTTATTTGAGTAAGGATACTTTTATGTTGGACATTCTCGTGTATATAGCATATGTAATAAACCAATGTATTTGTATTTTATAAAAGTATTATTAGTATTTTATTTTATAAAGTTATTGGTTTTTATTTTATAAAAATAAATAAATAATTAAATAAATAATTTTTTTTAATAAAATAAAATAAAAATAAATAATTAAATAAAAATAAAATAAAATAATACACATATATATATATAGTTATTAATAAATTAATAAATTAATTTTTTAATTAAAAAATAGTTGTTATTATTGAAATTAATTTTCAGAGTCAAACTAGCCGTTATTCTAACCGTTAGTTTAGTCATTTCTACATCTATTTAAACTCAAATCTCTTACCTAGTAGTCCTAATGATGAACCACACTGGTTGATTCGAAATGCATCCACAAGGTTCTTTGCCATGTGATTTTTACCTAAAGCACTCCAACATTATTTGTCATGTGATTTTTACCTAAAAAACTCCAAATAAGTATTATTAGTATTTTTTTTTTAAGCTTAGTAGGTACTTTCTATTTTCTATTTATATGAAAAATAAAGTATGGTAAATACAAAAATTAGGCCTCAACTTGCCCGTAGGAAACTGGGTCTGTTGGCCATCTGAGTGCAATGAACGCCATCCAAAACATGTACTTCCTTAGTTTACTGCTAATAGTATTTAGGTAGTTGATATTAGAGTTTAATATTACCAACATTTACATAATGCAAAAGAAAGCTATCCGCTATCAAAAAATAAAAGAACTTAGTCTGGCTAAATCCTCAACTAACTCGCTAGTCATCATTTGACTCCACTGGGGCCGGATCTTTGATGCTTGAACATGACATATCAACTTGATGCATGGCCTGAATTTCCTTCTCGATTCTGCCAAGATGAACATACTGGTGGTGTTGGTGCAAGTTCATTTCCTGGATGCTTGTGTTAATCTCTACCAGAGTGGTAGCTGCCTTGGGATCTCCTCCTACTTCCTGGACTGACATAATTGCCTTAACCAGAATGCATTTTATCAGCCAGTAGGTTCTGATTGAGTGGTGGAACAGAGAAATTCTCCCCCGAGTATTACCTATGTCTATGATAACTTGTTGTAGTTCTTCTGCTACAATGTCATCCTCTTCTTCAATTTTAGTTCTAGCTTCTGTCTCCTAGCCATGAATGAGGGATTTTATAAAACATGGTGTTTCCTCTAAATAAACCTGGAATAAGGGCTCCATGAGTTCTTTGCTGGATTTTCTGCCTCTCTTGGCTGGCGGACTTGAAATTTTGGCCTTGCCTTTTTCCGTACCTACCTTTTTGCCTCTATTTTTCTTCACCATAGTTGGATTTCGGTCGGACAGTAATATGATACTGAATCGAGTAACTGCAATCCCTAGAGCAGAAACATGATAACAAGTACCCAACCAGTTAATGAACAGAGCGTAAGACATAGAATTGTTGGAGACAACAATTGTGGGGTAATGGTGGTCGTGAACCCCATGACAATTTATGAGATGAGAAACATTCCTAAAACTGAAATCATTCTGCCTACCCACCATGAAATTCTTGATTGTATTACTACCTACCCCAGTCACTATCAACAGAAGACTAGCAAGTGAATTCGACCAGAACACAGAGAAAGGCAAGCAATTTCCGACTTTGAAATTGTAACTGCATGCACTCCGCAAAGCAAAGCGACTATCTTCCCCATTCACAAGCGGAGGAAGACAAGCAAACGAGTTCAACCAAAAACCAGAGAAAAAAAAACGATGAATTATCCCTCCCCCTCCCTGGCCAATGTTAACAACATGCAACTAGATGCATGTGTTTTCCCAACCCTAGAAGACAATTCCATTATAAAGTTATAAATCCAATGTGTTTTTATTTTATAAAATAAAAATATTATTTGTATTTTTATTTTATAAAAGTATTATTAGTATTTTTATTTTATAAAGTTATAAATCCAATGTATTTTTATTTTATAAAAGCATGATCTGTACTTTTATTTTATAAAGCTACAAAACCAATGTATTTTTATTTTATAAAAGTATTATTTGTATTTTTTTTATTTTATGAGAGTTTTATTTAAAACCAATGTATTTTTATTTTATAAAAGTATTATTTGTATTTTTATTTTATGAGAGTTTTATTTTTAGCTCTTGATGTGTTTTCTTATTTTCTTGAAATATGTAATTTTTACTGGTCCTAGGTGTGATGGTGTTTAGGTGTGATTATGTTTGTGAATAATTATGAATATCTATTATTATTTAAAATTTATTTTTTAAGAAAAAAATACTATTCATAAAAAATTGTTTGATTCCTTTGGCTTAAAAAATATTGTCCAACAATTTAGTTGAATTATTTCTACATGATTGTTTGAAAAGAATAATTTCTCTATCTTAAAAGAAATGGTGTTGCAATATTTATGTGTAATAAAATGTCTATTTTCTAGGTTATTTAATATGGTATTAGAGAACTTATGGATCCATCTTAGGAGGGTCTAAGATTATGATTATATAAAAACTTGAATTATTTCTACATGAATGTTTGAGAAGGATAATTTCTCTATGTTAAGACAAATGTTGTTGCAATATTTATATGTCTAATAAAATGCGTATTCTCTAGGCTATTTAATATGGTATTAAAGCACTTATGGGTCCATCATACGAGGACCTAAGATTATGATTAGAGAAAAAGTTGAATTATTTCACATGATTGTTTGAGAAAGATAATTTCTCTATCTTAAAACAACCTATTGTTGCAATATTTATATTTGTAATAAAATGTCTATTCTTTAGGTTATTTAATATGGTATAATTATTTAATATGGTATCAGAGCACTTATGAGTCTGTCATAGGAAGGCTTAAGCTTATAATTAAATAAAAAGATAAAGGAAGAGAGATTGATAAATACCAATTATCATCGGATATTATGTTTGAAAATAAAAACTAATATTTTACATGGTTTTGAAATAGGATATTTGAATGCCATTTGTAAACTTGAAAAGACATTTTTAAGTTACACAATAAATTGAAAAGAAACACGTATTCATTAACCAATTTATTTTTTCTTGAACATAACGATTACATGCTTGGAAAACCAACAATTTTAAGTTCAAAATTTAATAACTTATCATGGTTTAGAATAAATTATGATTAATATTTAAACAATAATAATTAATGGTGGGTCATCCTATCACAAAAGCTAGTAGTTGTCTTCATAATTCAAATTTCTAAATGAAAATTATGTATATAAGAATTTAGAATGAGAAGAAACGAGCTTCCATTAACCCATATGTTTTTCATGAATATAAAGGATAAATGGATTAAAAAAAATATAACTAGCATTGCAAAATGAAGAGGTTGAATTAAAAAAAGGCAAGGGCAAATTTTTTCTTTGAGATTTATAAATGGAAAAAGTTTCTCAAAATTGCAAAAATTTCTCAAAATTTATATATATAGTAAAATGATCTTAAACAAATATCTTAATCAAATCAAATAAATTTATTAAACATTTTCTCAAAATTTAAAAAATATCATAAATAGACATTTATTCAATTTTAATAAACTAATAAAAACAAGTCGTTGGAAACACTGAAAGGGGGGTGGTTCAATATTTCTTATAATAATCTATTATTTTTTAAAATTTATAACACTAACAAGAGAGAATTAATCATCTATGCATCCTTAGAGAAGTGCATAAGAGTTTTTACGTGGAAACCCTTCTAGGAGAAAAACCACCGAATGCTTTTTGATATTTTATGAGTACAAAAATACTGTAGCTCCATCTCAAAGGGAAGCTCCAAATTCTTAGTACTCTAGAAAAGCATTAAAGTTTATTAGGGAGCTCCAAATCCTGAAAGGATGCTCCAACACCATACATAGTCCAACTTTCCCTAGCACCACCGTGTCGCCCTTGTACCAAGGACAATGACCCACTTACAAGAATATTCAATGAAACCCTTTTTACTAATGTGTGCTTCAAATGTGCATTGAAAACTCGACTTCTTCAAAAACTATTGCTAAAATATGTATCAATGTAACTAAGCAAAAATAGCTCTTACTATCAATATAAACACTTCGAATACGCCAAATATCTGATGCAACAATGCATTTAGACTTGGCGATGCAAAGTATGTAATTGTTGAACATACTATGCTCTTATATATTGATGGTTCTGCCCTTAATTATCACTATTGTAGATGAAGCATCTTCTCAAGAGGTCTGAACCGAGTAAGTATCTTATAGCTACTGTTGCCAAATGTTAAATCTTGGGAAACACTTTGAATTAGTCCATAAAATAATAAGATCTACCTATATGAAAAGTAACAAAATGAAACCCTCATGAAATGAAAGTAATCTAGAAACTTCAATGGAAATTCATGATTGTTAAAATATTCCATTAAGATCTAGAAGTAGGTTTCGCAATTGATGCCAAAATACCTTTTTTATTGTATGTATCACATTCTATTGAAGAACTCAGATTTGACATCAAAGTTCCACGAAGTGTCTTAGAAATATGCCATGCATCATATCTGAAATGAACAAACAATTTATACTTCAAATCTGACCAAAACAATCACAGAGGTGTATTGTAGCCATAATCCATTAAATGCTTCATATTGGTCAAACATGCTCTTCATAGCCTAGCCATAACATCTGCAAACAATGCTTAATATTAATATAGAATGAGTCAAGAGATGACTGATTAGGAGGTTGAAAATTGCACAATAACCCAACAATGATGGCTCAGATTAAGGCTTAAAAAAATGTTTCAAAACTCCAAAATATGCCTTCAGGGTCATTGTTGAGCGTCTTAATTTTCTTGATATTACTATCTAATCCATCTACTTTCACATGACCCCACTTAACGATTAATACCATTTTTACTATTTTTCTCTAGAAATACATTGAAAATCCTTCATATATGTTTACATAGTTTATTATTATTATTATTATTATTATTTATTTTTAATGAATTAAGAAGAAGTTTTCTTGGTTTTATATTTTTAATGAATTAAGAAGAATTTTTCTTGGTTTTACTAATGATATTTTGTCAGTTCAAGTTTCCATAGGCGAGTCCAAGTTTCAGTAGTCATCTCCGAGATCGGGTTATTAAGACCATTATAGAAGTAATTTGGGAGCATGATATTTTTTTCTTAAAGCTTTAATATGGATTTGTGTTGGTCAAATTTCACCTATCTCACATGTGTAAACCTCTAGCATGAGATCAAAGGAAAAACACAACAATTTCGACTAGTCAACTTTGAATGCATTTTTTGAGCAAACAAAATTCAATTTTAAAGAAATAAAACATGGGTTTTTTGTAGAATGAGCCCATTTAGGCTTTAGTCGGGTGGCTTCCTCAAATTTTGAAGGATCTAGGAAATTTTATTGGTTATTGAACCTTAATTTTCAGATTGCATGAATGAATGGTCTACTAATGTGTCAGTCAATGCAAAATCATCATGGAGGCTAGAACGAGTTATTATTTAGTAGATTCATGACAAGTAGATAATTTTGATC
Organism: Pinus albicaulis; assembly: GCA_034641835.2. Classification (NCBI taxonomy): domain Eukaryota; kingdom Viridiplantae; phylum Streptophyta; class Pinopsida; order Pinales; family Pinaceae; genus Pinus; species Pinus albicaulis. The sequence goes on from CM076572.1 coordinate 1,432,295,182, forward strand.
AGATTTTGATTCATCTTTGATCCAAAAATCCATCAAAAGACGTTTGATTTTATTCTCAAACTAATCTACTAAGATCTTATCACAAGAATTCAAGCAATGAAATTTTGAGGTTTGTGTTGCTTCAAAGCTCTATAAATTGTTGTAATACATTTCATGAAAGGTGAGATAGATATATCGAAAGAGAGAATGCTTTATGTTGTTGTTATATTATTAATTAAATTAGAAAATTTTGACTATATTTGCATCACCTTCTTAATGAAATTATTTGTTATGGTTTTTCCTTCATGAAAGGAGCTCGTATTTGATCAACTAGTTTTCTGAGTTTCTCCTATCTCATGCACCTTAGGATGGCCACTTTCTTGAGTACGATTTTTAATTTAGCTACATCTGCAAGATTTCTTTTAAGCACTATGCCTTTTTCGTGCATTGTTTTAATAATTTAATTCTAAGTTTTTTCTTATTTACTTCTAGTTTCTTGCAGACCAAGCGATTGGATAAACCACTTAAAAACACCAAAAATATTTGATAATTTATTTTTCTACTATTTTAGCTTTGTAATCATTTCTAGTCTCAGATTCGTAGAAAGAATATGATTTTTTGCATACAAATTTTAGATATGAGTGGACCCTTAAAGTCAAAATGCATACATTGAAATTTTCATATAGGTGGATATTGGTGTCCACGTTCCTATTCCACCAAGACCCCCAGTAAATTTCATCTGTTTCGTTGATTATAGCAGTGTTTACTATTTTTAGCAGTTTTTCAGGTCGTGAACGTATGGAGTTGTTTTGACACCCTAAATGACATTTTTGAGATCTGCAGTAGGCCCATATTCATAGGGATTACCACAAATATTGTAGTACTTAGGAATATGTTTCCAATGAGGTATCGTATGCGCAAAACAAAGATCACATGACCAAGTTACGACCTTCAGAAGTTGGATGCCCAACTAACCCCAACGAGCCCCACAAACCCTTGGTGTTCCATCTCTTGGGGTTAGGGTTTTCGTTATTTAGGGTTTTGCCTTATTTTTAAATAATAAAAAGGCCCTAGATCCTCATTGTAACATAGTTGAGAGGCATGTAGCTGCCACATCTCTTCTCAGAGATAATCTCCTATCGCTTGAGCTAGTTTATTTCCATTTTGTATGTAAGCATATTTCAGTTCTTTGATATTAATGAAATGAAGTTTTATTTTTGTTCCATCTCAGAGTTTATGTTTGTATATGTATTTTTTTGCGTTCTTGTATAAGTCCGGATAAGTGTTGTTAGTGTCTAATAGTCACAGTGATCAAAATTTACTCTTTTCACTGTAGTTAGAGTCTTATGGTAAAATTTTTATATTTTCAAATCAAATTTGACACCTCTCTTAGTTGCAAATCATCAATTCATTGTTTAAGTGCGATGCTGCTCTCATGTCATGGTCATCAAGGTCAATTCATAATCAATTTCATGAGTCATGTAGTCACCAAAGGTCATTTTTTTCCTTTATTAAATGCCATTTTTTATAATCTGGAAATGAAGAATCATGGTGTCACAAGGTTGATCATGAGGGTGTCATTAGTGTCATCATATTTAAATTTGGATTCATGTCATCATCATCCAAAATTAGTAAGTTTTCATGAGAGTTATCACTTAGGGAATAAATCACATCATAAAGTTATTTGGTCAAAAGTACATGATGTCACTCCACTATCAAGCCAAAATTGAGTTTTCAAGTTATAAAGTAGCACCAACGTATTTTAAAACTTCATTCCATCCTTCCACAAGCTTCAAAAGCTCCTCTCCATCACTTTGAAGAGCTTCCATATCCATCAAAAGTTTGAATTTTACTATCACTACCATATTTCATCAGTTATGTCATCATATTAGTTCTTCAAAGGTTCTTTTAACAAGTAAGTCCAACCTTGAAAACCCACTATGCAGTCTTCTTCTTCAGAAATTTGATCAAAATATATCCCTAGGGTTTGCTGCGTTTTCTCCTCCAATGGTTTTTCTCTTCAGATCGGGAGGTATTCTCCTTGTTTTTGGTTTAACACATCCTTCATTATCCTCCCTAAACACTCCCCACCCTTCCCCTCATTAAAATTCCTTAATTTCACCATTTCCCTTATCACACTGAGCTTTTTGATACGCTTTTGGCAGAACTCAGTGTCTTTCCTTTGCCCCCCCTCATTTCTCACTCATTTTACGAAATTATAATCTAACACATATCCATACCTCCCATAGTTTTCTCATATTTTTTCCTACCCCCATCCCCTCCATTCCCTTCCGTCAAGTTGCTGCATTTTTAGCCCTATTTTTCAACTCAAAGTCCCTTTCCCTCTCTTGTTTGAAACTAGGTTTTTCTATCAAAAGTGAAGCCCAAAACATGGTGAAGACTAGTGAAAGGAGGAGGTATAAGGGATGAGATATTTCAACATATGAGTGAAATCATATGCAAGAGGTCAATGCATCATAATTTATTAGAATATCATTTGAGAAGGCAGGCTACATAGGGTTTCATCTAAAGGTGCAAGAGGTAGGCTATCATCATGATTTAACAAGCCTCCTTGCCATTAATTTCAAGAAGGATCAGGAAATTATAGCAGGGATCAATTTTCTAGTGTTAGAAGAGGTCATAGCTTCAACAAATACTATCCCTGATCAAGGTGAAGTTTGGTTCAAGGGAATGGATTTAGACTTGGAACACTAAAAAATGTTCTTGAAACCACAATACAAGGACTCTCCTTCTCATGTTTTTCCTAGCAGGAAAATGTTGGACAAGTACAACCATTTCATGAAGATTGTTATGAAGTATTTCACTTGTGAGGGTAGATTTAACAGGCTATATCAGTATCATATCATATTATTGATGCATTTCACTTCCAAGAAGCCCCTAAACCTACCCAACTATATGTTTAAAATTTTGGTGAATATGACAGAGAAGGTGCAGTTGAAAAGAAAATATCTTCAAGAAAACCTCTTTCATCATGCTTTAGTCAAGGTAATAGTCCTCCACCAACTAACACAAATCAACATATCATGGGAAGCTTTCTTCGAGGCAGCTGCTCTCTTACTTATCTCGGAACAATCAAAGAGTCAAATCTCTCCTTCATCATCATCGATACCACAAGAAGCTGAAACATCAAGCATGCCATTAGTGACAAAAAATCAACCTATAACATAGATTTCAAGGAAAAATAAGAAAGGTAAGAAGTTGGTCTTTGTTCTCGAAGCAAAAGAGGAGATCCCTAGGTCTAGGCCTAAAACTATATCTCAAGAAAAAAGGATACCTAGGAAGGTTGTTAGTGAAGAGGCAGTTTAGTTGGAAACCATGAGAGAGGAATCACCTCTGAGAAAACATGATTCACCATTTCAAAATGAAGAAGAGGTACCTCCAGAATTTGAGATGGCTGACCTAGGAGAACAACATGGAGATAAGGTAGCAGAAGATATCATCAAGGAGAATGAGGCATAGATTAAAGAGCTGAAGGATGACCTATCCAAAGCCAATTTAATGGTGGATTTATTGCAACAAGAGAATAGACAATTGAAACTAAGCCTAATGTAGTAGAGAAGGTCAGAAGAAGAGCCTCCATAAACAAGTAAAACATGTGTTTTGGTAGCAAAGGAAAAAGGTAAGGCCATCATTGATGTTGAGCAGCTGGAAGAAAATAATATTCCAACACAACCTAGGAGACCTAAGACAAGAGAAATGGCTAGGAAGGAACATAATGTAGAGCTTCATCTCCTCCTCAAGCTCAAGATAGTATATTTGACTCCATAAGTGCTGAGAATGAGAAAAACAAGGAGTATTGGCTTGACAGAGTGAATGTACACTTGGAGAAGCTACTGGAAAACTTAAACATGGATACTACCATGCAAAGAAATATGGAAAAACACTATTATGCTAGGAACATGATTTGCAAGGTTAGGGTAAAAAAATGAAGAAGAAACTTAAAAGGACCCTAAGGAGACTCAAAATGAAGAAAAGGCTAGAAATATTGGTTGATGCATCACAGGTGGTATGATGGAAAAAAGAACTCAAAGGAGATGAGACAAAATTTTGAAAATTTGAAGTTTCTTGTGCACACAGTGTTACACAACAATTTGTCACCGTCCCTACAAACCCCATCCCGCACATTGGAGGGCTCATTCTGTGACCTGTGGGCAGAGTTAAGACTTGAAAATACTTTCATTGCATCCCTTTGAAGATGAGCTTTAATTGCACTGAAGACATCTCCCTGCAAAAAACCCTAAAAATAGCTCTTTTTCCATTAGTGTGGTTCCACAGTTCAGCCCTCGCGCCAAGGGGGAAAATCCTCCAAAGAGGGCGCGCCAATTGGTGCTCTGTCATAGAGCCGCACTCGTGCCAACCATATTAAGAGGTGTTTAAAAAAAAATAAAAGGCGTAAGTTTCATCCTAACAAATTCCTGGACTGATTTCTATCTTGAGTTGGGAGGTTTGGCTACGGATTTCCATAGAGAGGAAGTGGTTTTCCACCTCTCATGGAAGCTTCCTTGATGATAGGGCCCAATCCCATAATTATAGGGATCCCAACTCCCCTTCCTCCTTCTATAAAAGCTTGTCCATTTCCATTGCAAGCTAGTTCCAGAATCTCCAAGTTTCTAAGAGCTTTTACATCCTTATGCTGCAAGAGCCTTCTTGATTCCCTTAAGGCCAAATCCAAGCAAGGAGACTATTGCCAAGTATCTGGAGAGAGAGGCTTGTCCCATCCCTTACAGGATTTATCGAGACATGTTGTGTTGACGACCCGCTAAAGGAGAGTGCTACGTCGAAGCTATGGTTGTATTCTTCTTTTGACTCTTTAATGATAAGCGACTATCAGTTATGGTTCCACTCTTGTTCTTGAACCTTCACTCCATCTGCCTTTCATATGGACTGAAGCTTGGGGGGAATGTACCTCAAATTGAGTCACCATGTTGGGGGCATGCTTAATTTTTCAAGCATAGTTTGTTTCTGTTTCAAGTTTGTGTAAAAATGAAACTGGTTTCAAGCATAGTTTATCTTTGTTTCAAGCTTGTGTAAAAATGAAACCAACTTCAAGCAGAGTTTCATGATTTCAAGCTTGTGTAAAAAATGAAACCATCCCTATTTTACCTCTTGTGATTGCCATCTTATCAGCCTGTTTTTTCTAGATGAGCCTTGGTTTTCTCACTCCATCGTCATTATCTGCTGGGCCGATCATATGCCTTCACTTGGTTTTTTTACCCGTTCCTGAGGAACCGCTGCAATGAGTGGTCTCGTTAGCCAGCCTCTTGACCTTTATCTTGTTCTGAGTAGTTCCACCATTATCAGAACAAGTTGCTACCCTTTATACCACTCGTTCCTCCAGGAGGAGTCATCTTTCAGCTCTTTTCTGACTCTCTAAACATGAAAAGATTGCCGAGGCCCTTGTCGTTTCGATCTCGTTAAAGTGGACACGAATCGACATCTGCCCAGTATACGTTTACCCCTTTTTCGGGCTGGGATGGATTATTTACGAAAAAGGAATACCCTAGCTTATTGCGACTAGGAGGTTTTCTCGAATATTGTTTTCTACCTTTTCGGGTCCGAGGAACTATCTACAAAAAGGGACTGCTGGAGTTTACTTTTCTGTTGTCTTTTCAAACTCTATAAATATGAAAAGACACCGAGTTCTTCCTTTGTCAGACTCGTTAAACCCTGATGACATGGGATTCAGTCGAAATGACGTTATCCGAGTCACTCCTTCCTAGGGCTCGTTAAATGTACTAGGATGGATTCGCCCGAAGGGCGGATTTATATGACAAGCATATGGTATCCTCTTCAATCTTGTGTAAAAATAAAGAGGTACTCACTGAAATGGTGGGGGAAAATGGAACCAGTATCAATTTCGTGTCGGCAGTATGTCGCTCTTGAACATGGCACTTGTCTGCATTCGTGTCGGGTTGGGGACATCTCACCTTGTCTTTCACTTGCCTCCATGGGTTTGGGTGATCCCTTTTGACCTCTCATATGCTCGTTGCCTCGTCACCATGACCTCTGATTCGTTGATGTCAAATACTGCCAAATCCACTATCGTGCCGTTATATGTTCAAGAGAATTTGGCCTCTGCAAAGTATCAACCTTCCTTTGATTCTCATATGATCCTAATTCACAAAAACACCATGTTCCTCTGTGTTGTGTCAATGATGTGGGAAACATTATGGCCCACCTTCGATCAAGGTCACTTCCTGTCGACTTCAGCTCATTATCCAGGAAGCTGATCTAGAGACTCCCTTATGGTACCTTGGAGCCTGCATGCCTCAATGGTAGGTTCGTCGCATTCGACGTGGGGTTTTCATCACCGGCCACCGGACGAGTGATTTCCTACGAGTGTTCGACACCACCTCAGATTCACACGCCGTATTGTACCTATAGTGATGCAGACATCAAGGGTGTTTTTTATTTTATAAATATGTTAAAAGGGGGTGTGATAATTGTATTATTTTATTAATTAATTTGAATAAAATAGGAGAAGGTGAGGATTTTTGTAAATATCTTTTTTATTTAATAAAAGGATATGAGGGAATTTAATTAGTTGAAGGATTTTAGGGATAAAGATCTATCCTTTAGGGAAGTTGAGAGATTTAGGGGTTTGTTGAGAAATTGAAGGGATTGAGCATTTAATTAAATGATTTTTTAAATTGTATAAATAGGAAGGGGTTTTGAGAGAAAAGGACATTGAGATTGTGAGAGAGTGTGTGATTGAGAGTTAGGGTTAAATGTACCAATTTACCGAGCCTCTCGGGCAAGTCAGGAAAAATGAATGTTGAATATCTGGCAAACATAAAATTTGTAAGTATTTCAATTTTGTTAATGTGAAAATCATGTTTCAGAATCATACGGGGGATTGTTGAGCAAATGAAAATTTAAACTCTGAATGGTATTTTACATACAAAGGAAAATCAAAGTTATTTAAAGTCAATTTTATGTTTAAATAAAATACAATGAATGGGTTTATATGATTGAAACATACACAGTGGATGCATATATAAATACCATGGGATAAAAGCGTAGCTGTATATTGAAGTAAATCGAATTATTGTGGTCACTATTAGAAGAAAGTTCGATTTCATTCAGAGCTCATGGGTTATATGATTCAGTTTTAAATGAATGCCAACGCAGTCTTTTAGGAACTCGTGTGTTTACCCATTTTTGATCAGTTTCAGAAATACGCCATTATTGGTGAAGGAATTTTATCAAATATCAATTCTGATATTGCATAAAGGGTTATTGGGTTCGATTTGAAAAACAACACTGATTCTGGTTCTTAAAGAATTACCAACCAGCGCTGGTGATGTTTGAAAGACGCATTGAACTAAACCTTTTATTTTTAAAGTGTATTGAAATCGCTGTTTGCCGGATTAATATTGTTGGTTGAATTATAACAACTGTTTGCCGGATTAATATTGTTGTTTGAATAATGCCGTGGAGTAATTTTGACTCCAATTAAATGGAAATCGATCCAAAGATTGATGCAGAGGAAGAACGTTGGAAGCTATAGCGTTAAAGGCAGAATGTTAATAGAATCGACTTGTTGTAGTTGCAGTTGATGGGTTTGAGTTCTGTCTATTTGAATCGATGGAACAGCAATCGATCACTACCGGAGGTGCATAGTGGAGTTTTAAAAGTTGACCTGTGTGTTAATAGAAATGCCGTAGATGCATAAGGAAGGATTGAAGTGGAATTGGTATTGGCTCATTGGCTTGGACAGCGAGATCGAGTTGTGAACCGAATCCCATGTTTTATAATGAAATTGATGGGGAATCGATCTTACTGTCTCAGCACTGGAAGATTGTATAAATGAATTAAAGATCGAATGCTGGGTATTGCAATTCCATAGCAATTACAGAAGTGCGAATTGAGGCGCTGAGAATCTGATCGGGAATTACCTTTGCAGAAGTAAAATTAAATGCAGCATTCGAGTTTAAGGGTGGAATCTTAAAATGAACAAATAGAGAGGCTGTGTTATTGGTTAGATGTGAGGTAAATAAATTTGCTGGGCCAGATTGATGTTATTTGAATGCCAGATTGTTGTTGTTTAAATTCTAATTGGGCGCTGGCATTTACAAGCAAGTTCAATCTTATGCATTAAATTGGTGTGCAGTAATATGAAATTGCTATGTTGAGTTTTAAAGCATAGGGCCACTCTTTTTATTGAACTTTGATTTTAAAATTCAGCTATGTTGGAATTTCTGTGGAAATTAAGGAAAGAAAGGTATTGGGTTTTGGTGGTGGATTGAATGGTAAGTTATTCAAAACAGATTTGGAGTGGGATATACATTGTGGTTGATATGTGAATAAAACCTATTGGGCTTTTAATCTTTTCCTGGGACTTTCGGAAAAGATTTTCATTTGAGGATTCTTTGGGTGGTATATGGTTCTATTTATAAGAGAATTTCTCTATTTATGTAATGGTTTTATATTCATATATGAATGATTGTGTGATGAAGCTTTCGTAAATGATATTGACCGGACTTGGAGTTTTTATTTGGGCAGTTATCAGTGATGCATTTTGTATATGCACAGAGTGAAAAGTTCCTGGGTATTGCAAGCTCTAGGCTTGCATCGTTTTTGGTATCAGAGCTTGGCTCTGTTGAAATGAAGAATGTTTGTTTTTCTGAATGAAGACAGAAGGTTTTGTATTTCTGAATGTGTGATGAATGATGAAGATCAGATTTTAAATCTACAATTGCAAGTGAACAGAATGCAGGTAAAAGAGATCAGATTCTAATCTGAAAGTCAAGCAACCAGAGTACATCTGAGAGAATGGAGAAGAACAATTAAGTTCTTGGAGGTAGGTAAAGCAGAATTAAACAGAGATTGCAGAGACAGAAAGAATCCACAGTGATGTTGGGGAATGGAAATTCACTTGGATCGTGTAGGTATTGTGTTGTTGAATTTTGATTTGAGTTTTACTGACAAGAAATGGAATGAGAATTGATGATTGCAGCAAAGAAGAAACTCATCAAAGAAGGAATTGTTGCTGACAGCTAAAGCCAGAAGATTGGAAGAGAGAATCAGATTTTAAAATCTGATTGACAGTGGTTGAATATCGAGAAGATTTGCTGAAACAGATTTGCAGGAGTGGTGAGATTCTGAAGGTAATTGAAGTGCAGGAGAATGGAAGGACAAGATCAGACGAGATCTTGGAGGTAAAATGATATGTTTAGAAGAATAGAATATTGTAGTCTTTGCATTGAAATATTATTGCAACTCCCAAAAGGCAATTGCTAACAGATAAAGGAAGCTGGTGAAAGTTTCAAGGAGAAAACATAGAGGTGGCAGAACCTTGAGGAAATCCAATAGAGATTGGATAAGGAGGACAGTTGTGAACAGGTAGATGAGTTGAAGCCCGGGAAGAGCAAAGAGAAGTGCTCAAAGGAGGTTCCGGAGATTGAGAACCAATTGCTTGCCAAAAGACTGAGTGAGGAGAGCTTGGTGAGGTAAGTGGCGGCAGAACATGACTTGCTGCTGAAGAGGCTTTAGTGCAACTCATAGTAAAGTGAGTGAGGAACTCATAGAGATGGGAAGGATGATGACTAGTGACAGTCGTAACAGAGGTTCTGAAATAAACCACAGCAGAGGACAAAAGGAGAAGGATGCCAAGGCAATTGGCATACAGAGACAGTTAAGCAAAGAGGAATATGAGAGGGAGAAGGCTGAGATAGCAGTTCATCTTGAGGTGTTAATGGAGATGTTGCAAAGAAATGAGGTAGACCAGAAGCATGGTTATGTCATAAGAAAGAAGCTGAGGTGGCAGAGGCTACAAGAGAAGTGGAATCATCAGGTAAATATGCAGTTGATAAAGGAACTAAGGGAACTTGAACAGGTTATTGATGCCAGATAGAGGATAGAGAAGCTCGAAACAGTTGAGCTACAGCAAAATGAAGATGCTGAAGAAGATGTTGAAGTTTCGATATGTTACCCAGAGAGTGGACCATTACTTTTTGAAAGTGATGAAGAGATAGAGGAGTTGAATCATATGAATGATTCGAAGCAGCCTGAAGACTTGATGACTGAAGCATCAAATAAGACCGTAAGGTCTTGTGATTTTAAAACTAATGATTTGTGTGTGATTGCAGGTTTGGAAGAAGAGGAAGAACATCTACTGAAGGATGTTAAGGAAGATTTAGCAGAAGAAAGACCACGTGATAATGAGACAATAACAAATGAGGAAATGGAAGATCGTGTAAAATTTCCAAAGTCCACTCCGAGTAAAATCATTGAGTTATATAGAGAATTAGACTTTCAAAGGAAGAAATTGGAAGAACAGAGGATGAATGTCCGGGATAGATTGCTGAAGAAGGATGACAAAACAGTTGTCATAAATAATAATAAAAAAGAAATTGGAGATGGTGAGCAAAGGAATGTTGCAGAGGGAAAGGAAGTTTGGGAGGCCGCAACATTTATAGTAGCAGCAGCAGAAAAGGTGATCAAAACAAGTGAAGAACAAGCAAGAATGAGAATTCAGCAATCAAGAGATGGAAACAATCAACAGACAGAGGACATACTGGACGGAGAAATTGAGTTGATAAGGAGGTTAATGATAAAAAAATCCCAGAGGAAGACAGCCGAAAGAAAGAAAAGGAGCGAAAACAAGAGAATGACAGTGAAATATTGCAAGAGCAGAGCAAGTGGAGCATTACAGCACAAAATATGGAAACCTGGAAGACAACAGCAGATAACAACATCAGTAAAGCAATCGACAAGCACGAAAGATTTACAAAATAAAATCTGGGATCCAGGAGGAAATATCCAGACTTATGACCAGGTGGTCATGAATTTTCTTACATGGGGAGTCTGATGCAGGAGCATCAAGGGTGTTTTTTATTTTGTAAATATGTTAAAAGGGGGTGTGATAATTTGTAATATTTTATTAATTAATTTGAATAAAATAGGAGAAGGTGAGGATTTTTGTAAATATCTTTTTATTTAATAAAAGGATATGAGGGAATCTAATTAGTTGAAGGATTTTAGGGATAAAGATCTATCCTTTAGGGAAGTTGAGAGATTTAGGGGTTTGTTGAGAAATTGAAGGGATTGAGCATTTAATTAAATGCTTTTTTAAATTGTATAAATAGGAAGGGGTTTTGAGAGAAAAGGACATTGAGATTGTGAGAGAGTGTGTGATTGAGAGCAGGCTTAAACAGCCAAGGCTGTAAGCCTCTGGGCAAGTTGTAAGGCCATGAATGTTGAATATCTGGCAAACACAAAATTTGTAAGTATTTCAATTTGTTAATGTGAAAATCATGTTTCAGAATCATACGGGGGATTGTTGAGCAAATGAAAATTTAAACTCTGAATGGTATTTTACATACAAAGGAAAATCGAAGTTATTTAAAGTCGATTTTATGTTTAAATAAAATACAATGAATGGGTTTATATGATTGAAACATACACAGTGGATGCATATATAAATACCGTGGGATAAAAGCGTAACTGTATATTGAAGTAAATCAAATTATTGTGGTCACTATTAGAAGAAAGTTCGATTTCATTCAGAGCTCATGGGTTATATGATTCAGTTTTAAATGAATGGCAACGCAGTCTTTTAGGAACTCGTGTGTTTACCCATTTTTGATCAGTTTCAGAAATACGCCATTATTGGTGAAGGAATTTTATCAAATATCAATTCTGATATTGCATAAAGGGTTATTGGGTTCGATTTGAAAAACAACACTGATTCTGGTTCTTAAAGAATTACCAACCCAGCGCTGGTGATGTTTGAAAGACGCATTGAACTAAACCTTTTATTTTGAAAGTGTATTGAAATCGTTGTTTGCCGGATTAATATTGTTGGTTGAATTATAACAACTGTTTGCCGGATTAATATTGTTGTTTGAATAATGCCGTGGAGTAATTTTGACTCCAATTAAATGGAAATCGATCCAAAGATTGATGCAGAGGAAGAACGTTGGAAGCTATAGCGTTAAAGGCAGAATGTTAATAGAATCGACTTGTTGTAGTTGCAATTGATGGGTTTGAGTTCTATCTATTTGAATCGATGGAACAACAATCGATCACTACCGGAGGTGCATAGTGGAGTTTTAAAAGTTGACCTGTGTGTTAATAGAAATGCCGTAGATGCATAAGGAAGGATTGAAGTGGAATTGGTATTGGCTCATTGGCTTGGACAGCGAGATCGAGTTGTGAACCGAATCCCATGTTTTGTAATGAAATTGATGGGGAATCGATCTTACTGTCTCAGCACTGGAAGATTGTATAAATGAATTAAAGATCGAATGCTGGGTATTGCAATTCCATAGCAATTACAGAAGTGCGAATTGAGGCGCTGAGAATCTGATCGGGAATTACCTTTGCAGAAGTAAAATTAGATGCAGCATTCGAGTTTAAGGGTGGAATCTTAAAATGAACAAATAGAGAGGCTGTGTTATTGGTTAGATGTGAGGTAAATAAATTTGCTGGGCCAGATTGATGTTATTTGAATGCCAGATTGTTGTTGTTTAAATTCTAATTGGGCGCTGGCATTTACAAGCAAGTTCAATCTTATGCATTAAATTGGTGTGCAGTAATATGAAATTGCTATGTTGAGTTTTAAAGCATAGGGCCACTCTTTTTATTGAACTTTGATTTTAAAATTCAGCTATGTTGGAATTTCTGTGGAAATTAAGGAAAGAAAGGTATTGGGTTTTGGTGGTGGATTGAATGGTAAGTTATTCAAAACTGCATTTGAGTGGGATATACATCGTGGTTGATATGTGAATAAAACCTATTGGGCTTTTAATCTTTATTCCTGGACTTTCTCGAAAGGGATTCATTTGAGGATTCTTTGGGTGGTATATGGTTCTATTTATAAGAGAATTTCTCTATTTATGTAATGGTTTTATATTCATATATGAATGATTGTGTGATGAAGCTTTCGTAAATGATATTGACCGGACTTGGAGTTTTTATTTGGGCAGTTATCAGTGATGCATTTTGTATATGCACAGAGTGAAAAGTTCCTGGGTATTGCAAGCTCTAGGCTTGCATCATATAGTACCTTGAGGGCCATTTTCATTATTGGTGGTTCCTCTCGCGTCTGTTAACAACTTTCATCATTGGCTGGTAATTAGATGATGTTATTGCATGTTCGACTTCAGCTCACATATTCGCATGTTTGAACTTGTACTTTGCTCGGGTCGAGATGGAGCGCAAGACCCTGGATTGTCTCTGTTGTAATCCAGGTTGTGATATTGTGGATTATTATGATTATTTACATGAATCACTGATTGGATGGCTGTGACCATACCTGAGTCTATTTATCGATCTTCACTGGATGGCTGCGTCCATGCCTTGGATCTAGATTATTGTACACTCTGTTATGGATGGCCGCGCCCATACCACGCATATATATCATGTATCTGAGACATCAGTTGTACTTCGCTCCGCAGGTTTTCCGATGACGGTGTTTTCAGCCGACATGTTCTTATAAAGCATTTCACCCCTCTCTCTCTCTCGGGCCTCATGCTTTAGGGGGCATATGTTACACAACAATTTGTCACCATCCCTACAAACCCCATCCCACACATTGGAGGGCTCATTCTGTGACCTGTGGGCAGAGTTAAGACTTGAAAATACTTTCATTGCATCCCTCTGAAGATGAGCTTTAATTTCCCTGAAGACATCTCCCTACAAAAAACCCTAAAAATAGCTATTTTTCCATTGGCGCGGTTCCACAGTTCAGCCCTCGCGCCAAGGGGGAAAATCCTCCAAAGAGGGCACGCCAATTGGTGCTCTATCATAGAGCCACACCCATGCCAACCATATTAAGAGGTGTTTTTTTAAAAATAAAAGGCAGAAGTTTCATCCTAACAAATTCCTGGATTGATTTCTATCTTGAGTTGGAAGGTTTGGCTACGGATTTCCATAGAGAGGAAGTGGTTTGCCACCTCTCATGGAAGCTTCCTTGATGATAGGGCCCAATCCCATAATTATAGGGATCCCAACTCCCCTTCCTCCTTCTATAAAAGCTTGTCCATTTCCATTGCAAGCTAGTTCCAGAATCTCCAAGTTTCTAAGAGCTTTTACATCCTTATGCTGCAAGAGCCTTCTTGATTCCCTTAAGGCCAAATCCAAGCAAGGAGACTATTGCCAAGTATTCGGAGAGAGAGGCTTGTCCCATACTTGACAGGCTTTATTGAGACATGTTGTGCTGATGACCCGCTAAAGGAGAGTGCTACGTCGAAGCTATGGTTGTATTCTTCTTTTGACTCTTTAATGATAAGCGACTATTGGTTATGGTTCCACTCTTGTTCTTGATCATGTTCACGAGTTATGTCCTCTTCGACTGACATATAGTTGTATGTACTGGATTTTATTCTTGTATTTGTGTTGTTTATTTCATATGCAGGTGTCCGATCACGGAGATCGTGAGGATTGTGATCTGCCAGGGCAAAGGAACGGGAGCACCACCTCTTCTACAAACGAAAGCGTTGGATTCCAGGTAAGCCTTCCTCACAAGTCGGTTTATTTACGATTAGGAACCTGCACTGTAGCGTGTTTGATTGTTGCTAGACCCGATCTGGGCTAGCAGGGATTGCCTCTGTCCGCAGAGGGGATTTACCTCCTCAACACACAGGAAAAAGGCATCCTATAGAAACGAAACAACTAGTTGTTGTTATTTATCTCAGAGGGTCCAAATCGAAAAATTAAAGCATGGTTGGATAGATAATGAATTAAGGATGTTCAAAAAGCACTTTATGATTTTTTTGGACTCATGATTTTGAATAAAATAATCAAACAATTCCTTTTCTATACCTTTCTATCACCTTTTCAGAAATTCGCTGTGTTTCTAGACACTTGGTTTTAAAATCAATTTTGAGGGAGATAAAATGATGAGTTTGGATGACTTAAGGGTCCCAGGGAATAGTAGATATCCTAATATTTTTTCATCATCCTTCAGCATTATTCAAGACCTCTTCCAATTCATCTAAAAATCAAGCCAAAGTTATTGCAATTCTACTAAAGGGAATTTGTCGCATTTCTGGGAAAGTTTAATGTGGTTCTGTGTTTGGAGGTTTTTCATTACATGTGAAGGTAAAAGGTCAAACTTGGTTGATGTAATAGCTAACTCACAATTTATCTGATGATTAATAGGATTATTAATTATTATCATTGTAAATAATATTGTGATTAATTCCTTGAGAGATAAGCTCAATTAGTTAACTAAAAAAGGGGAAAGTTGTTTCTCACTTCCCTGGGATTAGGAAATGATTCAATAGGTTCATTAATTAGTTTCTATGGATCAGGATTCAACCGCTTAGAGGTGGAATATTTTTTTCTTCTATATGTACTTGGAAACAAGTCAAAGAAGGTTCGATACTTGAAGTTCACACTTTATTGGAATTGGTGTACTTAACTCTTTATAGAAATAATATACATGCAATTGCAACTATTTTTATGGGATACATGAGCTGTGGTTAGTGGCATTGTTTTCTCCAGTGTTTCTTATGCATTTTATTATTAAATTTTTCTAGCAGCCATTTACAATTCCCCCTGTGTTAATATCCTAAGTTTTAAACAGATTCATTAACTATAATGCTATGTTTTGTTTGAGATTATCATAAAATTGTTTTTATCCTCTAACAAGTGAATTCATGCATGTATGATCACTTAGTTTCTTTATTTGATTTCCTCATCACCATACTGCAATGAAAAATATATTTTGTGTCATTGAATACACCAACCTTGCCTCATTCTATGCATGCAACTAATCTTTTGGAATACTTGGCCTAGTTCCTATTGCACTGAAAATTGTCACCTTGATATTCTGCTATCTGTATGAGCTCATTATCACTCATACTTTCCTCCTTTGCAAGTCTAAAACATTATTTCCTCATGTCAAGCCTTAAAAATAAGAGAAAAACTCTCAAAAGTCTTTAAAACTCTGGTATAGCACTTTCTCTTTGTCTCACCGGCGGTCCTGCATCTAATGGTCATGTCTCCTGCGTACCTGGCCACACTTTCTCTGTGTTAAGAGTGCAGACCCCTGTAAAAGATTAAAAGGGCACAAGTAAACTCAAAAAGCTCACTTTCAGTCATTTCTAGAAGCTTCTGGAAGGAATCTTGTGGGGGAAAATCCGTTCATTTTAGGTTCATGTATCCCATGCCTTAAGGAGCTAACCCCTTGATGTGAGGAGCTTATCCCTTTGAAGGAGGATTATATCCCTTCATAATTGGAATTGTAACCTCCTCTTTTGCACTATAAAAAGAGGCATTGGGCGGCCTCAAAGGGATTTCAAGCTTTAGTGTTATTTGAGGTAAAGTGCTGTTGGAATTTAGACTCCTTTAGATGAGATTTTATGAGGAAAGATTACATACCTGTATGTATCTCGGTTGGAAGAGTGCGAGACTTGTCAGAGTAGAGGAAATTCCTACTTCAGACCCTGGGAGGACTTGTTTAACATCAAGGCTGAAAAGGTTGTAAGGTTCTTCTACTATTTCAAAGCTAATACAAATAAGTTTGTTTTTCTCAATAAACTGTCATTTGATTGTTTATTTTATGGATTCCTTTATCACCATAATAGATATGATTTAGAATATATGCTATGCAGGTGCTATTTGATGTTTTTTTGTTTGTGATTGCAGGTCTTCAAAGATAACTCTTTCGAACGACTGAACTCAAACAAGCGTTGGATTGAGGTAGGATCGTAACACCTTTTATAACATTTACTTATAAATCGTGATACATCTAAAGAAAGATAGATTTAATTGTCTGTTTGTTGCTAGACTATCTTCTGATACTAGGGAGATCGGTCTTGTCCGCAAGATCAATTTATCCAGCCAACAAATTGGCGACTCTGCTGGGGAAAGATTTTTGATTTTTGGTTTTCCTTTGTTTTGACTTGAGAAAATGATTTTTCTGGTTTTAGATTGATGTATACTCGCTTGGGTGGCTTAGATTCACTTTTCTTTGAAAAGTTTTGAAGTCTTTTGTGTTTTTCTTGAAATTTTCAGGGGACCGCACTTTATCTTCACACACAGTGTGGGCATCTTCGCACTTTCCCTAAGTAACAGGTGCGGGACCGCACCTGTTGCCTCTGGGGCCTGTGGACCCTGTTAAAATTTTTGAAATCTCAAGATTTCTTCTTCTAGTTTAAGTTTATATTTTATTTAGGACTCTTAGTGTCTACCCAGATTTGTATTTTTCCTGTCAAAAACCTCTTGTGAGTGAGTTCCGATAGTATTTTTGTTTTGAGTGATTTTCTAGAAGTTTTGCATACTTGGAGTGGTTTTCACTTTGTCTCTGTAGTGACTCAAAGATTAGAAGCTTGAAATACCTTATATCACACTGTTGTCTTTTTGTCTTCTTGATGAGTCTGACTTGGTTGCGAAATCCATCTTTTTGAGGAATAGATCTAGTTTTCTCTTTGCAAATCTTTGAACAAACTTTGTTATAAGTTTTGAATTTCATTTTTACAAAAGAAAACATATCTGGATGTTTTTTGATTTGTTTGTTATTCTATGCAAATGAATCCTTAGTTTACTGAACAAATAAGCAAAACCTTCTCAAAAAAATTGAAGCTTTTATTCAATTAGAGTTTCGAAGTTTTTAGATCTCAAAATTAGATTTTTGTAGTTTTGAGTGCTTTTCTAGAACTTGTAGATCTCGTTTGAAAGAAAAGTTGTTTTTTGTAGTTTCGAGTTTTGAAAGTGAAGGGGATTTATTGTGAGAATTGACTGTTTTTCTCGTTTTGAGTTATTATTGAAAAAAAAAAATTTTCTTTTCATTTATTCTTCATGTTGAAAGAAAGAATTGTCTCTTAAGAAATTTCATTTCTTGAACTCTTTCTTTTAGCTAGACTTCATCGAAAGAAAAATGAATTGCTTATCATTTTAGGTGCATTTTTTTAGTGTGTTTGGAGTTGAGTCTTCACACCATCAAAGTTTCATTTCCATACCTATTGACTTAAAGAAACAACCCATAAAAACAACGCTTACTTAAAATTGATCTAGTAATTTTTTCTATTTCTAGGGCTCTTATCACCAATATAGCTTAGGCTAGTATCTTGGAGTAGGGAGTAATTAAGTCTCCAAGATAGTAAAAACAAACAAGTAGATAAATCTTGCAGTAGGAAATAAATCCAATTGTAATTGGTACATTCTGGAAAGCTTCTCTTAAAGGAGTTAATCACGAGATCATGTTCGAACCTTTGAGACAATCAATTCTATTTCATTGGGAAAGATAGAAGATCTGCGCGCATTACAAACGGTAAACCTCGGATTAACCATTGTCGAGGAGCTTGGGGTCACTTGTTGGTAAACCTCAGATTGACCATGTCGAGGAGCCTTCAAGGGGATTGAGCTTTGTTACTTTGCCCTTGCATGTAGAATCAGATCGTAAACTGTTCCCTTAGTTGTATTTATTACTGTTGGTAACCTTAGTGTCCATAAACTTAAGATTATTTCCTAAGGTGACGGTGAAGGAAAGATCTCACTGTACCTGGAGTAGACGTCGACTAGACTCAGTTGGACTCTCTGGGGGGTTCTCTTCATTCGAGATGGTTTTGTGAAGAAACTTGTGCCAGTCTGTTTCATTAAGCAGGTTGTCAGGGTAACTGTTCCAACTGCTCTTTCTGTATTAAACTTCTACTAAGTTGGATTTCATCACCAACTAGTGTTTTTAGTACGGGAAGTTACTGTTTGTGCATGGTTTTAACTCTTAGATTTTTTAGGTGTGTGATTCAACTGTTTGTTTCTTTAGATACTTTAGGTTTTTTTATTGAAATTTTATTTGTTTGTGTGTGATTAAATAATATTTAATCATGATAGAATTACCAAGATAGTCCCATAGACTTCAAGGGAAGCCCCCTGAGTATACACCAAGCCAACTTGAAGGGCTGCGAGCTCTAGTATCACCTAGTGGCAGCAGAATTAGATCAATAGAAGTCGGAGATTCATCTATAATTATTCATCCTGATCATCAAATACCAACAACAGAGCATATTCAAAAGCCAATTTCAGTTTCTGAAGTTACTGGTAGTATTTCTCCTTCCAGTGAATTAGCTGAAGAACCTAAAATTTTTGAACCTGACACTGAACCTGCTGTTTTGGAACCGTGTTCAGGATTTGTTACTCCAACTTCTAGTGATCTTGGTTCACCTAGGGTAAGAAATATCATTACTGAAAATATTCCTTCTGACCTCATATCTATTGAAGAACTTGTTGGTCTAGACGAAGACGTAACTCTTCTCGAAAACCAACAGATTTTGAATCTTAGAGAGCGTGAATCAATATTCTATAGTCCTTTTAGAAGTGACGCTTGGTATTTATCTTTGACAGATTTTTTAGAAAACCTGGGTCTTAGTTTTTCACCACCTCGAATTCCTTTTCATCCTACACCAAGAGGTTATTATCCTTCATCAATCATGTCAGGAGAGTCATCTATGTTTTCCCAATCACCGGAAACATTTTTATACGGTGGTCCTTCCATTCCTTTGGGGTACGAGGCACTCTCTGGTACTTTCTTAGGAGCAACTCCTCGACCGATTGAACAAGTGTTATCATCTAGTATTAATGGAGCTAAAACTGAAACGTTGAACGCAGAGAAAATTTTTATGATGTCTGGTAATATCCCAAATCCGCAACCTCAAGGTAGTCAGTTACTGCCTGGGGGGCAACCTCAAGGTAGTCAATTACTGCCTGGGGGGCAACCTCAAGGAACACTGTTACCGATGAAATAGGTAACCTGACCTTAAAACGGGAAGTCTAGCCCAAAAAGGCTCAAAAAACATGAAAAAACACCAAAAAAAAAGAGAAAAGTGTATTCCAGAATGCACTTGGTTTTTTTTAAGGTCAAATTTCAACATTTTATAAAATTATGCTAAAAACAAAATTGTTTCTTGAAAAAAGGATTGAAAAAACACCCTCAAAACAAACCAGCTGATGGTGGAATAACAAAAAAAAAATTGTGTCATATTTTTGACATTTTTAAAAATAAAAAATAACATTTTTTAATTTTAAAAATTCAAACATTAAAAAAAACCTAAAATTTAAGAAAAAAATAAATTTAAAAAATAAAAACATTTTAAAGCTTAAAATTTAAAAATATATAGGAATAAAAAAATAAAAATAAAAACAAAATAAAAATTTTAATTCAAACATTTAAAAAAAACCTAAAATTTAAGGAAAAAAAATTGAAACATTAAAATTTCAAAATATATAGAAATAAAAAAATAAAAATAAAAACAAAATAAAAATATTAAATTAAAAAAAAACAAGTTAGAAAAAGAAAGAAATTATAAAAAATAAAATATAGAAATTAAATTTAAAAAAGAAAAAGAAAATGTTTATTAAATTAAAAATAAATAAATAAATAAATAAATAAATTTTAAAATAAAAAATTAAATTTAAAGATATATATTAAATTTTAATAAATTTAAAACTTTAAAATAAAAATTAAAAAAAATACATTATTTAAATTAAAAGTAAAAAAACGAAAAATTAATTAAAAATAAAAAATGAAAAATAAAATACAATAAAAATATTAAATTTAAAAAAATATATATTAAAAAAACAAATAAATTTTAAAAAATAAATTAAATTTAAATTATAAAAAATAATATATATATATATATATAAACTTAAATTAAAAATATATATATATTAGATTTTATTAAATTTAAAAGAAAAATGTTAATATTAAAATAACAAATTAAATTTTAAAAAGAAAAATATTAAGTTTTAATAAATAAATGAATAAACAAATAAATTTTGAAATAAAAAATAAATTTTAAATATAAAGAAAAAAAAACACTGTTAAAATAAAAAGTTAAAAAACTTTAAAAATCAATTAAAAATGAAAAATTGAAAAAAATAAATTAAAAAATATATTAAATAAAAAATAAAATAAAAAACAAATTAATTTGAAAATATTAAGTTGAATTAAAAAAAAAAAAAAATCTAATTTTAAATACATAATTTAAATTGAAATAAAAAAAATATAAAAATTTTATGTAATTAAAAAAAAAAAAATAAAAAAACAAAAAATTTAAAAATAAATATTAAATTCAAATAAATTAAAAAAAAATACAAAATTTATTAAATTTTAAAAAATTAAATGAAAAAACTAAAAATAAAATTTAATAATAAAAAAAAATATGAAAAAAAAAGTCAATTAAATAAAAAAAGATACAAAATTTAATAAAAATTATTAACAAAATTTAGAAAAAAAAAATTAAAAAAAAAACAAAAAAAATTAAAACAAATTAAATTTCAAATATAAAAATTAAATTAAAAAAAAAAATTTTAAATTTTTTGAATTTAATATATATATATATATATATATATATATATATATATATATATATATATATATATATATATATATATTAAAAAAAGGAATTTCAACGGTGGTGGTGCACGCTTAACATCGGCCTCCCGCCGAGGAGGTGGCGGAGGCCGGCCACTGGGCAGGCGAGGAGGCTGCATGCAACCCCCCACCCGCCCATCGGCCGGCCTTCGCTGCCACTTGGGCGGGAGGGCAATTCCCAGAATCGGCCTCGGAATCGCCCTCCCGCCGCCGAAGGGCGATTCCCGGAATCGGCCTTCCGCCACGAGAGGGTGATTCCCGGAATCGGCCTCCCACCGCCGAAGTGCGATTCCCGGAATCCGCCTCTCGTCGTGGGAGGGCGATTCCAGGAATCGGCCTTTGGCTCCCGCCGCCGGAGGGCGATTCCTGGAATCGGCCTCTCGCTGCGGGAGGGCGATTCCTGGAATCGGCTTCCCAGCGCCGGGGGCAGCCTCCCCGCCCGCCCAGCGGCCGGCCTCCGCTGCCACCTCAGCGGGAGGGCGATTCCCGGAATCGGCTTCCCGCCCCGGGAGGGCGATTCCCAGAATCAGCCTCCCGCCGCGGGAGGGCGATTCATGGAATTGGCCTCTCGCCGCGGGAGGGCGATTCCAGGAATCGGCCTCCGGCTCCTGCCGCCAGAGGGCGATTCCCGGAATCGGCCTCTCGCCGCGGGAGGGCAATTCCCGGAATCGGCCCACCGGCGCCGGAGGGCGATTCCCGGAATCAGCCTCCCGGCGCCGGAGGGCGATTCCCGGAATCGGCCTCACGGCGCCGGAGGACGATTCCCGGAATCGGCCTCCCGGCGCCAGAGGGCGATTCCCGGAATCGGCCTCCCGGCGCCAGAGGGCGATTCCCGGAATCGGCCTCCCACCACGGGAGGGCGATTCCTGGAATCAGTCTCCTACCATGGGAGGGCGATTCCTGGAATCGGCCTCCCGCCACCAGAGGGCGATTCCCGGAATCAGCCTCCTGCTGCGGGAGGGCGATTCCTAGAATCAGCCTCCCGTCGCCGGAGGACGATTCCCAGAATCGGCCTCTCGCCCAGGTGGCGGCGAAGGCCAGCCACTGGGCGGGCGGGGGGCTGCATGCAGCCTCCCCACCCGCCAAGCGGCCGGCCTCTGCCACCACCTGGGCAGGTGTCCGATTGGCGGCGCCACCACGATCAAAATTTTTTTTTTTTTTTTTTTTTAATATATTTTTTTTTCAATTTGATTTTTTAAATTCAAAAAATTTAAAATTATTTTTTTTTAATTCAAAATTTTTATTTTAAATTTAATTTGTTTTAATTTTTTTTGTTTTTTTTAAATTTAATATTTTAGATTAATTATTTTTTAAAATGTAAAATTTATTTATTAAATTTTAATTTAAATTTTTTTTTTTAATCTTTTAGTTTATTTAGTTTTTCATTTTTAAAGTTTATAAATGGTTTCATTTAAAAAAAAAACAGTAAATTTATGGATATCTGTTTTTTAATTATTTGCACGTGGTTTTTTTCATTTTTTTGTTTTTTAATGATAGTTTTTTTTATTATTTTAATTCTTTTATTTTAATTTTCTTTTTCAATTTTAAATTTTGTTTTTTTTTTAATTTGTTTTTTTTGTTAATTTTAAAATTTATATTTTTTTTTCTTATTTTTATTATTTTTTTTAATTTAAATTTTTAAATTCAATTTTTTCTTTTTTGTATTTTTTTTTTTTTATCTAAATGTTAATTTTGTAATTTTTTTTTTTTTTTAATTTTCTATTTTTACGAGTTAATTTTGTTTCTTTTTTATTTATTTTTGTTTAAATTTTTTATTTTTACTAGTTAATTTTGTTTTTTTTTTACATTTTTATTCGTTTTTTTTATTGTTTTTATATATCTATTTTTTTATCCAAGTTTTGTGTTTTATTACCAACATGAAAATCACCACTCTAAAAAAAAAGGTTGATGTTGGATCAATACGTTTCAAAATTAGCATGAAAATCACCGCTCTAAAAAAAAAAAGGTTGATGCTGCATCAATACGTTTCAAAATTAGCATGAAAATCTCTAACATTTTAAAACAAATATTCATACTTCATAAATAAAAATATTGAGTGTCAAAATGTGCACAAAAAAGGGGTGATTCTGCATCACCACTTTTCAAAATTCCAGCTTTTATGCTACTTAAAAAAGTAGGTAACAATGCGGGCACTGGCTCTACTCTGCAGAATAAAGAGCATAGTAGTCGATTACCGCCTGGGGGCAACCTCAAGGTAATTTTTTACCAGGACACACTGTAGGACAGTATTATTTACCTGGATAACAACCTCAAGGACAGTACATACCTCAAGGTTATCAACCTTCAGGACAATACATACCCCAAGCTCAACCCCAGACTCAGTATATTCCTCAGGGTCCTTATCAACCCCAGATTTAGTACGTGCCTCAGGGTTATCAACCTCAAGATCAGTACCCAACTTAAGGTTTCCAACCACCTTCTGGTAAATCATTTGTACAACGAGCTAGAAATTTACCGCTTAATTATCAACCCTACGTTCAATCAGGCTATGGTCCTACATATACACAACCTTTTATAAGACAATACCCCAGAATGAACATGGTGTGGAATCCATCTCAAATTCAACAGACTATGCAACCTAATGTGCAGTTACCTAATCAACCTGGACAACCTTTGGTTTCTGGTCCAACCCAGCAACCTGTCCAACCTACTGTTCAAGTCCCTGCACCTGGTTCTGTTCAACAGCCTGGGCCTAGTACACCTCAGACTCCGCCTCAAACTGCTGCAACTACTGCAACATCTGTTCAACCTACAACACCTATTTCTGGAGTATCTGTAGCTCAGGTTTCTTCTATCCCTGCATCTGTGTAAATTCCTCAAGTCTCTGTGCCCTAGTCAGGACCTACAGTTCAGAGTTCAGTCCAGATGCCTGCAGGACAAGCTGGTACAAGTACGATTGCCACAAGTAAACCGCAATTCACATATCAACCGTACCAGGGACAGTATCAATTCGGTCCCATTGCACAAAACCCAGTTTATCAGTATCAACCGTATCCTGGCTATACTTATCAACAACCTCAACAACACCAGTTTGGTCCAGTTAATCCTGGTTTTCTGGGAGGTTATACCATTCCTAATGCAAATCCGATTCCCGGTTATCCTGGATATCCTTCTCTCGGAACTGGTCTCATTACTCAAGGTTTTCGCGACCCTAACCATTAGTTACCATTTATTGAAACTTTGGATTTACCTGATTTGTCCCGCCTTACGAATGATCCAATTTACTATCTTCCGTATTGGCCGCCAATGCCTAATAAGTTGCCCAGTGATATACCAAAATTCAAGGGTAAGTCAGGAGAGTATCCATCAAGTCACGTTATGACTTATCACCTCTGGTGTGCATCTAATTCGATAATTGATGATTCAATTCGGTTACACCTTTTTCAACGAACTCTTATTGGTCTTGCTGCCAAATGGTACATTGAGTTACCACGAGGCTCTTTTAATAATTTCAATCAATTAGCAACTGCTTTCTTAACTCATTTTCAGTTTTCTTTCAGATACGACAATGGCACGGAACTATTGACTTCACTAAAACAATCCACATCCACATACATTTCTGATCATATTCACGAATGGCGATGTAGAAGGCGTTTAGTGAAAGTTTTCATTCTGGATCAAATTTTGGCGGAATGGTTCATTAAATCATTATTACCCAAAATCACTGAAGATGTAGCTAAGGGAGGAGTTGTTACTGAAGAGCAAGTCATTGCTCAGGCTCAGTACCTTGACCTCGTTTATACGCAGTCAGGTACTTTACATGAAAAAATCCCTGATCTTCCAAAACACGGTCAAATAACTGCAACTCCTTCAGGGTCTCATGCTGCTGATGGTATGATTGGTTCAGTTAGTACTAAAAACAAGAAGAAATATTCAAAGAATTCTTCTCCTATAATAACTTTACCTGATTCCCTGAAAGGAGATTCTTCCGTTGAAGTTTCTGCCGACATCCATGTCGTAGAGTCATCTACGACAAAATCTAAATCTGGCAGTAAAAAGAAGGGGAAGAATAAAAACAAACAAAATTCAAAAGATAAAACAGAAAAAAATGAATCTACTGACGAAAAACACAAACCTCACTATCCTTATTTCATTTGCGATGAGGATCATTTTACCAAAGAATGCCCACATCGAGCAGAGGTTTCGAAATTCATTAAAGGTTCTCAAATGCCTGCTGTCTTGAAGGATCCTTTACCTAATCAAGATAGTAAGATGATTGGTTCCTCATTGAACGCCTTAGAAGAACCCATTCTGATGATGTCTCATGTCAAGATTGCGATGCGATCGTAAGATTATGGTAGTAAGAATCCTGTTGGTGGTAAAGAAGCAGAATCTTCTAATTCAAATACATCAACTACACCTCATCCTGTTTTTGATCCGCTACAGATCGAGAAACCCAATTCAGACTTAGTAATCAAACCGTCTGCTAAAGGTGTACTTCGTAAATTAGCTTTCAATCCACATGCGAGAGCTGCTTAGAATTACAACATTGTTGAGGACTTAGCTATTTCCCCTTCAGCAATGTTGGCTTTGGAAGTGCTGCAATCGTGCCAAACATAGCGTAAATTACTATTGTTTTCCATAGGAGCTATCGATATTCAAGATTTGAACCTAATAATCTTTGATTTAGAGAATGGTACACCTCGCCTACCCCATCAAATGGCTTTCCAGATTCCAGTATTAGTCAAAAACAGACCTTTCTTTCAGACTGTGATTGATGAAGGGGCTTCTACGTGTATTATGTCGATCCAGTGTTGGAAATCGCTTGGTTCTGCCACACTCAATCAATCTCTGACAATTCTAAAAGCTTTTGATGGCCGAGGGTTCCATCCTTTTCGTATTTTGCAAAATTTACCTATAGAAGTAGAAGGAAAAACCGCAAATCTCGATGTGGAAGTGGTTGATGCCCCTCTAGATTACAACCTTCTCCCGGGTCACAGTTGGTATTATGCTATGACTGCTATTGTTTCATTGGTCCTTCAGCTTATTAAGTTTCCACATAAAGGAAAGATTGTTACAATAGACCAGCTGACTTATTTCTCATCCGATCCAGCCTCTACAGATAG
The DNA here is from genome assembly GCA_034641835.2 of Pinus albicaulis. Lineage (NCBI taxonomy): Eukaryota > Viridiplantae > Streptophyta > Pinopsida > Pinales > Pinaceae > Pinus > Pinus albicaulis. Next base: position 1,432,321,591 of record CM076572.1, read on the forward strand.
TATTCAGCACAACGGTAAAATGGTTATCCCTTACAAGGATGTCGGCATAGGTTTGATTAAAGATTCTAGATTACTGGGAAATTTTTCCTTCCCTGCTCCTAACGTATCACCTCTTATCACAAATATTCATATGATTTCATTAAATACTGTTCCTTTTGATGATCCTTGGATCGTACCTTCTGCTTCCGAGGTGGATTCATTTGATGGCGCGATGCCTTTGAGTCCCTTTGAAATTGCATATTGGGATGTACAGTATTTTTCTAATCCTTCTTCAATCGAAACTGATCCAATGAATGTGATCCATGAGGAATCACTTTCTATATCTAGCTCAGTTTCAACGACATTTCCTGATCTTGTTCATACTGATGAGAAGATTTGTGATCTCTTGTCTCTTGATGATTTACCATGGGAAGATCTACATCACCGATCTTCGTTTTTACTTGAGATTGATCATTTTTAAAATAAATTTTCTCCTCTTTTACTACTGATTATGTCAAAGAACCACATAATCCATTGCAACATTTTGATTCTGAGTTAAATTTGGAAAATATCTCTCGAACGGTTCCTATTGACATTTCAGTTAAGCCATGAATTGTTGAAAACATTCATATAGGCGCTTCCTGTACGGACGATGAATTCCAAACTTATAAAGCCCTATTTCAAGAATTTCGTGACGTTTTTTCCTAGTGATATGAAGAAATGCTAGGAATTGATCCGTCAATTGTTGTCCATGAAATTAAGACTTACCCGGATCCTAAACCTGTCTGACAACGCTTACGTCAAATACATCCGAGAAAAGCTACTACTATAAAAGCCAAAGTTGAGAAATTACTTCATGTAGGTTTCATTTATCCAATTCCATTGACCGATTGGGTATCGAATATTGTTCCTGTCAACAAAAAACAAGGAACGATAAGAGTATGTATCGACTATAGGGATATTAATCGAGCTTGTCCTAAAGACAATTATCCAACACCTTATATAGATCAAATTATTGATGATTGTGCCAGTAGTGAAATATACTCCTTTATGGATGGTTTTTCCGGTTACAATCAAATCAACATAGTCCCTGCTGATCAACCTAAAACAACTTTCATTTGTCTGTGGGGAACATTTGCTTATTGAAAACTACCCTTTGGATTGAAGAATGCTGGGGCAACTTTTCAAAGGGCTATGTCTTACGCATTTCACGACATCAAGCACATTGTGCAACCTTATCTTGATGATTTACCTGCCCATTCATCGTGTAGAGCTGATCATATCACTCATTTACGAGCTATCTTTATGAGATGTAGCCATTATCGAATTCGGCTGAATCCACACAAATGTGTTTTCTATGTAGAATCGGGTCACTTACTAGGATTTTTCATTTCAAAATTAGGCATTCATGTTGATCCATCGAAGGTTGAAGCTATTTTTAATCTACCTCCTCCTTCATCTCTTCGCCAACTCCAAAGTTTGCAAGGGAAAGAAATTTTTTTACCTCGTTTCATTCCTAACTACGCCGAGTTAACAAAGGGTTTTACCAGGTTGTTAAAACAGAATGTTCCATTCTTTTGGGATGATATTGCTAATCAATCTTTTGATACACTCAAACATGCATTGAACTATGCATCATTACTGCATCCTCCCAATTACAACCAGGATTTTTTTGTACCTCGCCACTTCTCTTTCCACCATTGGGATGGTTTTAGTTCAGGAAGATGAATTCAACAATGAACATGTGATTTAATATCTTAGATGAAATCTGCATCTGACTAAGATGAATTATTCGCATGTGGAGAAATTGGCCTTGGCAGCTATTCACGTTGTCCAAAGATTTCGTCACTACATCTTAGTATGAAAAACCACAGTGATTTTTTACTGTAATCCTATGATGTATATCTTGACCAAACAATTGCTAGGGGGCAAGTATTCCAAATGGATAGTTATCTTGCAGGAATTTGACTTGGAATTTGAAAAATCCAAGGAAAAGAAGTCTTTGGTTTTTTCCAAACTGATGTGTGATTTCCCGTGTACTGATACTGAAGCTACGACGGAGCAGCCCATTGCGAACAAATCCTTTTTTCTTATCAGTACTCTTGATCCTTGGTATGGGGATATTATTATTTATCTCCAAACCCAATATTTTCGGCCTGAAATCTCACGATCTCAGTGATGGAAAATACGTTTCCAATCCCAACAATACAATATTATTGGTGATACACTCTATCATCGCGGAGCGGATTCTGTTTTCCGACGTTGTCTTACTCATGCAAAAGCTAAGAAGGTTCTAAATGACTGTCATTCTTGAGCATGTGGCGGTCATATGTTTGGGTATGCCATAGCCCAAAATATATTGTGCGCTGGTTATTTATGGCCATCCTTACTCAAATATTGTATCTATGCAATCCGCAAATGCCACAATTGTCAGATCTTTGATTGGAAAATGCGTGCACCACCTGCTCCTCTTCACCCTATAATTGCTATCGGTCCTTTCGAAAAGTGGGGTATTGACTTTATTACATGTAACCCTCACTCGGACAGGGGGCATGCATATATTTTCTTAGCGGTAGATTATTTTACTAAGTGGACTGAGGCAATGCCTACATTTTTGGCAGATAGCAAGATTGCTGCAACTTTCATGTTCAATCATATAATTGATAGATTCGGTGTTCCTCAAGCTATCATTGCAGATCATGGAAGTCATTTCGAAATATCACGATGACTGAACTGACAGATCAACTTGGCCTATGCCACGATAGTTCTACTCCATATTACCCGCAGGCTAATGGTCTGGTTGAAGCTATCAATAAAGTTTTAGTCACTATGATCAAACGAATCATTGGTATTCATAAATCGAATTGGCATACCATGCTATTTTCAACACTTTGGGTGTATCAGACCTCAGTAAAAACATCAACTGGTTTCACTCCTTTTCAACTGGTTTATGTTTTGGAAGCTGTGTTACCTATTGAATGCAAAATTCTGTCATTACAATTAGCCATAGAATTACTCCTAGCTACTTCTGAAGAAGAGAAACATTTTTTGAACTTAGCTCAGCTAGATGGGAATCGACGCACTACTGCATTAGCAAACGAGACTCATGCAAAACGAATGAAAGCTCAGTATGACAGAAATGTCACACCTCACAATTTTTTAGAAGGAGACCTAGTTTTAGTATATGATCAAGCGAACGATAAGCTAGGGGCTAGAAAATTTGTACCTATGTGGAATGGTCCTTACATTGTTAAGCGAGAGCTAGAAAAAGGGGCCTATGAACTGATAGATTTTGACGGGGTCTCTTTAGATAAACCCAAAAATGGGCTTTATCTAAAGAGATATTATGCTTAAATTATGAGTGGAGATTTTTGTTCGATTAGTTTCTTTATTGTTGGTGTGTCTTAGATTAGAAAAGTGTGCCTAGTTTAGAGTGTGATCTTATCACTATTCCTGCTTATCTGGGTTTTACTCTTGATATTGTAGATGTCGACGTCTCTTCAAACATACATTGGTTTTGCTGATGGGCTTGTCGTAGTACATGGAACATTTCTTCCGCAGCTTGGGTTATCTATTCACCCTTTGATGTGTTAGTATCTATGCATGGGGTAAGCCTTGGTCAAACAATGAATAACATTGCAGAGTATAGTGCAGTGATTGAGTTATTATCCGAATCCATATCATTTGGAATTTGGAGTTTTATTGTTAAGTTGGATTCTGAACTTGTTGTATTACAACTTAACAGGGTTTATGCCATTAGAAATCCAGTTTTGTTACGGTTATTTTTGAGAGTTCGTCTCTTGGAGCGTGAATTTGATTACATTGAATATCAGCATATTCCAAGATATTTAAATACATTAGTAGATGTAGTTGCTTCTAGTATGATAAATACAAAACTGCAGAGCCTACATATGAACCACTTTGGGATTCTAGGATCTAGCCTTCCTGAATCCAAAGAGGGATCTCTCTATAAGTGCAAAGATGTGATCTTATGGCTTGAAAATGTGATTTTAGGGAGAACAAGGTTTGTTGTTTGGTTTTGGTTGGGCAAGGATATGATGAAGGTGAAGGAAGTTTATATGAAGGGTGAAGGTGTAAATAGGTGGAAGAATGGTTCAACTAATAAGATAGGCAAGGAGCAACTTTAATCCATTGGGCTATGGAGTCATAAGAGGGTTTAATTGAAACAGCAAGGTTCAAGAGTGGTCCATGGGGCAAGTCATCTATGTCAAAGGATCTCTTTAAGTTGATTTTATGGAATGGAACAATAAGAAATGGAGTGAGGGAAATCAAATAGATGAAGAACAAAGAGCAGCTAAAGATCAAGTACGTACTTTGAAACTACCCTGCTTTTGGCATGCACTTAAGGAAAGACACAAAAGTAATCTAAGATCAGGTAAGTACTTCTAAAATAGCCTGCTTTTGATTTAATTTCAATAGAAAACATTAAAACACTTAGAATAGCTTAAGATCAAGTAAATACTTTTAACTTAGCCTGCTTTCAGCGTATTCAAAAGGAAGACATTCATGATAAACATAAAAAGTAGTCTAAGATCAGGTAAGTACTTTGAAACTAGCCTGATTTCAACATACTCTTAAGGGAACTCTTCAAAGAAACTATTGGAGATAAACTAGAGGATAGGGTTAACCATAAAATTCTCTAACTGAGCTTTAATAAGCAAACTTCTCAAGAACATTCAAGGATAAAATCTGAAGTTGTACTTAGGAAATATGGGCTTACCAACACTTCACTGGTTATACTCTATTGAATTACCTTCAAACAAACAATCAGGAGAAAACATAAAGGATAAAGATTTTCAATGAGATTTAGGGTACTTCAGGAGTAAATCCTAATCTAGATTTGCTGTTCTTTATCAGAGAAAAGTGGAAAAAATGGAAACATAAAGGAAAATAACAATTACAATGAGAAACACATCACCATTGACATAGACCAGGATCCCATGAATCAGCTATTTGTATTTGATGTTCAAACCAGTTACAATCATCAAGTCTAGTAGGTTTCTACAACTTAAAACTTCTAATCTCAGCTTGTGTATCTTCAATTACAAATAGGGCTACAACAGCTTTAGAAAACTATTTACATGCAACAGATATCTAGAGAACAACCCCTAAACTATCTTCTACAAAAGTATTTATAGAAGAGATGAAGAGGTGGGAGAGTTTTAGGGTTGAGTATCATTAATTCTATACTAAGTGCAAGTCCTAGCCTTGAAAACCATGCAAGGCATAAGACAGGAAAGCATCGAATTACAACTATGTTTCATTTACTTTGTTTTTTCTTTTTAGGCTTAGTGGGTAAAAAGATTGACTTTAAGGCATTTTCTTATATTTTCAATAACTTTACTGACAGTTTCAAATATCTTCCTTTGTTTGTAATAACTGTCATTTGCCTTTAGTCTTAATGTTTCGGACTGATATTTGATCTGGGTATGCCTTTGAGGAAAAAAGCTGCAAGGTGGCAATATAGTAGCTAGGGAATCAATTAGCCCCTTTGATGTGGCTATGAGGTGTCCTTCGACTGATATTTTTCTCTGTTTGTCCTTAAAGCACTTTAATCTATTTTTAGTCTGTGTTTAGGCTTAATTAGCCTTGCTCTTCGTCTTCAGGTATTTTTTTTTAACACTGTCTTTAACTCTTTGAACCGGAGGATTAAAACCTTCATCTTCAGGTTTAGGCTTTAATCACTCTTTAACCTTGATTTCTTCACTCTGATACACTTTTTCTTGTCTTTGTTTATACAGGTGGGTTTCTGCAGATGGAGGGTTTCTGTTAAGATCAGGGGTCGCGATCCCCTGATAACCTGAATTTGGAAACCCACTGATTCCTTTTCTTCATTGGATTAAGGCGTAGAATCATCACTCTGAGCCTTTTTGTCACCTATCTGTGACTGTGGAAAAACACAGATTAACCACCATTAAAACCCTGCAAAACACGACAAATTCATTAAGAAACCTTGCAATCTGTTGGCAAAACTACATTAAGAGGTTTAATGGAGCTGATGGAGCGCTTGCAGATGAGGAAATGCAGTGGAAAAAGGGTTGAAACTTGGTAGAACATCTAACCAGGAAAAATTTTGAATTATGGTGCGAATTTGAAGAATGGTGGTCTTGGGAAAACTGGCAACGGTTTTTGCGCAAGCTCTGGGGGGTTAGGCGGTTTTTAATTTTGGAACGCGATACGATACATCGCGTGACACGTGTATTTTGAAAACCACCTATTTCGCGCGAAAGTAGCGCACTCCGAAGAAGGGAAAAAATGAATTGATATGCAGTTTGAGTTGTTAGATGATGGGTAAAAGATTGAACGGCACGAGTTGAGTGCGATCGATCCAAAGATGTGCGAAGGATGAAGTAGTGGGGTCTATGGTGATGTGTTCGTCTTGTCGCAGAGCGGGTGTAATGGGTTATCGGGTTTAGTCCCGATTGTTAGATCATATGAATAGATAGTTGAGATTCAATGAAGGGCAAGATTATTTGAAAGGAGGAAAGCATGGTAAGTAAATGGGCGGAGGGAAGGATGGCCCGATGGCCGTTGATCTCTAGAGATCAACCGTCTGGATTCATTTAAAATTGAAATGTCAAGGATGGGAAAATAACAAAGAGAAAAGGGGTCGGAAAAGGTTTTTTAAGCCTTTAGCGCCTGATTGCGGGGCTCCGGGTTATGTGAAGGATGGGGTTAAAAATTCATAAGCCCTCGGGGGCTAAAAAACTTTATAATGCAAAAAGGGATTTTTTAGGCCAAAAACAGTGATTTTAAGGCCAAATAAGGGTTTCGATAGATGAAAGAGGGGGATTTAAGACCAAACAAAGGGGAGATATAAGGTTTTAAAGGGGTTTTGATGATTTTGAAGGTTAGATGAAGGTATTTAGAAGGATTTTTATGAATGAAAAAGGGTGAAGAATGGAATTTTTGTGGGAGTGAAATGAAGAGGTAAATGGTGGAAAATGGAGTTTCTTAGAAGCAGTTTCTTCTCTTGGTAAACAACAAGGTTCTTTAGAATCAATAGTGAAACAATAGTGAAGATTATCTCAAAGGATAATTATCATCATAAGACTTCAAAAACTCACAATTTGGACCTGAAATTGTTTCTTGAAGGCCTAAAAGATTTAGCCACCATTTGATATGACAAAATTTTTATAGGTGGCTAACACCCACAAGAGTTGAGAACGGTTGTGAGCGCCACGATTGGTGGTCGGCTGAGGCAGTCTGCAACATTATTGGTGCTACCCTTCTTGTACTTGATGTTCAAATGAAAATGTTGCAGATATGTGGACCACTTTCGATGGCGATCATTCTACAACTTCCCTTGAGTCTGTATGAACTGCAAGGGCCAGTGGTCTATGTGGATGATTGTTTCCTTCCCAAAAATGTAATGCTTCCATTTTGACAAGCTTGCACAATGGAATACATTTCTTTTTCATAAGTGGGATACTTGCGAACTGTGTCAGATAATTTCTCACTGTGGTATGCCACTGGATGTCCCTGTTGAGTAAGAACTGCCCCAATAGCATAGTCAGTGGCATCTGTGTCGATCTTAAATGGTTGTGGCAAGTTTGGTAATGTGAGCACTGGGGCAGAACAGAGGTGATTTTTCAATTCTGTGAACGCCTTCTGTTGAGATTCCAACCAAAAGAATTTTTCTCTCGCTCCTCCCTTGGTGACTTGACTCAAGGGCCAAGTGATATGAGATAATCCCAACACGAACCTATGGTAGAAATTAGCAAGACCCAGAAAGTTGCGAAGCTCTGTTATAATGATGGGGGCTGGCCAATCCCAAATCACTTGGATCTTGGTTGGATCAACATGCAACCCCCTTTCATCAATAGTGTATCCTAGATATTGAACCTGGGTCATGCAAAAAGTGAACTTTTCCAAATTGGCACACAACTTGTGTTGCCACAATGTTTGGAGGACTTGTTGGATGTGGTGGAGGTGCTCTTCCCAAGTCTGGCTGAAGATCAAAATGTCATCCAAGTACACCACTACAAATGAGTTGGTGAATGGATGAAAGATGTCATCCATCAACCTCATGAAGGTTGCGGGAGCATTCGTCAACCTAAAAGGCATGACCAACCATTTGAAAAGGCCTTCCTTGGCTTTGAAGGTAGTCTTCCACACATTGGAGGGTTTGATTAGTACCTGGTGATACCCAGAATTCAAGTCGATCTTGCTGAAATATTTCGCCCCTTTGAGTTGGTCCAAAAGGTCATCAATCCATGGGGTCAGGTACCTATTTCGGACAGTGATCTTGTTCAGTGCTCAATAGTGAATACAGAGTCTCCACGTCCCATCATTCTTCTTCACCAACATGATCAGGCTCCCACAGGGCGATGAAATTGGTCATATGTGACCTTTCTGAAACAACTACTGAATCTACCTCTTGATTTCATCGTTCTCCATAACAGAGCGCCGATAGATAGGTCCATTGGGTAGCGGAACACCTGGGGTCAGATCAATCGGGTGCTTGACTTGACAGTGTAGAGGAACCCCTGTGGGTGAGGTGAAGATGTCTCGGTACTCCTCCACAACCTTGTCCATTTGTTGTTGTCGTGTAAAGGAGCCCTGTTTGGAGGTCGTGGCCACATTATTCTTCTTGCCCTGGGGGCAGATCATCAAGAAAACAAATTTCCTAGTTTTGGAAATGAGCTTACTACATTGTTTTGCAGTAACCAAAGAGATAGTGGCAGGAGGTGGTACCTCTGGTATCCTGTACAACTTATTTCCAAAAGTAACAATAATAGCGTGAGGCCGAGACTCATACACAACATGATGCTTCCACAAGTATGGTTGTCCTAATAATACATTAGAAACATATATAGGAGCAATGTCACATAATACCTCATCCATGAAGGGCTTGATGCTATAGGGAAGGTGGCACTGCTGGCTGACGCGGAGATCTCGTCCTTGGTGAAGGCACTCGATGGTGTATGGATGTGGGTGAGCTGTGGTCGGCAAGCCAAACCGCTTCATGACATCTTCTGAAATGAGGTTCTTTTGGCTCCCATTGTTGACAATGAACTGTATTAGGGAGCACTTTGCCCACATCTGGGAGTGGAAGAGATGTTCCTCCTCCTCTGGATATTTCGGTTCCTCCTTCTGGATCTTCGTAGTGGCAACAGTGGCATTGGGCTTTGCATCAATAATCTGTTTCCCTTTTTCATTCCCCTTGTCAAGTTCTGATTCCGAGTCAGAGCATGCATCTGACTCAGAAGCCCTCATCTCGGCCACCAGCAACTGCTTGGCCCGACACTCACTTTTGTTGTGAGTGGAGCTCTTATGGAACTCACACCACTTTTTGTTGTCCTTCTTTGGCTTTGCAGTGTTTTTCTTTGTTTATGGCTTTGAAAAGTTGTCTTGAGCCGCCATGCCTTGGGTATATCCTTTGTTCTGTGGTTTGGGAGCACCTTTCCCTTGCTTTTGATTCGCAGATCCAAAGTCTCGCTTCTTCTGTTTGAATTTCTGCTCAATCTTGGTAGCATATAGGTATGCCATACCAAGCGAGGATATGTCGAGGAACTCCATTTCCTCCTGAATGTATCTGTGCAGAAAACTATGATACTTTAGCACCAGATGTTTATCTAAATCTTTGATACCCAACTTTGTGCACAGGGTATGGAACAGATTCGTTAGCTCATGCACATCTTGATCCCTTTGTTGTCGTAGCGTGGTCCATTGTATGTACTTGTCCTCATAGCTCTACAGGGGATAATATTGTTCCTTGATGGAATCTCATAAAGAATTCCAAGTGGGTACGGCTGAGAACAGAGAGGGTTTTGTCTCATCCTTTTTCTCACAGTAGGTTTCCCACCAGTCCTTGACATGGGGGGTAGCTTTGAGGAGTGCAAAAATAATATTCTCCTGGTCGGAAAAGTCATGAACATCCTTCTAATAGATTCAACCATCTATCTATGACATTTGCATCTATTTGATCCTCAAATATGGGAATTTCAAAATTTACTTGTACCTTAAAGGGAGTCACACCTCCAGAGTGGCTGGTAGATGTAGATGCGCTGCTGGTGGGCATCCGTTGAAAGATCTGGGCAAAGTTATCCTTCATCACGTTCCTTTGTTTTTCGAGGGCCTCCTCGAGAAATATTTTGATAGGATCTCCTACTCCCTCATATTTCTTTTCGTCCCCCATGGGCGTTCTTCGGGGTTTGCGATGATGATCTTGCAAAGGTTCCACTAGATCGAGCCCTAACTCCTTATACCCCGACCTCGTTAAGGACATGCAAAGAAGGATCGAGAAAAAGAAGACTGCTATAGTACCACTGATCCAAATTTATGCAGGAACACAATAGAATAAACATATAACCATAAATACAAAGATGCAGTGGAAATAACACTTCATTTCATTAATATCAAAGAACTGAAATTTGCTTACAGACAGAATGGAAATAAACTAGCTAGGTGCTAGTAGCTATCTCTGAGAAGAGATGTGGCGGCTACAGGACTATGAACTCAGTTACAATGAGGCTCGAGGGCCTATTTATTATTTAGAAACAATGGAAAACCCTAAACATACAAAACCCTAACCCTAGGAGATGAAGCGCCAAAACTATGGGCCCCGTTTGAATAATTTGGTGTTTCACTTTCTAGGGACCTAACTTTGGCATACGATCTCTGTTTGACGCGAACCATACCTCGTTAGAAAGATCTATCTGAGGACTAAAAATTCTGAGTGAGAAACATAGGCTCATCTCACATAGGTCCATGGACCCATGTTGCTCTCAGTTTTCCCAAAAGATGTCGTTTAGGGCCTCAAAATGGCTCTAGAAGTTTAGGACTTGAAAAACTGCTAAAAATAGTAAGTTGTGCTGAAACTGAAAAATTGAAAGAGACAATGGTGGGGCCCCAAGTGGAATAGGTGGGTGACCACCAATATCCATATGGATCAATTTGAAATTTCCCTTGACCAAGTAATGAAAAATGAATTCTATGACCCTACCATTTACACATGAACTTATTCAACCTTATCAAATGATGCTTCATTTTTTCGGGTGATAACAGTGTCTCCACTTGGGATGGTGTGCCCCTATGGTACACCAAAGAACCTGTAGTTCCAGTGCCATCTATATTCTTGAAAATAAAAACTCTGAAATTTATGAAAACTTTACCAAGGTCTTATGGCATTCTCCTCAGACTCAAGCTTGATGATTACTGTTGGAAAACCAACTTTGCACCTACTGAAAATATGCTTAGTCAAATTTGAGCTTATTCACACACTCCTACCTACCCTAACAGCTGCAATCTCCATTTTTAAGTCAAGCAACATGAAATTTCCAATGAAGCCATTCATTGATCTGATCTGACACTTGAACCTATTGATTGCACTTGAACCAAAAGTAAGCATGATACTGAAATGACCAAGGCAACATAAAATTTATCTGATCCTCATAATGAAAATATAACTGGAAATCTGGACTGAAGAACTCTTCCATGTAGTCAGCTATAAGATCATAGAAGACATAATCTATTTGATGACTCTTAAGATAATTTGTAGCTTTGGACAATTCTTATATGCTTTGCTCAGCCACACAAAATTTCAGTTTTGTGCTATCAAACTGTTGTTCAAACTGATTTTCAAAAACATTGTATTCTTCCTCAAACTCAAAGGAGAAAAGTAGCAACACCCTCTCTGTTTTTTTTTGGCATTAACAACTTTTGAAAAGACTGATCTTGATCATGAAGCCTTAAGGTTGAATTTGATCTTCTAAAAATTCAATGTATTTTTCAATATTCTTAAAAATTCAATCTCAACTTCTAACTTGCATTCAAATGATTTTAGATTAGAAGACAAGGATAAAGAAAAAATTTCACCCACTTCTTCCTTAGTGTGATCATTATTTGATGTAGATTGATGCAAGAAATAACATGAAGAATCAACTTTTTCCTTTACCTGAGAGTTATAGTAATTATCTTCCAATATTTCCTCTTGTTGTTTGCAATGATTCTCATACTCCTCATGATCAAAATACTAACAAGTCTGTTGCAAATTTTCTTCAAACTTAGAGGATGTAACATGCTTATCATAAATAAACTCCCGTTGGGTTTCATTTTCATCCAAGAGAGAGGATATCCTTTCTTATTGGTGATGAAAGGGATTGTCATGAAGGGCCTCTAAAATTTCCTCATCCATGAACTCATCATCTTCATAAAAATTCTCCAAATATTCAATAAAAATCACATAGCATTTACAACAATCTTCGACCAGCAATAAGGAGGGATGACACTCTTCATACATCTCATAAAATGCAACATGGAAATCAGCAAGAGAATATAATGAACCAGTTGGCAAGATTTCATACCAAGACCATGATTTTCCTTTTATAGTGGCCATAAACATCTTCATGAGACAATCTTCAGGAAAATGAACCTTAAGACTTTGTACATGCATATGGAATCTAACCAAATGAAGAGCAACATTGTCTTTCTTTTCATCTTTAAATATAGGAAGATCAGTTAACCATTCAACCTTTGGCATAGGATTTGGAAAAATAGGGATATGAGATCGATTCATAGGGGCATACCTGGAATTTGTTGTTAATATCTTGAAACTTCATCAAGCTATTGATATTCAAGCAGTGGAGTCACCTTCCAATTGATCATTTGATGTGTGGTGTCGCCAGAGCAGAAATACAACCAATATGTGCCTAAGTGTTTGCTGCTCTTAGACCTTAGAACTAAAACTTTGTTGTTCTTCCCAGGGAAAATATATACTTTCGGTCCCCGGTAATGGCACCAAAATATTATCACCAAAGTCGTACCTGATTGGCTCTAATAAGACAACTTCAGTGTAACTATTTCAAACCAATCTTGTGACTGAGGCTTAGCCTCCTCAGTCTGAGAGGGCTCTCTCAAGGGTTAATGATATGGAATAAAGATATAGATGGCTAACTCTATCTCGGAAATAAAATAGTTATGATGAATGTAGGTTGAAAATATCAGAGCTTAATACCATTGGGTTATGGAGTTAGTGAAAGGGATCTCAATAACGAGGCTTTCCTTGTGCAAGCTGAGGCTTGTAAATATTTCAATGAAAGAGCAAGACATATAGGAGGTTTTCAATAGCTTAAGGTTCAAAGGAAGTCAAAGCATATGATACACGAATTCCAAGTAATGAGACATCAAGATATTGGAAGAAAACCTTTCAAAATATAGGACAAAAATTCATTGAAATATAATAAGAATCTCAGGTGATGAAAAGTTGTGTTGTTACTGTATATAGTAGAAACTCCAATAGCTTTACAATCAAATAGTCTTATGAGATGTTAAGTCTTATGAGATAACATCTCCAACCTAATGAGTGTAGATTGAAAATAATATCAGTATGTAGGCATTGGTTTATGGAGTCAAAAATTTCAGTGATTCAGTGAGTTACTTGACATGGAAGTTGAGGTTGTTCAGAGTTTCTAGAAGTAGGACACACACAAATAAAACATGAGTAGACACAATCAATTCACATATAAAGGAAGTCATAACATCTCATAGATGAATTCTGAGTAATATAAGTGAAAACCACTACAATTGAGATACATAAGAAATACAAATAGAATAGGAAAGCACTAAAAAATCCTTCAGAATCTCAAGTTGTTCAAGTAGCAGATCTCTATATTAGCTGAAACAGTCCATTACAATAAGCCGCTATTTTTCCAAAAATCTTCCAACCCTTTGCTAATTCGACCCAATTGCCTTTAATATACATGTTAAATCATCATATGTTCTCACTATAGGCTATATACATCAAATTTTTTCCTACTGACACCTTGCATAACCATAAAACATCAAATTTATGACAAACAGACACCTATCCTACTTTACAGTCCTATTTCAACTAGGACTCAAACTCTTCATTATTATATTTAACAAAATTATATACTTAAAGAAATTAAATATTTGACTAGTATTATGTCATATGGTCGAATTTATATGATGAGATTCACCACTTTGTGACCACTTAACTGACCTCAAAACTAGGAAACAAAACCCTGTTTTTTAGGTAAATGGTCTTCTTCTTCTTTGAATATTTTGGCTATCATCTGGTCTTGAATTCGTGGTCTTTGAGTGTTTAATAATTTATTGAAATGGTATTTAACTCTTTTATAGCCTCCAGCTATCCAAAAACTACTCTAAAACCTGGTAAAAATACTGAAACACAGTGCGCTACGAAAGTAAAGCAGTTTCGTAGCGCACTTTTGTAGCTTCTTAAAACAAGCCTTTATCCTAAAAAATTCTAACTCTTTCCTCTTGCATCAGCTTTATCATCCTTCGAAACATGTCTCATATCATTTTCAGCCCTTAAAAATCTTTAAAATTGATTAGGAAGACAAAAAGGCAGCTACAGCAGTTTCGTAGCGCTTTTCTTCTTTTTAAGCCTAGAGGTGCTATAAAACTGCTGTAGATGTAGTTTTTTTGCATAAATTTGAAACTTGAAACTTGAAAGTGGAAAAATATTGTATCTAAAATATCGTTAGCCTCAATCAACCATAAGCCAACTCAAACCAAGAGTTTTGAGGTGTCAGTCTCACCTTTCATATTGAAAACATCCTTGCTGATGTTTCCTGTTTTTTTTTCTTTTGAAAAATAGGCCTTGGAACAGAGCCTATATCTTCTAATACATGATGAATTTTGAAAAAATGAAGGAGTTTTTTTTAGGTCCGTATTTTCTTGAGAAAAAAATCTCTTGTTTTTTTTAAACACATCTCCTGCTGTCCAGAAATTGCATTTGAAAAACATGTGTAAAACAGGAAACTTTGTTTCTAAAAATAGGACTTCAATGAAATCCTTGTATCTCCCAACTTATAACACTTGTGAGAAACATGATAGAGGTTCTTTTATCTGGGGCTATTATGAAGACAAACCTCTTTCATAATTCCAAAAAATGTTTTCATTTGGCTAGAAATTGAACTTGAAGTTGACTGCTAAACATTCATGTACATGACAGTTTCATAACAACAGTTTCGTAGCGCATTATAATTTATCACTTTCTTCCACATCCTAATGAATTTGAAGAAAATGAGAGATTTTTTTGTAGTTAGGTCCATTATAAAGAAAAACCTCTTTCATATTTCCAAAATTCGTTTTCAGGTGCTCAGAAACCACCTTTGAAGTTGACTTCTCAAAGTCAGAAAATAGAGTTTTGCTTCATATTCGCTACAAAACTATTAGCCAGTTTCGTAGAAAAAAGTGACTTTTTACAGTGTAATGCACTACAAAAATTTGGTTTCTTGTCTAATTTGTCACTTTTGGTACAAAAAACTTTGGAAAATGAAATGAATCGGAGAATGATGAATGATGTGACATGAAGGAGTTTGAATATGGGTGGGTTTAGACCTTAGGGTAAGCTTAAAGAAGAAAATTTTGAAATTTCCCTTGACCAAGTAATGAAAAATGAATTCTATGACCCTGCCATTTACACATGAACTTATTCATCCTTGTCAAATGATGCTTCATTTTTTTGGGTGATAAAAACTTCCCTGAAGAATCTAGAGCTTCAGAAGTCTTCAAAAGCTTCTGAAAATTCCTCCATTGGATTCATAAGGCTCAAAATAGTCATAATAGACTACTGGTTTGGTGAGAATTTATACTAGTTGCTCTAGATAGGTTTCATTCTTCTGTTGACACCTGGTGGCCCTAGTGGTCCTTGGAACTTCCCTGAAGTATATCAGCCTTCAGAATTCCTCTACTAGCTCTATAAACCTCACCATTAGTTCCAGAATGTATGAAGCATCCAAAAATTGAATATTGGATTTCTGAGAAAGGCCTCTAGTTGCCATGGCTAGACCTCAAAGTGTTGCTGGCCCTGGTGGCCCTAATGGCCCCTTGAACTTCTCTGAAGCTAAATCACACTCAAAATTTCTATGATGGCTCTGTGACCCTCACTAATGAGTCTGGAGTATCCGAGATAGTGGAAATAGACTAATCACAATCTTATAATGGTCGAATCTAACTCAAGATAGAGCCTAAACAAATTTTATCCAGTTTCCCTTAAATCAACTCCCCCAAATCTGGAGCACTTCAGTTAGCTAGAGTTTAATTTGGAAAATCGGCATAAATTTTGGGGCACTCCAGAACTACCACCGAAATAACTGTTAACAATAAATGTTATGGTTTTCTTAGGCACATGCTACTCATAAACCACGGTCATGGAGACGGTTGGGCGAAACCCAATGAACAAACCATGGTTTGAAGGTTCAAATACTAGTTGAACACAGTTAGTTAACATAAACCGTGGGGGAATGATGTTAAGTTTTTATGCCATGTGAACTTTTGAAAATGGTTGGAGGTTGGGGTTTTTTTTCGGCGTTTAGCCCTTGGGCAAGGGCTAAGGTGTAATATCCCCAAATTGGGACAACTAGCAAGGCATGCCTGAAAATCGCATTTTTCAGGAATGTATGCCACAACAAATAATATCAGCCCTTGGATCCCTTATATCTAATAATCTTAGACCCAAATCCAAGATGGGATCAGAAAAAAATATTTTTGGGTGGGTTAAACAGATCTCCCACACCTAGTACATCTTAGAATATGCCCAACGAAGCGATCGCAACACTGTGAAAAAACTGCTCAGAAAATGGCGTATTTCAGCCAAATTTATATAGGAGGCTAATATGTAGGCTCAATCATGTCATTTAAATCAGCATATCAAGATTATCTTGAAGTCCATACATCATAGAACAGAAATTAGGAAACTTTACATGAAGAAATGCTAAAAATAAGAGGCTGCAACCATATGATATGACTGTACAAGATTGAAATTTTTTTTTTATTAGTTGAAAAGAGCTATAGATTACACTTCAGATATAGATCAGATATGTGTAGGAGATCTATATCATATCTGTACACTATAGAGTCTCCTCTTCAAAAGCCCCTTGGGGTTCTCAGCAGAAAATGTAGTATAAGGAGTAGATTTGAGATCTAATGCAGCTGGTCTGTATAATGATTTAGAATTTCTAAATTAAATACATCAATATTCAGATCAGATCTGAATGGAACATGGATTAGATCTGTAATCCATGGACCACCACAGTGAAGGGCAGATTCCCAACACTAGAGATCTCTCCTCCTTGAAGTGCCAAAAGACCCTGCAACTTTCTCCTTGAAAATAATGCAATTCTGGAAGATGGACTGCGTTGTAGAATATGGAACATGATATGGCCTCAATCCAAGATCTAAAAATGAGCTCTCTTCATCCAATACTCTCTTTCCAGGGGGACAGAAGGCTTTCCCACTGAAAAGAGGCACTAGAATGGCTTAGATCTAAATAGATCTAGCCTCGACTTGTTGCAGCTTACAAAGAAAACTAAACCCTCAACAGGATCTGCATTGTATTTGGAAGAAGAGCTTGGACAAATGCCTGATAGTGGTCAAGAAATACAAGACTCCTCCAAGAGCTACTCAATGGAAGAGGTGGGATTCCCGATTAGGAACACCCTAGTGCTAAAAAACATTATTCTCAGCTAAATAGCAAGTGAATAATAAATATCTAAACAGAAAATTATAATCATGAAAAAAATCCTCTTGATGTTCTCCTCTTCCTGTTATAAGTTAGAAATCTTGCCAAACCCTAAACCATCTCAATGATTTAGCTCTGTTCACATGTGTAGCCTCAAAATAGAACTGTTCTGTGCACCTAGGAGGTTCATTGCATCTAGACGACACTGATGATTTGGTCTTGGTTGACTTGGTCAACTAATCCAGCCTCTTTCACACTTAAGTTTGTTTATGAAAATAGCTCATTTTTAGCCTTGTTCACATTGAGCATTGATTTATTTTGTTGATTTAAGAGTTTTATTGATCCCCTTTTATAATTTTATTCATAAAAACAGGAAGAAAAACAAAATTGAATATTCCTATTAGGTTGGGCTAATTAGGAATATTACAGTCCTCCGCTCCCAAATGTTTCTTGTCCTCAAGCAACTACAAGGATAGAACTGAAGAGTTTCCTCCCAAGGCATGGCGGCTGATATGTGTTGGGAAACATCTTCCCCAAGTGTATCCTCCATCCCCAAGAAATCATCCATACAAAATGAGTCACCTCCCAACATGGCAACTCTAGAAAATTCTCCTCCATCTTGAGCTCCTGCAAAGTAGGTGGGCTAAACATCTAAACATGGTAGACATAGGAGCCTACCCCACGCTATCTTCCTCTCCACTCATGATAAGTGTAGAGTATATGCTAACCTTGGGCTGCAAAACAATTTCTCTCAAGTGGCAAGATGAAGAATTGATCTCCAAATATCTCCTCTCCAATGATGTGAATCAAGCTAGCCCAAATCTTCCCATATGTGATGGATAGGAAATCATCACCATATGGCATCCCATCAATCACATGGCCCACCTTCAAAAGAAACAAGTGTTTGGCTATGGTGGCCATATCTCCTCTCATGCTCCCATTAGAACATGCAATGAAATTTTTTTTGGGAATCCTCTTCCCCAAAGAACACATCCAACCAATGTGTTTCTTCCCCAATCATGCTCCCCATAGTAGTAAGAACAACAGTAGCAATTGGAACCATGATTAGAATCAAGATGAAGGAAATACCGAAGGTTTCATGTGGTGCAAGAAAGTACCAACTGTTGGGTGTGGAGCCTGATTATCTTGTTTATTTTGTATCATAGCGTTGGACCCCTGTACCTTAATGGGGGTGGAAATACCGCCCGTAATTAAACAATACCTGGGGGGTCCAAGGGGGCAGCTGCGACTTCTTGGAGCACCCCCCTGGTGGGGGGTTTCGGGGGCAATTCCCCCGAAGCTAAAAGAAAATGTAAAATTTCCTTGTAAAAGTATAGTAATTTCTAGTCAATTTGGGCTGTTCATTAGGCGGATGATCTGACGGCAGAAGTTATGTTTAGTTTAGGGTTTTTTTCCCTAGAAGGAACTCCCTTGCCTGTATGAGGGTATTTTATTGCGGCTGTGCATGGTATGTGTATTCTCGGAGTGAGAAATAGAGAGGTAGACTGTGAGAGAGAACAAAGGATATTACAGCAGATCTACTGTAGGTTGTGTCTCTTCATTTTGTTGGATAATAGAAAGGAAGGACTGGCTGTTCAGGGTGGATGTAGCCCAAACTGGGTGAACCACGTATATCTGTGTCTCTCTAGTTTTATGTGTTTTCTATGCTTGTGTTTTTTGCATATTTTATGTGTTTCATTGCTCTGTAATATTTAATTTTCTAACAACTGGTATCAAATCCAAAGGTCTATTTGGCTGATAAACTCATAGGAAAGAAGGGTTTTCTGGTTCGAGTTGGAGCAATGGTGGAAGATGGTAAATTTAGGGTCGAGAAATTTAACGGCCAAAACTTCCCACTGTGGAAGATGCAGATGGAAGATTATCCGTATCAAAATGATCTGTACCTATCATTGAGTGGAAAAACAAAGAAGCCGACAACTATGACAGACATAGAATGGGAGATTCTCGATAGAAAGGCACTCGAAACATTATGGTTGTACGTCGCGGCGTCGGTAGCCTTCAATATTTTGAAGGAAACAACAAAAAAGGCTTTGATTAAGGCATTGGTGAAACTATATGAAAAACCCTTGGCCTCAAACAAGGTATTTCTTATGAAACGTTTATTTAATATGAAGATGTAGGAAGGTGGATCTGTTGTAGACCATTTAAATGATTTTAATATAGTTACCAGTCAGTTAAGTTCTGTAAGGGTAAAATATGATGATGAAGTTAGAGCTCTATTATTTTTGTGCTCATTGCCAAAAAGATGGAATGGTTTAGTTTTGGCCATTAGTAACTCTGTCTCTGGATCTAGTGCTTTAAATTTTGATGATGTTGTCGTTGGTATCCTTAGCAAGGAAATGCGATGGAAAAGCTCCAGTGAGACACCGGGTAATGCTTTGAGTGGAGAGTCTAGGGGAAGAAGAATGGAAAGAGGAAAGAGCTCAGGATATCACAGTAAATCAAGGAAAGGCAGATCCAAGTCCAGATCAGGGATAGTGTGTTGGAAATGCAGAAAGAAAGGACACCTAAAGAAATACTGTAGATCTTGGAAGGGAAAAGAAGGAGACACACAAAAATAAAACAATCATGAAGAAAATGTGACAGGCGATGTGTTACAATATGATTTGATTCTTGCTTTTGAAAATGTTACTGATTCTTGGGTTGTAGATTAAGGGGCTTCATTCCATGCCACACCTGATAAGAAATATTTTCATGACTATGTTCAAGGAGATTTTGGAGAAGTTTTTTTGGGTGATGAAAAACCCTATAAAATTGTTGGAATGGGTAAAGTTCTTGTAAAACAACAGAATGGAAACCAATGGCTACTAAAGGAGTTAAGGCATGTTCCAGGTATGAAGAAAAAATTGATTTCAATAGGGTAGTTAAGCAGTGAAGGTTGTGTGACAACTTTCATGGATAAAACTTGGAAGGTCACCAAAGGAGCCCTGGTAATAGCAAAAGGCGAAAATTTTGGTACATTGTATTTATGCAATGGTATTTCTAACTCTGTTAATGCTTCAAATTCCAAAGGAGCAGATGCAACATTATGGCATCATAGGCTCGGACACATGAGTGAGAAGGGGATGAAGATTTTTCACTCAAGAAATTTGTTTCCGGGTTTGAAGAATGTTGATTTGGATTTCTGTGAGAATTGCATTTATGGAAAACATAAGAGAGTTAGATTTCTCAGAGTTGGGAAAGAAAATAAGAGTGAAAAATTACAGCTTGTGCATATAGATGTATGGGGACCTGCTCAGGTATCATCTCTTGGTGGCTCTCATTATTATGTTACTTTTATTGATGATGCAACTAGAAAACTTGGATTTATTGTATTTAGAATAAATATGATGTATTTGATACTTTCAAGAAATGGAAAGCTTTGGTTGAGATTAAGACACGAAATAAGTTGAAGTGTCTCAGATTAGACAATGGAGGTGAATATTGCAGTAAAGAGTTTGATAGGTACTGTTCAGAGCATGGAATTCGCAGAGAGAAGACAGTTCGAAGAACACCACAAGAAAATGGCATGTCAGAAAGGATGAACAGAATAATCATGGAGCGTGCAAGGTGCATGAGATCGCATGCAGGATTTCCTTTACAATTTTGGGCAAATGCTGTGGATACTGTTGTTTATCTAATAAACAGAAGGCCTTCAAGTTCCTTGGATGGTGGTATTCTAAAGGAAGCATGGACAGGTAAAAAGATAAACTACTCTTTTTTAAATCTTTTTGGTTGTGAGGCCTTTGTCCATATTAATAAAGAAAACAGAACCAAGCTTGAGGAAAAATCAAAGAAATGTACCTTTACTGGATATGGTGTTAATGATTTTGGTTATCGCTTATATGATTATGAAAATCAAAAAATAATTATGAGCAGAGATGTAATATTCAATGAAAAGGTATTGTATAAGAATCAATTGCAGGAAAAGAAATAGGAAAAAGAAAACAAAGAATACACAGTTCTTGATGAGATCACAGAAAAGGTAAAGGTGCCCGAAAATAATAATAATCAAGAGCCACAACAACAAAAACCACCACAACAACAACATGCACCTCAAACACCTGAAAGTGGTGTTAGAAGATCTACCAAGATAAGTAGACCGCCTGAATGATACTCTCCTTCATTATATTATTTATTGTTGACTGATTCTGGTGAACCTGTATGTTATGAAGAAGCAATGCAGGTTGAAAGCAAGAAGAAGTGGGAGCTAGCCATGGAAGAAGAGATGGAATCCTTAATGCATAACCAGACTTGGGACTTAGTTAGGTTGCCTGCAGGTAAAACTGCATTGCAGAATAAATGGGTTTACAGGCTAAAGGAAGAAGATGGAGGAAAACAGAGGTACAAAGCTAGACTTGTGGTGAAGGGGTTTGCACAGAAGAAAGGTATTGATTTTGATGAAATATTTTCTCCTATTGTTAAGATGACTTCAATCAGAACTATTTTAAGTCTTGTAGCAGCGGAAGATTCACATCTTGAACAGTTAGATGTAAATACAACATTTCTCCATGGATACTTGGAGGAACATATCTATATGGAGCAACCAGAAGGATATGAGGTAAAAGGGAAAGAAAAATTAGTGTGCAGGTTAAAGAAGAGCTTGTATGGATTAAAACAGGCTCCAAGGTAGTGGTATCTAAAATTTGACAAGCTTATGTCTGAACAAGGTTATAATAGATGTCACTCTGATCATTGTGTTTATCTGAAAAGGAAAAATGATGGCAGCTATATTATATTTTTATTGTATGTAGATGACATGCTTGTTGCAGGGTCTAACATGCAGGAAATAAATGTGCTCAAAAGAAAATTGGAAAATTCATTTGCAATGAAGGATTTGGGAGCTTCAAAACAAATCCTTGGTATGAAAATAACTAGAGATAGGAAAAATCGCAAATTAACACTGTCTCAGAATGAGTACTTACAAAAGGTGTTGAAAAGATTTGATATGAAAAATGTAAAACAAGTTAGTACACCTTTTGCTAGCCATTTCAAACTTAGTAAGTAGATGTGCCCCAAGACCCATGAAGAAATGGAATATATTTCTAAAGTTCCATATGCATCAGCAGTTGGAAGCTTAATGTATGCAATGGTCTACACAAGGCCTGATATTGCACATGCAGTGGGAGTTGTAAGCAGGTACATGAACAATCCAGGAAAAGAAAATTGGATGGCTGTAAAATGGATTCTCAGATATTTGACAGGTACCACAAATCAAGCATTATGCTTTGGTGGTTCAAACATTGCTCTACAAGGATATGTTGATGCAGATATGGTAGGTGACAGAGATAACAGGAGGAGCACTACAGGATATGTATTTAATGTAGGTGGAACAACTGTCAGTTGGGTTTCAAAAATCCAGAGTGTTGTTGCACTTTCAACAATAGAATCAGAGTATGTTGCTGCTACAGAGGCTAGTAAGGAAATGATTTGGTTACAAAGTTTTATGGATGAATTGGGTAAGAAGCATGATATGGGCACGTTATAAAGTGATAGCTAAAGTGCCATTCATCTTGCAAAGAACTCAGCATTTCATTCTAGGACTAAACACATACAACTCAAGTACCATTTCATATCGTTAGTATTGGAAAATGGATAGTTGAAGTTGGAAAAGATACACACTAGCCGGAATCCTGCAGATATGCTAAAAAAAGTTGTAACCAGGGAGAAACTGAGAATATGCTCAGTTTCAATTGGTCTTGAAGGATGACAATGAAGATGAGAAACAGCTAGGTCCAAAGAGGAGTCATTTTCCAACAAATGAAGGAGCAGTGGAGTTGCTACAATCAATCTCCAAGTGGGATATTGTTGGGTGTGGAGCCTTATTATCTTGTTTATTTTGTATCACAGCGTTGGACCCTTGTACCTTAATGGGGGTGGCAATGCCCGCTATAATTAAACAATGCCTGGGGGGTCCAGGGGGGGTGGCTGCGACTTCATGGAACTCCCCTGGCTGGAGGTTTCTGCGCGCCTAAGCCAAAACAGATGTAAAATTGCCTTGTAAAAGTATAATAATTTCTAGTCAATCTGGGCCGTTCATTAGGCAGATGATTTGACGGTAGAAGTTATGTTCTGTTTAGGGTTTTTTTCCCTATAAGGCATCCCCTCGCTTGTATGAGGGTATTGTATTATGACTATGCATGGTATGTGTATTCTTAGAGTGAGAAAAAGAGAGGGAGACTGTGAGAGAGAACAAAGGATATTGAAGTGGATCTGCTATAGGTTTTGTCTCTTCATTTTGCTCGATAATAGAAAGGAAGGACTGGCTGTTCGGGGTGGACGTAGCCCAAACTGGGTGAACCACGTATATCTGTGTCTCTCTAGTTTTGTGTGTTTTGTGTTCTTGTTTTTTCCGCATATTTTATGTGTTTCATTGCTCTGTAATATTTAATTTTCTAACACCAACAGTTTCCTAGGAAGTTACAGCGTAGTTTTTCTAACTGTTGCTTTAGAAAATTACATGGCAAGTGGTTTCTTGATACATGGTTGTCTATGTATGTTATTTCATCTACTAATGAATAGTAAAAGGATGTGTACATCAAATGAACATACATGAAGTAATACAACACTTGCCCATGGCCATATAAGAGATGGTTGTCTCCATCATACATTCTGGCCCATTGTTGATCATGGAGCTCAATGAAATGCTTGCCCTTTTGTGGGGAAATGCACTGCATAGAAATGGTAAGAGTATGTAGATCACTAAATGCAACAACAATATCCTTACCATGTACTAGAGGTAAGATAATAATAGGATCCATGAACAAAATCTCCATAATGGTAGGACATACTCTCATGAGGAGAAATGAACCATGTGCTACATGAAGATCCTTCCTCATATACTTGGAAATCCAAGCCAAGAAGAACACATCACAGTAACAGATGCCTCCACCCATTATTCGATCTTTCTCACCTCCTCCTTGTTCATCAAGTGCGTCAAGGGTGAAATGATCCTGGGGACACTTCATCCATAAGTCCCTGCTCCAAGGTGACAATGCTTTTGGCCTATTCAAATAGGCTCCTACCAATACATGGCTCCATTATTTGACATGTTCATTGTCAAAGACATCTTCCATAATGTTGCTACCAACAAGAAGCTCCTCCCAAAGTGGAAGTACTTCCAGATCATCCAAGGCTAAGGAGTATCCCCTTTGCATCATGATAGTACCATCTTCTACTCCTGCAACATTATGCAAAGTGTGGGAGAAAATATACCCTTGCTCTACCAAGAACAACCAAAGAAACAAGGGATTTTGCTGCCTCCCCATACCTCCATCATACAAATCATGTGGTGAAAACATGGTGATTTATATGAAGAATGTCATATCAACACAATGTGTCCATACTCGCTACCTAATGATGCAAGCATCCTGCCACACATATTTCCCCCACATACCCTTATAAAGAGGATGATGGCCAAAATATTTCAAGAGTAGCCAACGCAGCCAAGCCTCCTGCTACCCAATATCATAGATTTGCAAGTAGCTTTCCAGCTTCTTGCTCATCATCCACATGAAATAAATCCCTCAAAATGAGGTGTTGCAACCATATATAAAAATAAAAGCCTTACAAAGTTATTTTATTGGCTCTGCAACAATTGTAGATTACACATAAGATCTAGAGCAAGTAAGTGCATGAAAATAAAGATCTATATCAGATCCATGCACTATAAAAGCTCCTCTAAAGAACCCCCTCGAGATTTTCAGCAAAACACCAAGTACAATATGTAGATCTGAGATCTAAGACTACAAATCTACTGAAATATTCAGATCTGGAAAGTGTGGTTGAGCTGATATAGAAAATATAATAGCCTCCTCCAATAGATCTCCAAAGTGAATGGCATATCCCCAACACCTAGAAAATCACTCTCCAAATGGTGTGCTGAATCACCCTGCAATTGCACCTATAGGAATAACGTAGATCTGGATATATACTGTGCTGTAGAGATAAAAATAAGGTTGGCCTCATGCCAAGATCTGAGAATGATGCTCAATGCTTTCAATACTGTCCTCCTAATGAAGTAGAAACCCCCTCCACTGAAAAGGAGCACTAAAATCAGGGAAAATCTTAAGAATGGAAATTTAATTTAAAGTTTAGAAACCTTGGCGAATCTTGCTAGTCCCTAACATGTAAACTATAAAATTTTTAGCGATATATTTATAAAAATATTCAAATTTCTAATGATTTTATATAATATCCATAAAAATTTGGTGATTTTTAAGGTAAAATAAATTTATGATATAAAATTTGGGCGAATAATTTTTAGGAAAAATGGAAATTGGTGAATATTTTTTTTGGCCTAGACCTGAAATATCTAGTCTCCACTTGCTGCAACTTGCAAAAAAAACCAAACCCTCAACAGGATCCACGTTGTAGTTGAAAGAAGAAGCTTGGCCCTAAGCCAGATAGTGGACAATGCAATACAAACTCTTCCAAGAGCTATTCAATGGAAACAGGCGGGATTTCCGATCAGGAACACCCAATGCTAAACATCATTCAATCTCAGCTAAATAGGAAGAGAAAGATATATGTCTAACAGACCATATATTCAGAAAATATGATAAAAATCAACAACCTTCTAATGCTGCTATCCCCTTCCTTTTATAAGACAAGAGCTTGCAAACCCTAAACCACATCCAATAATAACACTTCTTTCACACAAGGCACCTCCATCTAAAACTGCATTGTCCCTCATTGATGGCCACTCCTCCATGACAACGTTGTAGCTTTGGTCAAGATTGACCCAGTCAAAGTGATCCAGCCCCTTTCACACCAACGTGGATTCAATTATGCAGAAAAATATGACCCACTTTCACATGAGAAGTGGTTTGATTCACAATAAAGAGCTTTATGGGTCTCCCCACCCATTCACCTATCCATGTGAAAAAACAAAATTTTAATATTCTCATTAGTTCTGGGATAATTTAGGAATACTACAATCCTCCCCTCGAAAATGTTGCTTGTCCTCAAGCAACTACAAGGATACTACAAAATCTCTAATGGATATGTCTCCTCCCAAGAATACAAGTTTTCTTTTGGTGAATAAACCAAATAGATTTTATCATGAAGAAGTGGGAGATATATAGAAAGAGTTATATGTTGTCCATTGGCCTCTGTAAGTCATGAGAGATGATAAATGTTGGGTGCTTCAACCTCAATGAGAAAATCCAATCTCCATGCTATCATTCAAATGAAATGAATCACCTTCCAGCTTGGTAATTCATAGAAAATCTCCCCACAAATTCTCGTGAGAGGCATGTTCCCAGTGCTCCAAACTATCATATGGCCCACCTCATAAAGGAAAAAAGCGATCTACTGTAGTTTCCATATCATCTCCCATGTTCCCCTTGAAGCATGGAGCATAAAAGGTTTGGGAAATTTCATTCCCCATGGACACATCGAACCAATGTGGCTTCCCTCCAATCATGTTCCCAACAATAATAATAACATCATCAACATATGGGATCAAAACCAAGTACATA
Source organism: Pinus albicaulis (assembly GCA_034641835.2). Taxonomy (NCBI): domain Eukaryota; kingdom Viridiplantae; phylum Streptophyta; class Pinopsida; order Pinales; family Pinaceae; genus Pinus; species Pinus albicaulis. The sequence goes on from CM076572.1 coordinate 1,432,348,528, forward strand.
GGAATAGAGACATGCAAGAATGGAGGTGGATCATAGTCCCATATGTGGAACCAGCGTGATATGTCTCCTGACTACATCAAATCATGATATGGTAAGTGGTTTCTCCACCAATTACTTGTTGCCCAAGTCTTCTCACAATGGTTGAAAGTGTGAGATATGTTTGGTGCTTTTGGTATGCACCCACAATGATACAATATCTCCCTTTGTCCTCTAAGGGAGTGGCCATGTTCAGAAATGTTTGTGGCCCAAATTTGGCCATGAATTTTATATGGAATAATACTCCTTTTTAAAGCTATGGCCTACATATACATGGTAAAAGAATACAAGTAATAATCAAATGAATCATTAGATACACAAGCATATTCTTCACCAAAATTTCTCCTCATACAAATGGAGTGGTGCATAGATGTATCCCCTATCATTCCAAAAGAGGAAAGAGGTGACTGAAATAACTCCTTCATAGATTCATGTCTCTCTTCCAACTCCACATGGCTCATGCATATTTGAAAATGTTGATATAGTTCCTCTTCAAAGCCCTTCCAAGTGTAACTTTCCATGATAGTGTTGTAGGCCTTCATGGAATAAGTATGGCTAGAAAAGAACCCTTAATAGGCCCTTTGTAGCAACTTCTCCTTGAGATTGGAGGCTCTAGATAAGAATATCCTACCATGATAATAGATGACTTCATCTTGGACTGAATTTCCCTCTTCATGTAGTTGGTCATCAACTATCATGCATGTGAATAGATCCTTTGAATAATCCACCAACAACTTGGATTTCCAATATGGATAAATCTTCCATAGTGACAATGCTGATGATCTATCATAAATGCTATATGTCATATGTCTGCCCTTTTCCTTGAAATATCCCATGCAAAAGGTATATTGTAATGTTCCCAATTAGCCATAGCTACTTGGAACATTATAATTACTCCATTTTTGAAATAAGAGGTAAGAAACACAATAAAATCTATCCCAGTGTGAAAAGGGATGGAGGTAGGAGGATAAAATAAAGCCTCTTGAGTGTGAAGAGGAGAAAAAATCAAGGAGCTAGCTATAGTTGACCAAGTCAACCAGCGCTGTCATAAGGGAGGGAAAGCCACCAGGGCAGTGCAGTTTTGAAGGAGGAAACTTCTCAAGGAAGCTACATCACCAATGTGTGGGGCCTGGGATGGAGAAGCTCACTTAGAATTAAAAGGAAGGGATAGCAGCAAGGAAAGGCATTCATTCATACTTATTGTCTTATTCTTATGACTGATTGCAAGCTTCAGTTGTTTAGCCAGAGTTGCAGCACTGTTTAGTGCAATAGTTCTCATGTGGGAATTCTAGTTCCATTGTTGTTGAAGTTGATTGGGAGATTCAAGGGGGAGGTTTTGAGTTCCATTCTCTTCAAATATATTGAGGAAGCCATCCTCTAACCTTGACAACGTAGTCACTCCCAATGAGTGCGTTATTTCTGCAGTAGTTGGGGTTGTATCTACCCATTTGAGCTTATTTCAGGAGAGAAGGAGGTGATTTCAGCTCCAGGAGTTCTATTGTGGAGGGTATTGGGCCTATTATTGTATTGTGTATTCTTCTTTGAGCATATCAGATATTTCTCAATATGGATTTGCTGGGTACAATGTTATTTTCTGCAGTGCTGTATCTTGTGTTACTATTTTGCCGGAAACCCTTACCAGGAGTTTCCAATGTGTTTGTAAAAGAGGTCAATCCTCTCATTTCTGATCTTATAATGAATGAAAGTTATAGATATATGTTATTCAATCTATTTCTTGAGTTTAAATAATAATAATTACGTTTTTTCTGCCTCCAGTATTTCTATTTTATGATGTACTGGGATTATGATGCCTTTTTCTACATTTGAGTTGGGGAGATTTGGTTATTATAGCTAGAGTTATTTGTTTCTAATTAAATTCCATATTTAAGCCACTTACATCATATTATTGAGGATCCAAGCCCTGGACTGCGTTATTCTTGCACTGGTTTCCTTATGCAGCGTCTTTATTGGAGATATTGCTGAAATTCCTGAACATGATTATTACAGTGGTATCAGAGCTCTGCTCTTGGCTCAGCTTGTGGGGGGGGGATTTATCTTCAGCATGGAGAAGGAAGAAATCTCAAGGCTCGTACTTCAAACCCTGCAGAACATTGCAAGGGATCTCAAGGAGATGAGGTAGGAAGAAGACTCTTTAGGGTTTTGCCCTAAGGCAAGTACCATCACTGCAAATGGCATGGTACATTCAAATCCATCACAACGCTCCACCATGCCTTAATTTTTAATTGAAGGAGATAAGGAAGGTTCTCTAGGAGAATATTTTTAAGAATATGAGCTCCAGTCTCAAAGGTTCAAGGAGCACCTGAGCTTTCAGGAGTTTTTCTGGATCAAGGATGGAAGGAGTAATGATTCTCATCGAAGGGAGGATAAGTTGATGCAGGGATCAAACCTACAGCGAAGTATGGTAGGGTTCTTCTTGCCCAAATTTGATGGGACACCTAAGCACACAACAAAGGCATGGGTAGAGAAGCTGGACACATACTTCCATCTTCACAAGGTTTCTGAAATGGAAGCTATCAAGATAGTTGCGTTGCATCTAGAAAGGGAGGCTCAAGACTAGTGGTTTCATGGACTAAACACACTTGGGAATCATCATATCACTTCATACTCAGCTTTCACTAAGAAGCTAGTGGAGATATTTGATCCAAGGGATCTGGAAGCCCACTTTGCTAAGATAACCAAACTCAAGCAAGAGGGAGATCTTGAGGATTATATTGTTGAGTATCTGCAACTTTCAGTGATGGTCTCCAACATCACTATGAGTAGGAAGGTATGCATGTTTCTGAATGGGATGGATGAACCATTACAAGGTTTGGTCAAATCTACAAAACCAACTACACTCCTTGAAGTTGTGGAGAAAGCTAGAGATCTACAACACATCTTGCCCAGGGCAAGAACATTTTTACAGCGGAAAAACAATTCAAGGCCAAAGGAGACAATCCTTGTTCAGGAATTGGAGGAGAAATGTGTTTTAGGGGAAGCACATCCTATCAAGACCTTCTCCAAGAAGGATGTCAGCGTTGTACAACCCATAAAATACTTTTCTCCAAGAGGAGGAGCTACTGCAGCGTTAAGAGGGGTCCCAAAATATTTAACCTTGAGAGTAAGAGGCACCATCATGGGGCAAAGAGTTTCTATATTGATAGATAGTAGAGCCACTCACAATTTTATTGATGCATAGCTGGTACACAAGAGAGTAATTCCCATGGAGGAGTTTGAGGGATTTTCAGTTTTGGTCCTAGGAGCCATGACTCTGCAATGTGCCAAGTATGTTCCAGCGTTGACCATCACTATGGGTACCTATACCTTGACATACCACTTCTTTGTGGTAGATATTCCAGACACCAATGTCATATTGGGAGTCTAGTGGTTAGTCACTCTTGGGAGAGTTACCACTAACTGGAGAACTCTGGAGATGGAATGGACTAGAGGAGAGGATGGCCAGCAACAAAAGATCAACGGTATGAACACATATCCTCCTCAGGCTGTTTCAGCACATAGGATGGAGGCAGATCTGCATAGGGGAGACATTGCATGGGTAGTGGAGTTGCATGTATCTGAGGTGAAGGGCAAGGACACACCGATGCATCCAAATATTCAATCCCTTTTGGACTAGTATTCTACAGTATTTGGGAATATCCCACTAGGGAGACCTCTTGACCGAGGTTTGAACACACCATTGAGTTGGAAAAATTGGTACAAGCAGTGATTGCCACTCCTTATAGACATCCAAAGGCCTATAGGGATGAGCTTGAAAGAGCTATCCAAGAGCTGCTAGCACTAGGTCACATCCTGCCTAGTACTAGTCCTTTTGCTTCCTCGGTGGTTTTGGTAAAGAAGAGAGATGGCACATTGAGGATGTGCATCGATTATAGGGCCTTGTACAATAAGAATTTGAAGAATAGGTACCCTATACCTAGGATCGATGAACTCATGGATGAGCTGAGGGGATCCAAATATTTCTCCAAGATTGATTTGAGGTCCGAGTACCATCAAATCAAGGTGAGGGAGCAAGATATCCCCAAGATAGCGTTCAGATGTCACTATGGGCATTTTGAGTTTCTGGTAATGCCCTTTGGATTGACTAATTCTCTAGCAAATTTCCAATCCTGTATGAATCATATCTTCTGGGGTCATTTGCGGAAGTTTGTATTGGTCTTCTTTGATGATATAATGATCTACAGCTGCACTTGGGAGGAGCACTTCAATCTTACATATCCTCAAGGAGCAGCAATTCTATGCCAAGCTCTCCAAATGTGAATTTGACCTCACAGAGATGTTTTATTTGGGGCATATCATAGGGATGGATGGAGTAAGGGTACATGAGGAGAAGATTCAAGCTATCATAGATTGGCCTGAACCTAGGAATGTTACAAAACTCAAAGGGTTTGTGGGCATATGCACATATTACCGGAATTTTGTGAAAGGGTTCTCACAATTAGCAGCACCACTTATAGACTTGAAAAAGAAGCGGGCTTTCTAGTAGACACCCACAGCGCAAAGATATTTTGATAAGCACAAAGAGGTAATGAGTAGTTTTCCTGTTTAGGTTTTACCTGACTTTTCTCAACCTTTTGTGTTAGAATGTGATGCATCAGGTGAAGGTATTGGGGAAGTCTTGATGCAAGGGGGCCATCCTATAGCCTTTGAGAGAAGAAATTTGCTCCCTCATGAGAAGCTATACCCCATATATGATAAAGAAATGTTGGCTATCATGCATGCTTTAGCCAAATTCTGACAATATTTGGTGGGGAATAAGTTCAAGGTGAAGACTGATCAAAACAACCTTATATTCTTTCTTGAATAGAGGTAGCTTCAGGAAAGACAACAAAAGCGGGTGAGAAAAATCTAGGCCTATGAATTTGACATAGAATATGTCAAGGGGGAGAGCAATATAGTAGCTGATGCACTTTCCAGGAGGCCTACAATGCTGTCCTTGAAAGGCATGGATGCAGATTGGAAGGATCAAATTTTAGTTGAGTACTCCAAAGATGACTTTGCATGCATGATACTTGATGGGGTGGTGCTGGATGAGAGATTTAGAGTGATGGATGAGTTTATCTATTACAAATATTGGATCTACTTGGCTAATAATTCTAAGCTCAAGGAGAAGATCTTAGTGGCCTCACATGATTCCCCACTTTTCGGGCATCAAGGTTTCGCAAAAAATTACAGATCTATCAGGGAGAGATTCTCATGGAAGGGTCTCAAGGAGGATGTGCTCTAGCATGTCGAGGAATGCACCACTTGCCAACAGAATAAGGAAGAGCACACTTATCCTACTGGGTTGTTGCAGCCACTACCTATTCCAGATGGTAAGTGGGAAAGCATCTCTCTGGACTTCATCACCGGCTTACCAACAGTGCAGGGTAAGGACTGTATCTATGTTGTTGTTGATAGAATAATAAAGTATTCTCATTTATTTGCCATCTCTGCAAATTATACTGCTTCATAGGTAGCTGAACTCTTCTTCAGAGATGTATTTAGACTCCATTGTCTCCCCAGGACCATAGTGAGTGATCGGGACAACCGCTTCATGGGTGGCTTTTGGCAGGAACTTTTCCGATTAGTGGGAACTGATTTGACCCCCAGCACCAGCTATCATCCCCAAACTGATGGGCAGACTGAGATAGTGAACAAGTGGTTAGAAGGCTACTTGAGAAACTATGTGGCCGGGCAGCAGAAAGCTTGGTTGCGGTGGCTCCACTTGGGGGAGTATTGTTACAACACTACCCACCATATCTTTATTGGCATGACACCATTCCGAGCCTTGTATGGATATGAGGCACTTTCATGTGCCAATGTTATGTTTGGGGCAAGTAAAGCTCCAAGGGAAAGATATTGGATTCAAGAGAACCAGGACATACTCAGGGCCCTCAAAGATAACATTGCCACTGCTAAAAACCAGCAGAAGATGTATGCAGACCGTGGTCAGATAGAGAGATAGTTTGAGGTGGGGGATCTTGTCTACCTATGCATTTAGCCTTAAAAACATTCCACACTCAAGGTGAAGGGAGCTTAAAAGCTCAAACCACGTTTCTATGGGCCATACAAGGTGAATAGATGTGTCGGTAAGGTAGCTTATGAGCTGGAGCTTCCTAAGGGGAGAAAGATCCACAATATATTCCATGTATCTTGCCTCAAGAAGGCCATTGGGAGGAATGTATTTGCCAACTTAGAACTTCCTCCTATTGATGATGAGGGCCATTTGATCTTGCAGCCAGAAGCAATCCTAGACACAAGGGAGAGGAAGTTGAGAAACAGAGTCATCAAAGAATATCTGATTCAATGGAGGAATCTACCAGATGAGGATACCATTTGGGAGGGGAAGAATATCTTGCAGCATCATTCTTTACTATTTCTTGTGGGCATGCAACTTTTGAGCGGGGAGGACTGTAATGTTCCCAATTAGCCATAGCTACTTGGAACATTATAATAATTCCATTTTTGAAATAAGAGGTAAGAAGCACAATAAAATCTATCCCAGTGTGAAAAGGGATTGAGGTAGGAGGATAAAATAAATCCTCTTGAGTGTGAAGAGGAGAAAAAATCAAGGAGCTAGCTATAGTTGACCAAGTCAACCAGCCCTGTCATAAGGGAGGGAAAGCCACTAGGGCAACACAGTTTTGAAGGAGGAAACTTCTCAAGGAAGCTACATCACCAATGTGTGGGGCTCGGGATGGAGAAGCTCACTTAGAATAAAAAGGAAGGGATAGCAACAAGGAAAGGCATTCATTCATACTTCTTGTCTCATTCTTATGACTGATTGCAAGCTTCAGCTGTTTAGCCGGAGCTGCAGCACTGTTTAGTGCAAGAGTTCTCATGCGGGAATTCTAGTTCTATTGTTGTTGCAGTTGATTGGGAGATTCGAGGGGGAGGTATTGAGTTCCATTCTCTTCAAATATCTTGAGGAAGTCATCCTCTAACCTTGACAATGCAGTCACTCCCAGTGAGTGCGTTATTTGTGCAGTAGCTGGGGTTATATCTACCCATTTGAGCTTATTTCAGGAGAGGAAGAGGTGATTTCAGCTCCAAGAGTTCTATTGTGGAGGGTCTTGGGCCTATTATTGTATTGTGTATCCTTATTTGATCATATCAAATATTTATCAATACAGAGTTGCTGGGCATAATGTTATTTTCTGCAGTGCTGTATCTTGTGTTACTATTTTGCCGGAAACCCTTGCCGGGAGGTTCCAATGTGTTTGTAAAAGAGGTCAATCCTCTCATTTCTAATATTATAATGAATCAAAGCTTCAGATATATGTTATTCCATCTATTTTTGTAGTTTAAATAATAAGAATAACGTTGTTCCTGCCTCCAACATTTCTATTTTATGATGTACTGGGGTTATGATGCCTTTTTCTACATTTGAGTTGGGGAGATATGTTTATTATAGCTAGACTTATTTGTTTTTGATGCCATTCCATATTTAAGCCAATTACAGCATATTCTTGAGGATCCAAGCCCCTAACTATGTTATTCTTGCACTGGTTTCCTTATACATCGTCCTTACTGGAGATATTGCTGAAATTCCTGAAAAGGAATATTACATATATGTTGGAAGGTTTCTATCCTATCCTTGCTTCTCCTCCCACAATGAAAAATATGAAATGAGTGTGGGTGATGAAAATTTTGGGAGAATGTATCCCTCCTCCTGGATTTTACCCAAGACTCTCAGCGCTGTATCATGGCCCCTCAATGCTCCGTCATGAGCCAAATATATCAATTTTGCATTATATTGAGAGAACACTTTACTCATATTCCAGTCAAGGGGTCTCCCTGGTGGGATGCGTCCATGTAATGAAACATCAAAATTTGAAGTAGACTATATAAATGAGTGGACTGATTTGTCACTCCCTTTACTGCATAAATCAATCTCCTTCTTCTAAATATAAACCCCTTGAAATAGACAAGGGTGCATGCTCGTCATCCTTTGATGTTGATCCACTTTTCTTCTCCTGAAGTGACAATGCTGTTACTGCCTTCCTGCTCTTTCTCCTTATCAATATTTGAGAATACCTCATTGATAATGAGAGACCCTAGATCTTGGTCTTCCCTTGAAGGAGGAATCTCCATGTCTTCCTTTTGAGAAGAAAGCTCTTCATAAAATGGGGATATTGCCCTTGTCAAGTTATCACACAAGTTTTTATCCCCTTCAATAGAAATCTGGAGTGGAGTTGGTGTAATATATCTTTCCAACTCATGCAAAGTTTATAAATGTTTATGTTTTGCTAGCTCAATCAAAGATGTTTCAGAATGTTTTACATCAAATCTCTTCACTAATATCTTAGTGAATCTTGCATAAGTAGATATATTTACATTTCTTAATGAAAAGGATTCAAATAACCACCAAGCATAAGCTTTACCTTCAAGATGCATTGTTGCTATCCTAAGGGCTTTCTTTCCTGAAACTTGATGTAGATGCAAATATGAGTCTAGATGATCTATCCAATCCTTAGTTGTGCATGTGGAGGACCCATCAAAATTTGGACCCATCAAAATTTGGCAGAAAAAATATACCTCTTCTGCTTCTGTTGTGCTTGCTAGGTATTCTTTCCCCCTTGAGTTGGAAAAACTCTTGGAAGTTGAAGTTCTCCTTGAATCTCCAAGATTTAGATTCATACTCCTGAAGATAATCACTCAAAGTCTCCTCCTTTGGTGCATCTTCTTTCTCCATATCTCTTGCAGTAAATATGGGCATGATATAACATTGTTGCTATGATTTTGTGGCTGAATGCTCACACAAATAATATGAAGAACTGGTGTTTTCTTCATGTGGAAATCTTCTTGAGGGATCTTCATGTCTTTCCCTCCTCATTCCCTTAATTTCTCTTCTCAGCTCATGCATAGTTTGGAGAAGAAGTCTTGAGAACTCCTTCCCTTTCATTCCTTCAGATAATGGGGTATTACCCTTGTCTTCTTTGTCATTTGTGTAATCAAACTTTATGTGTCTTCTCTTTTGATACCCCTTCTCTCTGTCAGTAAGAGGCTCTCCTTCTTCAGAAGAAATATTGGCTTTTTAGAATGCACAGGTTATGCCAAGATGATGTTATGATACCACTGTAATATTCCAAAATGGGGAATGAAGAAATACAATGCAGAAAGATAGGAACATAGCGTAGATAATATTTTATATAGAAATAATCCAATATGGAGACCTTTCATTTGTTATTACAGTAGTAAAACATGTGTAAGAAATGGCCCATAAGATGCATAACAAGTAAAGAAAGCCTCCAATGAAAGAAATCCCTCAAATGAGGTGCTGCAACCATATATAAAAAATGGAAAAGCCTTACATATTTATTTTATTGGCTCTGCAATAACTATATATTACAAATCATATCTAGAGAAAATAAGTGCATAAAAAGTTAGATCTATATTAGATCCATGCACTATACAAACTCCTCTAAAGAACCCCCTTGGGGTTTTCAGCAAAACACCAAGTACACAATGTAGATATGAGATATAAGACTACAGATATGCTGAAATATTCAGATCTGGAAAGTGTGGCTGAATTGATATACGAAATAGAATAGCCTCCTCCAATAGATCTCCAAAGTGAAGGGAAGATCCCCAACACCTAGAAAATCACTCTCCAAATGGTGTGTCGAATCACCCTGCAACTACACCTACAGGAATAATGCAGATCTAGATCTATACTGCATTGTAGGGATTAAAATGAGGTTGGCCTCATGCCAATATTAGAGAATGATGCTCAATTCCTTCAATGTTGTCCTCCAAATGAAGTAGAAACCACCTCCATTGAAAATGAGCACTGAAATGGCCTAGATCTGAAAGATCTAGTCTCCAGTTGCTGCAGCTTGAAAAAAAAACCAAACCCTTAACATGATCTATAATGTAGTTGAAAGAAGAAGCTTGGCCCTAAGCTAGATAGTGGACAATGCAATACAAACTCTTCCAAGAGATACTCAATGGAAAGAGGTGGGATTCCTGATCAGGAACACCCAATGCTAAACAAAATTCAATTTCAGCTAAATAGCAAGAGAAAGATATATGTCTAAACAGACCATATATTCAGAAAATATGATAAACATCAACAACCTTCTAATGCTGCTATCCACTTCCTTTTATAAGACAAGAGCTTGCAAACAGTAAACCACATCTAATGATAACACTTCTTTCACACAAGGAACCTCCATCTAAAACTGTGTTGTCCCTCATTGATGGCCACTCCTTCCTGAAAAAACTGTAGATTTGGTCAAGATTGACCCAGTCAAAGTGATCTAGCCCCTTTCACCCCAAGGGTGATTCAATTAAGAAGAAAAATATGATCCAGTTTCACATGAGAAGTGGTTTTATTCACAATAAAGAGTTTTATGGGTCTCCCCACCCACTTATTCACCTATCTATGTGACAATTTTTTTTTTTAATATTTCCATTAGTTGTAGGATAATTTAGGAATATTACATTATCCTCTTGCTTCAAATTCTTGGGATGATTAGTTGGATGCAATGTATAACATTGGGAGATAAAATTTCCCTTATTCTGGAAATGTGTGCAAGTCTTTTGCACCTTTTGAGAAAGTTTCCTTTGCCTCAACTGTTTCCTTTATGCCTTAAATATCTTCCATCATTTTGAAACATCATGGTTACACAAACCACAATAGGAAAAACAACTCTTTCTTCCATTCAAGCATGTAGATTTGTCATGCTTATTAGAAACATAATCAACTTGACTATGGGAATAATTATACCTCAAATTCTGCTTTTCATTTCCATCTTTTCTACCTTCTCGATGAGATGAACTAGTAGAGGTTCCAACTTCCTTTTAAAGACTAACATCAGTGTTCATTTCATTATAGCTGTCAGAACTCACATGCTCGCCATAAGCTTCATGTCTACACGCACCTTGCTACAAAATAGGCTTCAAAAAATGGCAATCAACCTGAAAAGAAACTTGACATGTTTGTGGTTTAGAAATTTCAACAAAAATTATTTTTGGAGTTGTCTCAAGTGCCTTCATGGCTTTTGAGTTTATGCCATAAGATTGAACATATCCTAGACCAAAATTCTTAGGTATTTCCTCAACCATAATATGATCCATAATGCCTTGTGCATGTTTTCCTAGACCCTTGCCTTCATAGCCCATTTTTAACATCAACTTAGACCCTATACCTCTAGTGTGCTTTTCAAAGAACCTACACATATTTTTGAAGAGGATTTTAAAGAAAAAATTGAGTGTTTTACCTCTGCTTCACGCATGTGTTTGATTAAGGCCTTTTGGGCTTGATGGAGTTTCCTCTCCATCTCATGCATTCTTTGAAGAAGTCCTTATTTCTCTTTCTTCATAGCAACCAATTTCTCATGAAGTCTAGTGCTTTCCTTTCTATCTTCAAACAGAATTTGCACCTTATCCTTAAGGATGTAGAAGTCTCGCTTCATTTCTTCATCAAAGAATCTTGTGAAGGAGGAGGATTTTGAAACCTCACTTGAAAAATTTGTCATCTTATGAAAATTAACTAAATAACTTAAAAAGAAATTCACAAAGCTTCAAAAATAATTGACAAATATTCTAAACAAAAGGACTATAGAGTCAAGCTCTTCTTCAAGCAGCCTTTTGCAAACAATCGTTCTTGTGCTTCAAGGGTTTCCGTGAGGTCCTTTTGAGTAAGGAAAATTATTTCAACCTTCTTCCTTCTTGTCCTCTTCTGGACTTAGATAATAGTATCTCCCCTTCACCTCTAGAAAACTTAAACTTGTAAGCATCAGTCAATTTTTAAACAGTTAAATTCTTTGCACAATTAAACACCTTTCAAGTTAAACAAGCAACCTAGTGCTCTGTCAAGCAAGAAACCTAGTGCTATGTCAAGAAAGAAACCTATTGCTATGATACCATCTGACCTAAGATTGGGTGGGATAACTTTTTATTCTTTTCAAGAACCTCCCACTCATTTAAACAAAATAAGATCTAGCTTATTCTTGACTGTGTGGAATTGAACACTTGAAATAGGTGTGTGTTTTTTAACTACTTAAGTGCTTTAAGAACATTTCTTTTTGCTGATATTAAGCATGTGTAACAACCATATAATACAACAAATAATCATCAACACATACCATCAAATTTAATATAGGCGTTCACCCGAATATCGTGGGCTATGTCTCCTTGAGCTCTTGTCAACTGACTTGGCTCTTTGGGATTATGATGAAACTTATATTTTAAAAATATAATACTCAACTCCAATGGTTATATAAACTAAAAAAATGGGTTTATAATACCATCATACCCTTGGAATAGCTGGAATCTATCTGAAGATGAACCTCGACTCCCTTAGACTTAACTCCTTCTGTTAGTGCCCTTAAGCTTCACTGGGCTTATTTGTGGCACTAACTCCCTCATAAATAATTTTCTATCCCTGAAACCTTTTCTACTGTCTCCAACATACATCATACATCCAAGATAGACTGATCATTTTCTCCAAATGAGCTCTGGCTCCCCAATCTAGGCCTATCCACTGATGGCCCTGAGCTGCCCAAAAATTTCCTGTGACTTCTTGACCTTCAGAAGTATCCAAATTTCTCTTCAAATCCTTTAAATGGATTCATAATATCCTAAATATTTATAATATACTATTTACTTGCATCAATTGGCCTTTGGCTGCTCCAGTTTCACCTCCAACACCTGGTGGCACCCCTTCGCTCTCAGTTCAGTGAAAAATTCCTTGAAGCAGATTGACCTTAAAAAATATTCAAAAACTTCTGAAAATCCCTCCATTGGTTTCAAAAGGCTCAAAATAGTCAGAATAGACTACTGGTTTGCTGAGAATGGACACTGGTTGCTCTCGATACACCTCATTCTCGTGGTGGCACCTGGTGGCCCTTGGAACTTCTCTAGAGCATATCAGCCTTCAAAAATCCTCTACCAGCTCTACAAGCCTCACCATTAGTTCAAAAATGTATGAAACATCAAAAATTAACTATTGGATTCTTGAGAAAGGCCTCTAGCTGCCTTGGCTAGGCCTCAAACTGTTGTTGGCCCCTAGTGGCCCCCTGAACTTTTCTGAAGCTAAATCACGCTCAAAAGTTCTTTGATGGCTCTAAAAACCTCACCAATGAGTCTAAAATTTCTGAGATAGTCGAAATTGACTAATCACACTCTGATAATGGTCAAATCTAGCTCAAGATAGAGCCTAAACAAATTTTGTCCAGTTTCCCCTAAATCAACTCCACTAAATCTGGAGTACTTCAGTTAGATGGAGTTTAATTTGGAAAATACACATAAATTTTGGGGCGCTCCAGAACTACTGCTAAAATAACCGTTAACAATAAATTTTACGGTTTGGTTGGGCACATGCAACCCATTAACCGCGATCATTGAGATTGTTGGGCGGAACCCAACGCACAAACCACGGGTTGAAGGTTGAAACTCGGGTTGAATGCAGTTAGTTAACATAAACAACGTGGGAATGGCATTAAGGTTTTATGCCATGTGAATATTTGAAAATGTTTTGCGGTTGAGGTTTTTTATCGGCGTTTAGCACTTGACAAGGCCTAAGGACTTATGGGGAGGGGCTCACCCCTCCACTCCCCCAATTTGGAAATGGTCAAACAATAAATATAATGCGACAAACTTTATGGTTAAGAACCATTGGTAGCTATGGCGGTAAGGCATTCGTGTGTTGTCGAGGAGGTGTGTCGAGGTTGACTCTTGTCCCCAACCAGAATTTTAGAACACTCTTCCTGGGCCACGTGGCGGCCTCCAGGCCTACCACGTGGCGGCCTGTGATTGGTCAAAACTCACAATTGTGAAATCATTAACCAATACAGTCCTACCACTTGTCAATCTGCAATTCTCGCAGAAGGAATATTTCGAGGAATATTTTGAGGAATATTCCCTATAATATTCTTTTTTTTTGAATTTCCAAAAACCCAGTCAAACCTAGTCAAAAGCCAAAATTTGCAGTTTATTGGACTTTTCAAATCGCTATAACTTCTTCATATGGTGTCGGTTTTTCAAACTATTCGCGGCACTGGAATTAGGAAGAAGTAATCTATCTGGTTGCTTAGGTTCAACACTATTTTGAACACTTTGAAATTTGAATTATCACTTAGGTCCTTGAGCCAAATCTAATCAATAATATTACAAAGCTCTTCAACCTTTTGAAGATGATAATACCAGGTATTATAGATGAAAAATATTTCAAAGTCATATTCAAAGGCATCATATTAAGTGAAAAATATTTAAAATGAAAAATAAGAGACATTACATAAGCCCAAATGACAAGATCTTCTATAGTAAACTGGAGAATTTCCTGCAAAATGGCAGTAAAAGAATGGAAACCCCTGCTGCAGGTGATCTTCATTTTTTTTTTTATTGCTTGTACACTACTACAAGGGAGGTATTCGTGAAAAACTGCCCAAATTTACAGAGTTTGCGGTCATCTTAAGACTCAATGAGTCTCAAAAGGAAGTTTTTGAGATTATAAAATTCTCCTCAGAGTCTATATTCGGTAGAGACATTAAGTGTTTTTAAATGTGCATGCATCCTTCATTGCAAAAAATAAGTATTGAAAAATGGGGTAATTCTTCAGGCTGGTTAGATTCTGATAGTAGCATCGCTAGTGAGATAATTGCAATGGTGGACTGATGAATCCTTTACATGTTCTCCCTTTGTGTGTTTAGTAAGGAGAAGTTGCTTGTTTTTAGTCAGATCTTATCTCCTTTGGCATTATTTGAAATTATGATTATTAACAATCGAAACTCGATTAAAGGTGTTGAAGTACTAAGGCTTGATGGTAACACTTATATAGAAGATAGGGAAATAATTCTTCAACAATTCCAACATTTCTGATGATGAAAGGGTTTTTTTTGCTTCAATTAGGGCATGTGGAGAGGGAATTAATTTAACAAATTCCAATAAAATTTTCATCCCTGCTATTCCATGGAATCTTTCTCATGAGATGTATGACCAACAAGGGAAGAGTGATGTCCAATGGCATACAAAAAAAATCGGCATGGTGATATGAGATTGATGTTGTTATTCTAGATTAAATGGAAATCAATTATACAAGTGTTAGCGCTACACCTAATAGTTGTGACACAGTTGTAGGTGGTGGAAATGAGTGTATTTTTGGGGAGAATTTCAATAAATTGGTTGAGCATACACCCTAAGCTATTATGGAGAATACAACTACCATCCATCAAATGCCATATATCATGGAATCCAAGATTCCATTATATGAAATAAATATTACTTTAAGCTCTGATAATGTGCCTATTGTGACCTCACATCGAGTGCTTGATCACGATTCTAGTGGTTGTAAGACTATTGACACTAGAGTTTTTAGAACAAGCCACATGGAAGAAACTTCAACAAAAAAAATTCAACTTTAGATATGTTGGAACAACCATCAATATGATGTTGATAAGTTTAATTTTTGTTTCTAATGCCTTTTTTGGTTGTTCATATAAAAGATAATGCTAATGAACAGACACAGGGGAAAGAGGATATTGATCAGAAATTGTATTTATTTTGGTCTATAATTAGCTTACATTATTTTTGTGGCAATTGAATGTCCAAAGATATCTTCTTTAATTAGGTAAACAATTTTGGATATATAGTGTGGATAATAGTTAAAGACAACCCACTAATTGCAATGTTAAGCAACTAATATATCTCAAGCATTAGAAAAGATGCCAACACTTGAAGTGTAATATTCATTTTTCAGAAATATCACAAGTCTGTGCCAGAGATGGACTACTGAGGCATTTACTGGTTATGTCTCCTTCCAAAGAAGGGAGAGAAACAGAGGCTACCTGGCCTTTTGCAGTCTCTGTCTATAGATATGTGATTATTCCTACTCAGGAATTGTTTCGGCAAGCTCCTTAGGGACGATGTATAAGGAAGCAGGTGTGAATATAAGGCCATCCACTACTATGATGCCTTAGAACATGTATAATCCAAAATCCTTGTAGAATTCAAGCTCAAATAAATAACCTTAAGCAGGTTATTCAGATCACCCATAGTGAACTAGCTGAAAATGACAGTAACATGAAAGCACAAACAATTGTCTCCAGAAAATAACACTATACAAGTGAGAAATGGGTCTTATAACCCTTATTAGACATGATATGCAGCTCACATGCAGAATTTGAGGTGAAACAAATGACTCTAGCTCATATAAACAGATCTCCCTATTTCTATGTGTCTCAATTGAGCTTAAACCCCATAGCTTAGAGCATGCAGAAACTACTAAATCAAGATCAACGTTATTTACATTAGGGTTTATACAGAGAATAACATGACATATCATATCAGAAATAAAAAATCTTCCAATGGCTAAGAAAATGTGATCCCTTTCCTCTTTATACACATTAAAGATCACCCTCAACGGGGTTTCATGAAAATACAAGTGTACAAGTGCAGATCTGCAAATATATGTAGCTGGAAAACACAGTCACTGCAACAATGAATATAAATATGGATGATAATATGAAATACAAAAGAGGAATGGAATATATATCTTTCCAAGAGAAGGGTTGGCCCTTCCTCCAAAGGATGAGCTCTCAAGCAAGGGATCAAACCCTGCAGCTGCTGCTCTCACAAAATAACACAGTTTACCCGGTGAACTGCGCTGTCAAGGATGGAACATGAGTTGGACACATGAAAAGATATGAAATGAGGTCTGAAATATACTATGAATCTCCCTCAATGCAAGAGGAACTCCTTCCACTAAATAGAAATGCACAAGAGAAGATGAAATAACCCTCCCACTGCACTGCTCAACTACACAACGTCCTCTGCTACAGAAATAACGCTGAAGATGTGAGAAATTATTGGCCTACAATCCAGATGTGGGAGAAATGAAGCACAACCCATTCAAGAGATCACTCAATGAAGGAGAAGGAATTCCTAAACAGGAATCCCTCCAAAGTCTGCTGAGCAGCAGGAGTTTGAAGAAAATATCTAGGTAGACATGAAATCAAAATACACAAGATAACCCCACAAAGCTGCTCTTCTCTTCCTTATGTAGTTGTGAGCTCCTTCACCTTTGGTCCTACCTCTTAGGGTTTCCATCTTCATTTGAATCTCTTCCCTCCAAAACTGTGTTGTCTTCTTAGGCAAGCTACTCCTCCATAGGCTGCGCTGGTTGACTTGGTCAACTTGACCTTGTCCTCATGCAATTGGTCCTTTTCACACTAGGAGGTGAAAAATAAGCTGCTCAAAGGTTCCCTTTTCACATTAGGAAGGGTTTTATTCATGTCAAGAGGCCTCCCCTTCCTTTTTATTCACCTACTTCACAATATGAGCAAAAATTAATGTTCCAATTTATTCATGAAAATTTTGGAACATTACAGTCCTCCCCTCCCAAATGTTGCTTGTCCTCAAGCAACTACAAGGATAGAACTAAGTAAGTCTCTTTACCTCCTCCAGTAGCATCGGCATATGATGGAATCCTCCAAATAATATGATGCCATCTCATCCAAGAAGCTCCTTAGTGCCTCTCCCAAGCATATAGAATAGCATTTGGTAAAACACCCCAAATGACTAAGGTCATGAGAAGGAAAGTGCTCAAGGAGACAACCATGTGTGGTCTAGAGGTTTTCTCAAGGCATGGAGTGCAAGATGCATGGGAAATATTATTCTCCCAAAGTGGAAACCTCCACCCTCAAGCTATCATCCATATAAAATGAGTCACCTTCCAGCATGGTAACTCATGAAGAATTCCCTACACCTTTGGCACCTAAAGTGTAGGTGGGCTGAATGAATGAACATGATAGGCAAGAAGGCCTATCCCATGCTATCCTCCTCCCAAATTAAGATAAGTGATGAGGGTATACTGATCTTGGGCTACAAAATGTGTGTCATTCCATGGCAAGAAAGAAGTTAGACATCTAAAGGTCTCTCTCCCAGTGTTGTGCATCAAGCTGACCCAATCCATCACACACATAATGGATAGGAAATCACAACCACATGAAAACCCATCGATCTCATGGCCCTACCCATAAAATAACATATGTGTAGCTGTATAGGCCATGTATCCTTCCATGTTCCCCTTAGAACATGCATTGTAGAAAATATGGGAGTTTTCTCCCAACAAGGACACATCCTCCTTATGTGTCACTCCCCTAATCATGCTCCCCATAAGGATAACAGCAACATCAGAAAAAGAGAACATAGTCAGCAATACTATGGGGAAAGTACTGAAGGTCCCATGGTGTTCAATAGTGTACCAACAGTCTCCCAAGCAGTCACAACACATTTTGCGAAACTGTTGCTTCAAGAAGTGATAGGGCAAGCTGTCTTCTAGTATATGGAAAATAATGCATGCTCTCTCATTTGATAATGTATAGGAGGTGGCTGAATCTATAAGCTGAACATGCATGGAAATAAACACTTTCCCATGGCCATATGAGAGATGGCTGTCTCCATCACATAGTTTGGCCCAATAATTCTCATGGAACTTAATGAATAGGCTGCCCTCTTGTAGAGCCCTGCATTGCAAAATAATGGTAAGATTATACAGTTCTGCCAATGTAAAAATAGATTTCTTACCATATTTCGAGAGTAAGATGATGTATGGATCCATGAATGAACCCTTCATAGCTGTTTGGCATGCTCCCTTGAAGAGGAATGAACTAGGTGCTGCAAGAAGATCCTTCTTCTCATGCTTGGGTATCCAATCCAAGAAGAATGTAGCATAGTAATGTATGACTACCTTGTCCATATCACCTCCTATTTGTCCATCCAGTGCAAGAAATATGAAATGATACTGTGACTTGTGGGTTATGGATCCACCACACTTCCGCTAGGCACATTTCATCCTTAGATCACTAATCCAAAGAGACAACACTGTTGACTCATGCAAGCAAGCTCTAGCCAAAATATAACTCCATCCTTTGACAAGTAGTTTGTCAAAGTTATTCCCCATAATGTTTCCATATATGAGGGGTCTCCTCCATGATGAAAACACCTCTTGCACCATGATAGTGCCATACTTCACCCTTGCAACATTGTGCCAAGTGGGAGAGCAATTTTTCCTTTTCTCTCTCCCAATCCTCCGAAGCAGCAAGTAGCCTTGATGCCTCTTCATACCTCCATCTCTCATCATATGTGGTGGAAAAAAAATGACCCTACCACCATAATGCATCCACACTCCTTGCTATCCCATGATGAAAGTATCCTTCCATGCTCCTTCCATCCACATACCCTTGAGAAAAGGACATGTCTCATGGTGGCCAAACTCTCTCCTGAGTAGCCAACGCAGCTTTGCATCTTGATGCCCTGTGTCATAGATATGCAAGTGGCTCACAAGCCTCTTGCCCTCCATCCACTCTCATTTGTCGAGATATGGTTGTCCCCAATCCTTCTCTCCTTTGGCATCTTCCCAATGAAGCCTGTCATTATCTCAAAGCAAGTGTTCCTCCTTACACCTCATGGGATGTTGAGATGTAACCCCTTGAAGAGTTTCCAAGAAAGGCCTCTCACCAATTAAACCCTTGAATCCACAAGAATCCAAGTGTGCTAAATACGAGATATCCCTAGGAGATGGCACATCATGCATGTTGCCCCCCACAATCTTGCACCATAACTCCACATGTTGCATGCATCTCAATAAGGGTTTAAGAGAATGAATTCTGATCCCTTCTTGAATCAGGCCCAAGTTACACAGAGCTATGCAACCTTTCTCCTCTTCATCAGCATGATATCTCAATCCTGGGCCATTTGAATGAAAATTTCCCAAGCCTCTTATGAAATTTTCTGAATTGTCACTGCATGGAAATTTTTGCATACCTTGGTAGGTCTTTGAGACATATTGTATGGCTGCAAGAGTCTCAATTTCTGATTTGTTGGTTGATCCAACTGTTGATATGGTGGGCTTCTCCTCTGTGAACTGGACAGCGCTGATAGAAGCCTCCTTAAGTGGAGAATAAAGCTCCTCCTCCCCCGGCCATCTATCCACTTCCTCTTGTGGCCCTCCATACTCTTCACTTCCTCCATGAGAATAGGAAGTGATTTCATCTTCTCCTTCCTCCTGAAACCCTCTAGAGGCTTCACTGTAGCTTTTCTGATCTTGAAACCCTCTTGGAGTTTCACTATACCTTTCTTTTCCATTGGTTGAACCCCTTTGGAGAGGCTCCTTTCTGCTCTAAAAAATGGATGAGATCAACCTCATCCTCTCCATATTTTTTCTCCTCTTCTTTGTATTATCTGGGTGGATCTGGAATCCATAGGCTGAGCCTAAGATGGCTGCTCCTTGCTCTCCTCTTTAGTTTTCTGAAAGCTTGATCTCACAGGCAGTGCCAGAGATCATGCTCTGATACCATTGTAATATTCCTTTTTCAAAAATATCACAAGTCTATGCTAGAGATGGAATAATGAGGTATTTATTGGTTATGTCTCCTTCCAAAGAAGGGAGAGAACTAGAGGCTACCTGGCCTTTTGCAGTCTCTGTCTACAGATATGTGATTATTCCTACTCAGGAATTGTTCTGGAAAGCTCCTTAGGGACGCTGTCTAAGGAAGCAGGCATGAAGATAAGACCATCCACTGCTGTGATGCCTTAGAAAATGTATAATCCAACCTCCTTGGAGAATGCAAGCTCAAAGAAATAACCTTAAGAAGGTTATTCAGATCACCCACAATGAACTAGCTGAAAATGGCAGTAACATGAAAGCACAAATAGCTGTCTCTAGAAAATAATTCTATACAAGTGAGAAATGGGTGTTATAACCCTTATTAGACATGATATGAAACTCACACGCAAAATTTGAGGTGAAAAAAATGACTCTAGCTCATATAAACAGATCTCCCTATTTCTATGTGTCTCAATTGAGCTTAAACCCCATAGCTTAGAGCATGCAGAAACTACTGAATCAAGATTAACGTTATTTACATTAGTTTTTATACAAAGAATAACATGACATATTAGATCAGAAATAAACAAGCTTCCAATGGCTAAGAAAATGTGATCCCTTTCCTCTTTATACACAATAAAGATCACCCTCAAGGGGGTTTCATGAAAATACAAGTGTACAAGTGCAGATTTGCAAATATATGTAGCTGGAAAACGCATTCACTACAAAAATGAATATAAATATGGCTGATAATATGAAAATACGGAAGAGGAATGGAATATAGAGCTTTCCGGGAGAAGGGTTGGCCCTTCCTCCAAAGGATGAGCTCTCAAGAAAGGGATCAAACCCTGCAGTTGCTACTCTCACAAAATAATGCAGTTTACCCAGTGAACTGCGCTCTCAAGGATGGAACATGAGTTGGCCACATGCCAAGATCTGAAATGAGCTTTGAAATCTCCTATGCAGCTCCCTCAATGCAAGAGGAACTCCTTCCACTGAATAGAAATCCACAAGAGAAGATGAAATAACCCTCCCACTGCACTGCCCAGCGACACAACGTCCTTTGCAACAGAAATAACGTCAAAGATGTGAGAAATTCTTGGCCTAAAATCTAGATGTGGGAGAAATGAAGCAAAAACCCTTCAAGAGATCACTCAATGAAGGAGAAGGAATTCCTAAACAGGAATCCCTCCAAACTCTGCTGAGCAGCAAGAGTTTGCAGAAAATGTCTAGGCAGACATGAAATCGAAATACACAAGCTAACCCCACAAAGCTGCTATTATCTTCCTTATGTAGTTGTGAGCTCCTTCACCTTGGGTCCCACCTCTTAGGGTTTCCATCTTCATTTGAATCTCTTCCCTCCAAAATTGCATTTTCTTCTTAGGTAAGCTACTCCTCCTTAGGCTGCACTGGTTGACTTGGTCAATTTGACCTTGTCCTCATGCAATTGGTCCTTTTCACACTAGGAGGTGAAAAATAAGCTGCTCAAAGGTTCTCTTTTCACATTAGGAAGGGTTTTATTCATGTCAAGAGGCCTCCCCTTCCTTTTTATTCACCTACTTCACAATATGAGCAAAAATTAATGTTCCAATTTATTCATGAAAATTTTGGAACATTACATAAAGGACTACAATCTAGTAATAGGAAAAGCATTGAGAAAATTGCAAGGCTCATAAACATGTTGCAAATATGGACTCTACAAAAGGAAATGAGAAGAATTACAGGAAAATTCCCTAAAGGCTTTTGAATACTGTATAAGACAATTAAGATGTAAATCAAATAAAAATAAATGTGATGCAACCAAGGACATGAGAGATGTATATTCTTTAAAAGGGAGAGGTATAAGAAAATTATTGAATCCCTTATAAGAATGAGTTGTTGATCAACGGTTGTCATTGATGTCAACCCAAGCAGTACCAGGGGATAAGTCAATATTGCATGGGAATTTTGACCTACCAAATTAATATATTCTGGGTCAATAATGCTTTTTATGGTTTCTACTTGTCAAGATGTTTTTGTTTATATATCGCATGCCATGTAATTCTTCACGGTTTGAGATATATTCATGTTTGAAGTTTGTACCCCCAGTTAGTGGGGTAAAACCCCATGGGGTTGTGGCATGGGTCATTGAAAAGTCATAAGCTCCTAAAATACCTCCCACATTCAATTTTTGAAGCCCCTCTCAACCTAAGAATTTATATAAATTGTGATCCTCACATCCTCCTCATGTAAGGGATTTCACCATCTAAAACAGGTCATCGTGGAATTTTCGCTCTAGCGTTTTTTTTTATACGAAGGTTCAGAAGCTAAAATTTTTATGAGGCGAAGCCAAAATCCTGAGGAAGCTACTGTGAAAATTTTAGATCAAGTTCCATAATATTTTCAAAGATATGATATGTGGAAGTCAGTGTTTTTGCAGGCTCCTGAAATTCATCTCAAAGAAGTGATCTTGGTAAAATCATCATAACTCTCTCTCTGAGTATCGGATTGGAATTCTGTAAAAAGTGGAAGATATTGAACAGTCTGTAGTTTTAGCTCTATCAATTTAAGAGCTGAATGAAGAAACAATGACATGTGGCACGCCGTACAAGTTCTCTCTTCGGAAAAAATCCATAATTAGGGCATTGTGAGATAATGGGTATAAACATTTCTTGAAGAATCCAAGTTGGGCCAGACCTATGGCATTGGAAAAAGGACTCAGAGGACTACTACAAGATTGAAAATCAGATATTGGGGATCTAAAACAATAGAGATACACCAAATTCAATATCAAGCTCCTAGAAGGAAAAGAAAAAGCTAGATCATGTGTTGTCAAGGGCTGCAAAGGACCATAATTTCTAGGGAAGAAAAGCAAAGCAAGGTGAAACAGAGGGTAGCATGACAAGAGCAGAAACCAAGGTGCATAATAGAAACAATAAGTTCATCACATGAAGTCTTCAAGTGGGCAGAAATGCATACAATCATTGTCAAGGTATCATTATACTAAGTCATTGTAAATACATTATTGTACAAAATGTACTAGCGTCTATCTGCCAAGAGTTGAAGAGGCAGTGTCGAGTGGTCTAGGATCATCAATAGGTGGTTGTTTCATAGTTGGGGTTATGTTCTAGTGTGTCTTCTTCTTCTACATCATTCTATATCATTGTAAAGTGGACGATTTTCCCTTGTACGGGAGTCCATTCTTCTTTTATTCTTCTATAGGGTGGTAGGGTGGTGCTAGGGTGAGTTGTAGCTCATTGGGTGTTGGGGCATTCGTTTAGCTAACTACTAAAGGATCTCGGACGTTGGAGCATCCATCCAGTGGGAGCTAGAGAAGAATGATTTTCTAGATTCTAGGAAGTTGGAGCTTTATTTTCAATTAGAGTTGAATATTAAAGAATTCTTAGAAAAGCATTAGGTGGTTTTTGTCCCGGAGTGGGTTTCCACCTTAAAAAACTGTGTGCACTTGTTTTCCTTTTGTTTACTACTATCATTATACAAACACTGATAATAATTGAAGATTAACTAATTCTCTAATTGAAAGGAATACTGATTCACCCCCCCTCTCAGTATTTCCAACAATTGGTATCAGAGCTTGGTTCCTTCAATAACAGTTTAAAAACTGGAAGGAGGTCATGGAGCATACCAAGAATGGTGTACCTCTATTCAATGAAAATAATTATGCACTCTGGAAAGGAAGAATGGAGGTCTATCTCTTGGCACAAGGTTGTGAATTATGGGACACTGTTCAAAATGGGTTTACATCAACCACAGATGAACAAGGTAAGAAGAATTTGGTAAATGATGCAAAAGCAAAGAATATTATTATCAGTGGACTTATTTAATCCTCTTATCATAAGGTGTTGGGTTTAAAACCACCAAAAATGTATGGGACAAGCTTGAGAATATATATGCAGGTGACTCAAATGTCAAAGAAGTAAAGCTTCAAATCTATAGAGCAAAATTTGAGCGACTCATAATAAAAGAAGATTGCAACATTGTTGCATACTTTCAATAGATTAATGAAATAACCAATACTCTGGAAGGATTGGGAGAGCCAAATGACGAGAAGACTATTATACGGAATATTCTTAGAACATTACCAGGGAGATTCAACCCAAAGGTATTGGTCTTAGAATATAGTGCAAATCTGGACAAACTCAGCAAAGAGGAATTACATGGAGTTCTCATAGAATATGAAATGAGACTTAATGAAGAAGAGGGTACTTCACATCTAGAAACTATGTTCGTTGCATCTAAGAAATCCAACAAGGATAAACAACCCTCAATTGAAAAGACATGCACCTGCAAGTGTGAAGAAAAGGGAGATGATGGAGAAGGTCTTTCAAATGAAGAATATGCTTACTTTATGAGAAAACTAAAAACTAGTAAGGGAAAATTCAAAGGTAAACTTCCATTGATATGTTTCAGTTGTGGTGAGGTTGGGAATTTCACAGCAAAATTTCTAAACAAAAGTAATGGCAAATCAAAAGGAAAGAAAGGCTTTAAGAAATTCAATAAGCAAGGCAAAAAGAAAGGATCCAAAAGGAAATTTCTCTCTAAAGAAGATAGCTCATCATCCGATGAAGAAAGTGATAGCAAAGAAGAAGCCAATGAGAAAGTATTGTTTATGGCCAAGCACAATAAACAAGAAGTATCAAACGATGAAGAAGAAGGGTTGACCATAGAATAATTTTCCGAGGAGGCAATCAAGCTTATAAAAGAGCTCAATGCTGAGAAGATCCATTCCAATACTCTTGAAGAACAAGTTCAAGGTCTCAAAATTGAAGTTGAAGAACACAAATGTATTGAAGAGTCACTTCAAAAGAAGTTGGAAGAAAGAAACCAAGAAAGGGAAGCATTAGAAGCCGAAGTAGTCTCCCTGCTTAAGGAAGTGAAGAAGGGAAAAATTGTCCAAAACTATGCCAACAACTCAAGGGCATTGGAAGAACTCATCAACAATCAATGATCTTACAACGATAGAACTGGCCTTGGTTACAAAGAAGGAGTAGGACCTTCTACAACAAAATACAATGAACCTATGAGATCTGACATACATGTAGACTTCATTGGACAAGATTTGCAAGCACATCCTTAGACGAAGATTCCTCGACGAAGATTTCCAGGTACCAACATATTTTTCATGGCTATTGTTATTCATGTGGAAATTTTGGTCATAAAGCTGTAGAATGTCACATGTACCCTAGGAACCAATACAATTCTAGGAGATCCTTTAAATATGAACCTCCCAGGGCTCAACGAAACATCAATAGATTTGAACATTTAAGAAATAATATGGAATGTTATAAATGTCAGAACTTTGGACACATAGCCAAATACTACAGACTTGAAAATCCTCCAGAAGAATCTTCGAAGCCACAGAATGAACAAACATGGAAGAAGAAGAAGAATGATAATTGTGCTCTCGCTCTCAGGGCTCAAAACAACAAAGATGTGTGGTATGTTGATAATGGTTGCTCAATGCATATGACTTGAGATAGAAGGAAATTTTTATATCTGAAAGAGAATAAGGATGGAACCGTATCCTTTGGAAATGATGGATCTTCAAATATTATAGGATCAGGTACCGTCACTGTCAGAAGAAAAGATGTTATAGCGAAGAACTTTCTATTGGTTGAAAAAATGAATCACAATTTTCTCAGTGTTGGACAAATTTGTGATCAACGACACACAATTCTATTCAACTCCACAAAATACGAAATCAGGAAAGGCAGGTATGGTAAAATTGTGGCTACAGCAAGTCGAGCTCAAAACGACATATATGTTCTGGATGAAGCAACTAAAGCATGTGTACTAGCTAAAGAAGATGAAAGCTGGTTATGGCACAAACGAATGGGTCAAATAAACTTTTACAATCTTGTCAGGATAAGCAAAAATGAAGCAGTACAAGAAATGCCGAAAATATCAAAACCTTCCAACACACTATGTGAGTCCTGTCGGCATGGCATGCAAACAAAAGTCCAATTTAAAACAAAAGAACACTTTGCATCACATCCATTGGAGTTGATACATACTAATCTATATGGTCCTACGAGAACAAAAGGCTTAGATGGAGAATTATATTTCATGTTAATGATAGATAACTATACCAGGATGATAGCCGTCAGTTTCCTAAAGAAAAAATCTAAAGCATTTGAGTGAGATCTACAAGGAGTTGGTTGAAAATGAAACTGATTTGAAAATAAAGTGTCTAAGATCATATAATGGTGTAGAATTCACTTCCAAATTATTTCAGCAATACTGTGACGAAAATGGAATAAAAAGACAATTTTCAATAGCACGAACACCTCGGCAAAATGGACTTGTTGAAAGAAAGAATAGAACCATATAGGAAATGGGTAGAACAATGTTGAAGGACTCAAAATTGGATGAAAAATTATGTGTTCAAGCAATTGATACAACAATCTTCATTATCAACCAAAGTCTTCTCAGAAATAATTCCAATAAGACTCCATATGAATTATGGAAAGGAAAACCAACTAATGTAAAATATTTCATAATCTTCGGAAGCAAATGTTATATCAAAAGAGAAGATCAAAATTTGGGTAATTTTGAATCACGTGTTGACGAAGGTATCTTTGTTGGTTACTCACGCAAAATAAAGGCATATAAATGTTATAATCTAAGACGAAAACAGATAGTGGAGAGCATAAATGTTACATTTGACGAATATGGTGTTCTAGTGAATAATGATGAGGATCTAGAATCTTTGAAACTTGAGATAGAGGCTGAAAAAGACATAGATAAGATTGTAGAACAAGAAGCAACTATCAATGAGGAAGAAGTAAATAATGATCATCAAGATATACCAGAACAACAACAAGAAGCTCCTCCAAGGAGAACAAAAGAATGGATTCAAAAGAACCATCCATCAAATCAAATCATTGGTGACATAAATGAAGGTCGACAGCTTCGTTCATCACAACAAGGTCACATTTCTTTTCTAGCAACCTTTAAGCCTAGTAGTTTTGAGGAAGCTAATCAGAATGAATATTGGGTAGCAGCTATGAATGAAGAATTGGATCAAATCGAGAAGAATAACACCTGGGAATTAGTTCCATGACCAAAAGATAAAAATGTCATTGGGACTAAATGGGTGTTCAGGAAAAAATTCAATGAAGATGGGCGGGTTACCAGAAACAAAGCAAGATTGTTTGCAAAGGCTATGCACAAATGGAAGGAATTGATTTCGACGAAACATTTTCACCAGTTGCCATAATGGAAGCTATCTAAATGTTTCTCGCCTATACATGTTCAAGAAAAATAAAAGTCTACCAAATGGATGTTAAGTCAGCATTTCTGAATGGAGAATTAGAAGAAGAAGTTTACATCGAACAACCTGAAGCGACTATCAAAAAAAGAAGACTATGTTTGCAGGTTAAAGAAGGCTCTATATGGTATCAATCAGACTCCCAGAGCATGGTATGCTCATCTTGATGGATATCTACATCAACAAGGGTTCAAGAAAGGTACTATTGATAGCAATATTTATGTACAAATAGATAAAGATAATTTAACAATCATTGAGGTAAAGGTGGATGATATAATATTTGGTAGCAATGATGACCAAATAAGTAAGAACTTTTATACAAAGATGCAAAGTGAGTTCAAGATGTCTTTACTTTCTTAGCTGACATACTTCTTAGGGTTTCAAATATCTCAGCAAGAGAAAGGAATATTTATATGTCAAGCCAAGTACATCAAGGAAATGCTCAAGAAATTCAAAATTGAAGATTGCAAACCCATCCTTACTCTGATGGTAACAGGTTGCAAATTGAGCATAGATGACTCATCTAAGGATGTGGATCTGAGGTTGTACAGATCTATGATTAGTAGTCTTCTATATGTAACAGCATCTCGGCCAGATGTTATGTAAGCAGTTGGACAAGTAGTAAGATTCCAAGCAGCACCAAAAGATTCACATATTATTGCCGTCAAAAGAATTCTTCGATATCTAAAGGGCACAAAAGAATATGGCTTGTGGTAACCCAAGGGTAACAATCTCATTATTCAAGCCTTTACAGATGCAGATTGGGCTGGCAGCATTGATGATCATAAGAGTACTAGTGGAGCATCATTCTATCTAGGTGGTTGTCTCATATCATGGGTGAGCAAAAAGAAATCCTCAATCTCGTTATCTACAGTGGAATCAGAATACATTGCAGCAGCATCATGTTGTGCTCAAGTCCTTTGGATGAAACAAACTTTGCAAGATATTCAAGTACAATTCAGTGAGCCTATTCCTATATTTAGTGACAACACTAGTGCCATCAGCATCTCCAAGAATCCTGTCATGCATTCAAAAACAAAACACATTCCGATCAAATATCATTTTGTTAGAGAACAAGTCGCTGAAAAGAATATCAAACTTGAGTATGTTTGTACAAAAGAAAAAATTACTGATATCTTCACTAAACCTTTACCTCGTAAAGCATTTGAATATCTTCATCAGAAGCTTGGGATTCTCCCAAGTTCTCATTAGATTACAGGTCTGCAGGACGGTTGTGTGTCAGGGGGAGTGGAAGTGTGTACATGTCTGAAGGATGGTTGTGTTTCAGGGGGAGTTACCCTTTTCCATTGATGTGAAAGGGGGAGAGAATGTTGTAGGAAGAGGTGTCATGATCGCAGGGGGAGTACTTGTGTTGTCATCAATGCCAAAGGAGGAGATTGTTGATCAATGGTTGTCATTGATTTCAACCCAAGTAGTACCAGGGGATAATGTTACACCATTTTTTGGTCATCTAACCTATTATCATTAGATGGACCCAAGTACACCATTTAAGACCAATTTTACCCCAAGTAAAATTGCTTTCACTATGAAAATAACTTAGTAAATCACCTTTATTAAGTTGTTTATGGTCTAAACAGGAAACCGCATAAGGAAATACTAAATAAATATACATTTGTTTGATTTTCCTCAAGAAATAATTAGTTAAATAGTAGTTTAATTAATATTTTTGGTTATATTAACCCAAAACAAGGAAATTAATTAGATAAATTATTATTTATCTTATTATTTTCTAAAGAATAATTGTTTAAATCTTATTTAAATAATATTATTTGTTAAATATGACTAATTTTCCCTTAAATAATTAAATAAATCATTATTTTTTTTATTATTACTCCACCATATCCTTAAAATGATAAATAAATCATTTATTTATTTATTATTACTAAATCACATCCTTAAAATGATAAATAAATCATTTATTTATTTATTATTTATAGATAAGGGGATTTGACTCAAGTCAAATCCCTTTTCCCTCAAACAAATATAATAAAATATTCCATAAATATTGGATCTAGATTTGGTTAATAATATTTTAATTATGCACCAATCTCCAAACTAACTCAATATTTTGTTATAAATAGAAGGGTTTTCCCATTCATTTGTCACCTTTTGTTGCCTAAAGATCACTCTGGATCCCAACTCTTGGTTTGGATATTGATCCACAATCATAGCCATATTTTTCCATTTTTGTCTGGGTTTTCTACACCATCAAGAGAGAGGAATTCTAAATCTGAAGTGCTAAGGACTTTCAAGAACCCATCCCATTGAGGAGAATAGGGAACACCCTTTTTTGTTTTCCTCCCAAGTGCCATTAATAAAAATTTCATTGGATATATTCTTGTCTTGTCTATTGGACCTATGGAGTAAATCATGTTTTTCTACTGTTTAATGTCTTCTAATGCATAGATCTACATTCTTGCAGCATTTGTCTTGATCATATAATTGCAGATCTGAAGATATTAGCAGTCATTTATGTTGTTAGGGCTGTTTTTTATGCGCAGCTAAAGTGGTCTTTTTTCATACACCTCAAATCAAGATTCATACTAACAACTGGTGAATCCACATGGGTTTACCATTACGACCTCTATCGTTTTTCTGATCCTTGCATATCCAGCTGCTTCAAACTCTAGGATTTCTCTTCAGCCCCTTGTTTTTTCATTTCTTGATGGTTTTTTTAACCCATAAAACCCTAAAACAATAAAAAATCTAACTTCCGCGTGTTTTCAGACCCATTACGCAGGTGACAGACATCAACCGCAGCTGAGATGGTAAATTTTTCTGAAATCTACCTCCAAGAGTGTCAGAAGTGCAGGTCACACTTTTCCATCCAAGACCTGCAACCTGGACCTCCAGGGCACACTTTACAGCCCAAAAAGTGCGACCTTTGCTGAAAACAGGTCAAAAACTGCGACCTGCACTTTTTGCTGGAATTTTTTTGAAAGTTTTCTAGGTTTTTTTGAGCCTCTGTTTAGGGCTATTTGACCTCCATCTCCACCCATTTTGGACCTGTACTTGTTCTATTTCGCTCAACTAAGTGGGAACCTAGCCCCCCTAAGGCTTTAGTACCCTCTACTTTTTGTGGAAGAGTGCTTGTTGTTGCAAGTTGTCTGAAATTTCAGAGTCTTCAACCATTTTTTCATATTTGATACCTCATCCTCAGATCGGCTTGTTATCCATCCAAATATCCTCTCTCATATTTTTTTGGGTTTTTCCTTTAGGGATCACTCTGTTTCCCTCTTGGAGATAGCTTTTCACCACCTCTTTTTACCACAATTTTTCCTCAGATCTGTTGTTGTTTCTGCACCACTTTCCAATAGATTTTTTCTTTTAGATCTCTGTCCCTCTTGACCCTAGATCTATTAGCATTTTTTAGTGTGTTTTGATTAGTTTTTTACTCACCTACAGATTATTTGGTTAGAGACCCACCTTCTTAGGTTTAGATTGGTGCATTATCAACTGTTTATTTTTTGTTTTGCAGGCCTATATACTGACATTTGCAGGTTTATTTGCAGCTATACAACACACTTTTTCTTTTTCTCTACAAATGTCTGGGTTTAAACATTAAAATTTACACACTTTTACACACACACCCTAAGTGAAAAAGGGCTTGGTTAACACTGCCAAGCAAAGACTCTAAAACATTGAAATCAATTGATCCTGCACCTCTTTGCCCTTGTTTTGACATTGTAATCACTTGATCCTTCACCTCCCTACCCTTGTTGGTCTCTTCTTCCCTTATGCCATGTTTGTGTCATCACCATTGCACCATCAAGGAATTTATCCTGGATAATTCTTGGCCTTCATCCTCAGTTTCCGGTTGGAAGACTTACTCCTCCACATAGATTTCAAGTTAGTCCTCTTCCGAGTCTGCACACCGACTCTTCTTCTGGTCCTTTGGGTTCTCCTTCTCATTCCGCCTTCGATTCTCCCCCTGACACCTTCACTATGTCTGGTGTAGGACCTAATGCCAGTGGTAACCCCGACCCTTCTGCCGGAAAGACCACTATTGGGAGTGCCACAGACACTACCCCAGTTGTACCTTTGCTCTCTTTCATGGAAGGCCTCAGCCTCCCTGATTTTGACTAGTTGATAAATGACCCTATACACCATGCCACTTGTTGTCCTACTATGCAAAAAAAGCTCCCTTCAGATATCCCAAAGTTTGAAGGTCTTGCTGGAGAAGATCCTTTAAATAATATTCGATCTTTCCACATGTGGTATTCATCTAATTCCATTACCGATGACTCTGTTCATCTTCGGTTGTTCCAACGAACGCTTACAGGTGAAGCTTCTAAGTGGTATGTTGATCAGGCCCCTTCCTCTCATACCAAATTTGTGACAGTGGCCCGAGATTTTTTGTCTTATTTCTAGCTTCCCCTTTGTTACGACACTGGTACCGAGCTCTTAACCTCTTTCCATCAATCATCTCCAACCCGCCTATTTTAACATGTTCAAGAATGGCCAGGAAGAAAGAGCCTATGTTGAGCCCCCACCTTCGAAGACCGTGTCTACATGGACTGGTTCCTTAGGATTCTCTTGCCGCCTATCGGAAAAGACATCACATCACACTTTCCTCAAACCGAAGAAGCCGCTCTCCAAATTGCATTAAAATATGACCTGATCTACACTCAGTCGGGTTATGTTTATACTATTCTACCTAATCTTCCCAGACCTGGTGGTGCCAACGCATCAGGGGCATCTCACACCGTGCATGGTATCATTGGAGCTCTCTTTAATCCATATGTGCAACCACCCATGGGCTGTAGTTTCTCTCAGGGTGGGGCCAGCACCTCCGGCACTTTTCCCCCTCTAGGTAGCACGTATCCAGGATACAGCATGCCTCCTCCTTTTGCCCAACCTCCTTTTTACCACACTACTACCCAACCTCCTTATTATCCATATTCATAGCCTGGTGCTCCAGCTCCTCCATCATTAGCACCTCCTCCTCCCTTGCCTTCTCAACCCCCACCCCCTACGGGGTATAAATACACACAACAGGGCACGACTAATCCTCCTCCCTCAAAAAGGAAGAGGAAAGGCAATCAAAATCAAGCTCCCTTTGGTAATCATGGACCTAATCAAGGTAATGCTCCTAACACTACAAACCAACAAAAAGGCACTCAGCCCAAGCAGGACAGGCCTCTTTGTACGAGCAAGCCCTATTCATGTTGTGGTGTTTATGGTCATTATACGCATGATTTCCCCCTTCTGCGACAGATATGACAGCTATGGGAGTCTCAAGAAATATTGAGAGGACATCAAGCCATTCCTTCCATTACTCCCAGTCCTGCACCTCGTCAACCGGCTGTGTTTTCTGATCCTTTCCCTTAGCAGGGATTTGTGGCTACCCAACCACCTGAAGGAAAGGCGGCCACTCAACCTCTTCCATCTGGTTCCCCAGATTACCAAATTTTCATGATGTCCTCTGATCAGCCTTTTGAACCTTCTTCTCCTGGCCCTTTACCTTCAGCTGGTACTCATGAGCACCTTTATCCTCCTAGAATGGTTCCTCCAGGCCTCAACCATCTTGGAGCTGTCCCACCTGGTCATTACCCGTCTGGTCAGATACTGTTCGTAGCTCCCCCACCAGGAGTGTACACATTACCTGTTATGGCTACCCCCTCTCTTCCTAACCTGACCCTTAGGATTCCCGTCTAGTACCTCGATCCTCCAGCCGCCACCCCGCCCAGTCAGCCTAAATATTATCTTGCTTTGACCTCGGTTCAACTGGTCCCTATGACTTCTCCTGCTGCAACAGTGCCTCATTCAACTCAACAAGAACCACCTCCTGTTGCGACCGCTTCGGGTAAGAAAGGAAAAGCTTGCAAGAGGGCATCAAAGGACAAGGCCACCTTGACAAACCCTGCCCCTTCTCGGCCTCCATAGCATACCATCCAGTGTGCTTTGTGTGATGTTGTCGGCCATGCCACCCATACTTGTCCGGAGTTGCCTCACCTCAAGTCCATGGTCAAGGAGATGTTTCTAGAATCTGATATCCCAGAGGTATATGTCACTATACACGATTCAATCCCGAAACTCAAACCATTGCGCACAAATCACCCTTGTGCTTTGTGTGATTTTCATGGCCACTACACTCACTTTTGCCGTTGCCTCGAAGAGTATCGTTCCTCTTTAGAAGCCTTATGCCAATTTGAGGTGAAGTGCAATGAGTCAACCACTCCCTTATTCTCGCATCTTGCTTCAACAACACCAAAAGACACAGATGCCCCCATTCACATTCCCCCTTATGATGTCGAGATCACGGGTCCTTGGTTGGAAGTCCTCGATGAGACCTCCCCTCATGTTTCCCCTGACCTCCCCTCGGCACCCTCCCTAGTCTCAACATCAACAGATCCTCTGTCTGCTTACTCTTCTATCACCGCTTGTGACTATGCACATGCAAACCTCTCCTCCCATGATCAAGATTAAGGTCACTTCGCCACGTTAGGTGGTATTTCTTCCATCAGTCACCCCATCTTCTATTACAATGATGACATTATGGAAGTAGCCACCACTCCTGACTTTATCTATCCCCCCTTACATTGAACTCATGCATTCGAATCACATGCACCTTGTGGCCATTACATTGACACCTAATGCTTGGGTAAGGGGGGCACCCATATTGGAGAGGCCAGGAGAAGTAGTTCTCCACCACTCTCCTAGTGAATCTAGTCGCGAGGACTCTATTCCCATTATTCTTCCAAATTTAGAAGAACCTCTAGAGTCCCATATCACTTCAAGATCACTCTAGGGATGATACCCCTCATCATTCCTTCATATTTCATAAGCAACCCAGTCTCATAGACATTGTGGTTGACCAACCTATGTGTTTTCTGGGATAACATCAGTTCATTATCTCAAAACCCTCTCTTTGGGATAGTAACACCATGTATTCCAACTTGAAAACTTAAAGTCCATTTGATTCATATACGCAGTACCAAAAGAGATTGGTAACCATCTATTTCCTTTCTCAAATTGCACAGCCATACCGAAAGAAAATGGTGCACCACATCATGAAAATGTGTTTAGATTCCCCTTTTTCTAAGCACATTTTGGCATGTCCACAACTTGCTTGGGGGCACCTATGCCCCTCAACCATAAAAATCCAAGATATCAGCAAAAAAAAAACAACACTGAAAACCCCTTTCTCTGACAGGTCATATTTTCCAGGTCATTTCCTAGGACAGGTTGCAGTTTTCTGCCCAGTACGTGCTACCCAGGACGCAGAATAGACCACAAAAAAATGCGACCTGGCCTGTTCATAAGCTTTGAGTACCTAAACTAAACTTTCAACCCAATGAAATAAAAGAGTAGGATTAAACATCTTACCTACAACTGATAGATCTCAAATTCCAATGGTCAGTTCATCTGCTACAACTGCCACAAGATTTAAGGCCTCCTCTCCTCATTAAATTCACCACAGCTCCACCGGAAAATGAGTGAATCTGGAAGGAAAATGCCTTATTAAAATAAAACCCCTTATTTTTCTTTTGCTTACTGCGACCAAAACCGTAGCTCAGTTTGAAGAACCATCTACACCATTGGAAAGATCTCACAAAGCCCTCAAATGGGTATCTATTAGCTTTTTGTGATTTGATACTTCACCAGGACACATTTTGTCCAAGAAGTGCCACTTCACCCTTCCTCAAAATCGAATTTCTTCACTTGTAACACTCGTACTGGGGGCACCATGTTTCCACCATACTTGTCCACACTCGTGTTGACTTTCGTCGTGTGTTACCATCTTGTACTCATTCTTTTATGGTCCCATTTGGACCCTTTACATATGTGGCAGCACCATCGATTCACCCTTATTTAGAGCATCCGATTTGAGTCATCATTGCTTTCATGGAGTCTATCCTAAGTCCCTTTGCATCTCACCATAGCCCTCCATCATTCATTGCTTGGTCCCTCTCTCGTGTCACACATTATGGACTTTAGTCCCACTGTCCCCTATCCCTCGTGATGTTGTGTCAGTCGCTTCCAGGTCATTGATGCCCTTTATACTCTAACAAGGGAAGTCATCCATTCGCTACTCAGTTCCCCCCATTTCATCATCATCATTGGTGTCACTCTGTCAGTCACTCTACTATTTTATCTCATGCCCTAGTTGAGGATCCCTTATTGCCTCACCTATGGCGGACCTCCTTCTATCGACATTAGCTCATTCATTCCAGAAGATAGGTCTAGAGGGCGGTGTACCTTGGTTCTAGCTTCCACTCTTGTTTGGTGCCTCGGGTCAGGAAAACAGACTCCTTATTGCCCTTTAACTTGATTGTTTCTCAGCTCCAGCTCTTTTCAGCATGATCGAGATCCGTATACTCGATGGTTTAGTGATGCAGCAGCTGACATCGGTGATTCCCTCATGTGTGTGAGATGTCTCAGCCCTCATGAGGGGGTCGCCCTATAGGTAGCCCCCCACACATTCGGATGACCTCTTCATCATAGCCTTCGATGCAGCTCCATACATTTGATGATGTCGGCATCAGCCACTTGCAACGCCTTTTTGTTTGCATGTATCAATCAGATTTTCAGAGCCCTTTCCTATGTTCAGGGGCATCTGGTTGCATTTATATCTCATGTACTCAAATATTATTGTACAATTCCTGGCTATTATCGCAGACACAATATGTATGTGGGATTCATTATCATGTTATTTATTTGGCTCATGTTTATGCCAGCATATCCTATACTATTTCGTCTTGTGGTTTTCCGGACGCCTTATTATTTGTACTATTGCCTCGGTGAGCATAGGTATGCCTCCCCCGCCGCCTATAGCAGGTACCCACATATCAAAAAGACTTGTCGCACCTTCAAGTCACCTCCTCATGGTCTAGTTCTTTAAACACTTTGGTCTACATTATACTTCTCTCTCTTTGACTTCCCCTTCGATGTCTAGTGATTGAGTTCTTACAACGTACTTCGGTCATATTATTAGCTCCTGATGCTGGCACGATGGGGGGTAATCTGTTAGACCATTTTTTGGTCATCTAACCTATTATCATTAGATGGACCCAAGTACACCATGTAAGACCAATTTTACCCCAAGTAAAATTGCTTTCACTATGAAAATAACTTAGTAAATCACCTTTATTAAGTTTTTTATGGTCTAAACAAGAAACCCCATAAGGAAATATTAAAAAATATTCCTTTTTTTTATATTTTCCTCAAGAAATAATTAGTTAAAAAATAGTTTAATTAATATTTCTGCTTATATTTAACCCAAAAAAGGAAATTAATTAGATAAATGATTATTTATCTTATTATTTTCTAAAGAATAATTGTTTAAATCTTATTTAAATAATATTCTTTGTTAAATATGACTAATTCACCCTTAAATAATTAAATAATTCATTATTTGTTTGATTATTACTCCACCATATCCTTAAAATGATAAATAAATCATTTATTTATTATTTACAAATAAGGGGATTTGACTCAAGTCAAATCCCTTTTTCCTCCAACAAATATAATAAAATATTCCATAAAAGTTGGATCTAGATTTGGTTAATATTATTTTAATTATGCACCAATCTCCAGTCTAACTCAATATTTTGTTATAAATAGAAGGTTTTTCCCATTCATTTGTCACCTTACCCTAAAGATCACTCTAGATCTCAACTCTTGGCCTGGCTATTGATCCACAATCATAGCCATATTTTTCCATTTTTGTCTGGGTTTTCTACACCATCAAGAGAGAGGAATTCTAACTCTGAAGTGCTGAGTAAATTCAAGAACCCATCCCATTGAGGAGAACAGGGAACACCCTCTTTTGTTTTCCTCCCAAGTGCCATTAATAAAAATTTCATTGGATATATTCTTGTCTTGTCTATTGGACCTGTGGAGTAAATCGTGTTTTTCTACTATTTAATGTCTTCTAATCCATAGATCTAGATTTTTGCAACATTTTTCTTGATTATCTAATTGCAGATCTGAAGATATTAGTAGTCATTTATGATGTTAGGGCTGTTGGTTATGCGCAGCTAAAGTGGTATTTTTTCGTACACCTAGAATCAAGATTCATAACCCAATATTTCGTGGAAATTTTTACCTACCAAATTAATATATTCTCGGTCAATAATTCTTTTGATGGTTTCTACTTGTCGAGATGTTTCTATTGATATATGGCATGCTATGTAATTCTTCACGGTTTGAGAGATATTCATGTTTGAAGTTTGTACCCCCAGTTAGTGGGATAAAACCCCATGGTGTTGTGGCATGGGTCATTGAAAAGTCATAATTAATATTTTTTAAGCTCCTAAAATCCCTCCCACATTCACTTGTTGAAGCCCCTCTCAGCCTAGGCATTTATATAAATTGTGATCCTCATATCCTCCTCATGCAAGGGATTTCACCATCTGAAACAGGTCATCGTGGAATTTTCGTTCTATATTTTTTTTCTACGAAGGTTCAGAGGCTGAAATGTTTATGAGGTGAATCTGAAATCCTGAGGAAGCTGCTGTGAAAATTTCAGATCAAGCTCCACAATATTTTCGGAGATATGATCTGTGGAAGTCAGTGTTTTTGCAGGCTCCTGAAATTCATCTCAAAGAAGTGACCTTGGTAAAAGTGTCATAACTATCTCTCTAGGTATCGGATTGGAATTTCATAAAAGGTTGAAGATAGTGCACAGTCTTTAGTTTTCTTTATATCAATTTTAGAGGTGAATGAAGAAACAGTGACACGTGGCACGCCATACAAGTTTGCTCTACTGAAACATTCCATAATTAGGGCACTGTGAGATAATGGGTATAAATATTTATTGAAGAATCCAAGTTGTGTAAGACCTATGGAATTGGAAAGATGACTCAGAGTATTACTAAAATACTGAAAATCAGATATTGGGGATCCGAAATAACAGAGATACACCAGATTCAATATCGATCTCCTAGAAGGCAAAGAAAAATCTAGATCATGTGTTGTCAAGGGCTGCAAAGGACCAGACTTTCTAGGGAAGCAAAGAAAAGCAAGGTGCAGTAGAGGGTAGCATGAAAAGAGTAGAAACAAAGGTGCATAACAGCAACAATAAGTTCATCACATGAAGTCTTCAAGTGGGCAGCACTGCATACAATGATTGTAAAGGTATCATTGTACTAAGTCATTGTAAATACATTATTGTACAAATTGTATTAGTGTCTATCTGCCATGAGTTGAAGAGGTAGTGTCGGGTGGTCTAGGATCATCATTAGGTGGTTGTGTCATAGTTGGGGTTATGTTCTAGTGTGTCTTCTTCTTCTACATCATTCTATATCATTGTAAAGTGGACCATTTTCCTTGGTACAGGAATCCATTCTTCTTTTATTCTTCTATAGGGTGGTAGGGTGGTGCTAGGGTGAGTTGTAGCTTGTTGGGTGTTGGGGAATCCATTTAGTTGACTACTGAAGAATCTCAGGCGTTGGAGCATCCATCTAGTGGGAGCTGGAGAAGAATGCTTTTCTAGATTCTAGGAAGTTGGAGCTTTATTTTCAATTGGAGTTGAATATTAAATAATTCTTAGAAAAGCATTAGGTGGTTTTTGTCTCGGAGTTGGTTTCCACCTTAAAAAATTGTGTGCATTTGTTTTCCTTTTGTTTACTACTATCATTGTACAAACACTGATAATAATTGAAGATTAACTAATGCTCTAATTGAAAGGAATACTGATTCACCCCCCCTCTCAGTATTTCCAACATGAACCATATCCACTACTGGGCAACAATATTCCCATTATGGTAGCTCAAGGCATAGTCTAAAAATGAGGTTTCAGTAGCATTTTTGTTGTTAGAGGTTTTAGTAGCAGTGTTGGGAGTTAGTTGTGGACTTCTGCAAAGGAAAAGGATAGAGGATGGAATCATATTTTTTCTGCTTACTATTGTCTATTATAATCTATATCCTATCTCTCTAGACCAACAGTGACCATTGATATCTGTGTGACCAAATATGGTCCCTCAGATTACGACTTGGAAAAAAATGATAGGTAGGTTGTATAAATAAAAAACACGAGAAGAACTAGTTAAGATATATTGATATGCAGAACCCAAATCTTTTTTTTTCACATTCATATGGTTCCTTAAAAAATGATTAAATGGGAGCTTTGGCTAGATATCCACTATCTTTACTTTTTTTATCATTCATATTGCTTGCATGATAAAATTATGTCATCATTGAGATTGCTTGCATGAAAAACTTATGTCATCATTCATATTACTTGAATGATAAACTTATTAGGCATATAAATGTTGAGGAGAGACAGAACTAAAACCTACCTACATTTTAAATAGGAATTTTCCCTTTTCAGGATGATAAACTAGAAAATAAACAAATCCCACACTCTCCCATGCAACAAGCATTGATATCTATGTGATACCCCTTCTCTTCTTTAATGAATCCAAAGCTTCATGACTGGAAGTGGAATGTAAATTTATTCAAGTGTAAAACCAAGTGGAATCTAAATGTATACAAGTGTATTCAATTTTTAAAAGAGGCGCAGATCATGAAATGTAATGCTAGAGTCTATTATTACTC
The DNA here is from genome assembly GCA_034641835.2 of Pinus albicaulis. Classification (NCBI taxonomy): domain Eukaryota; kingdom Viridiplantae; phylum Streptophyta; class Pinopsida; order Pinales; family Pinaceae; genus Pinus; species Pinus albicaulis. The sequence goes on from CM076572.1 coordinate 1,432,388,691, forward strand.
TTTACCATCAGATAACCCAGTTGCAGGGTATGTTCGTGGATGTGCCTCTTCGATTTTCTGCATTCTTCAGCGGAATTAGCGACTACATCAAATCCAAATCCGTCCCAAAATATTCATCGGAATTAGCACCAAACACTGTCCCAAACTTGGCAAGGAGAATAGCGGTGGGAAAATAACTTTTAATAGGTCTATTTAGATTTTAGAGTATCCGCCAAATTAGATGTATTCAAATAAATTTATATGGTTTCTTAGTTTTTAATTAAGTTTTATTTTTATGTGAGTAAAAGGAGAGGTCATTTGAGATAGAGGTTATATTTAATGATGTTGAAGTCCGAGAAAAAGTAATAATGTTAGTCTAATTAGGGTATTAATAAAAATTATATTATGCATTTCTAATCTAATTAAGAATGTTCATATAGAGAGCGAAAGGGGACATAGGAAATATCTATCTATCAACCCGTAAGGAGGTGAAAAATATCTTTAAATCTATGAATAATGTTATCAATAAACTTAAGTAGCTATAGGTAGCCCCTTATTTTTGAGGAAGTTCACTTAGAGCTTAAAAATACCCTATTAGAAGCTAGTCATGGCTTAGAAGGCTTTCACATGTGTTGTTAAGAGAGACATCAGATAATTTTTTACTAAAGGAAATAAGGGGGACAATAGAATCAATGTATAGCACCTAATAAAATCACCAAAAATATATCCAAACCATCAATATGACACACTTCTATAAGAAAAATTATGAAACACCATGGAACAACTCAGATTAAAACTGATAGCCAAACAATCAAGAGTTAGAACAGAGTGTTTAAGTGAACACAATAAAAATAGTACACATTGGAAATAATATCATATACACATGGATCATACATATCCAGCTAAATGTGGTAGCTAAATGAAATTCTTCGTGTTGGAAATACTAAGAGGGCGGTGAATCAATATTTCTTTTCAATTGTTAATTTTACCCGTTAGATCACTTATATTTAGAACACAAAATGAACAATGATGTAATAGATAATTTTGCTAATTTATTCTTTACAATAATTGAAGTACAATAATGATATAGGGCTCAAACTTATTGTACTATACAACAACTCTCCCCATTTCTAAAATTTTAGAATAAATTTCATTTAGAAATAGGTCTCCTTTTTTATCTTTCTTTCTAGATAGAAATAAAAGATTTAGAAACAATCCGATCATTTTTTAAATTAGGAATAATAATTTCATTGATAAAAGGACATATTTTTATTTTTATTTACAAGTGTGTATAAACAAATACAACCTTGAAAAACTTTCCGATCCGATGAGATACAAAGATTTTATCATATCAAAATATTACATAAAGTTTTTATATTTGACAATATTTGATGTGTACAGTAATCGCAAATCAGAAATCAGAGAGATATTTAAGTTTTATATTCACTTTGTAAAACTCTGATGTGATGGAACTCAATCACAATCGCAAATTGGATAAGCTTTAAGTTTTATATTTGTTTTGCATACTTCCGATGCGATGCGATTCATCGCAATCACATTTTGGAGAATGATCTTTCATGGATTTGTTATAATAAAACTCCGATGCGATGACTCATATCGCAATCGTGAATCAGAAATGTTTTAAATGATCACTATCTGCTTCGAAATACTCCGATGCGATACGCTTCATCGCAATCGCATTTCGCAAAACTTTAAACAAACTCTTTATGGTCAATTGCAAAACCCCGATGCGATGCGCTTCATCGCAATCACATTGTGAAGAAAAAAATGTTATATTTGTTTGATTGAAAGTCTCTGATGCGGCGGACCCCACATCATCGCAATTAGAAAATTGGAGAAACTCATTAACGATTCACTCCATTTAAAAATCCCCGATGTGATCATTGCAATCGGAAATTGGCATAAATCATATTATGTTATTTTGTGTACCTTTGAAAAATCCCGATGTGATTAGTACTTAATTCCCATACATTATTTATTGATCACATCACAAGAATTCAAAAGGTAATTTTATATTCTTATTTCAAAATATGCCGATCTCCGATTGTACGTTTACCATTAATTGAAAATCAACCAAATAATAATGATTTATTTTGTTATGGATGCATGAGTATGACTCTTTAGAGGAAATTTAAGTTTTAAACATGGAGATAATAAATGAAAATCAATGAATGAATCCTTTTGTATAGTTGTTCTCATTATTGATTTTTCACCTTGGATGAAACCTTTTCTTTGTTACAGAACAATAGAATGTCCAATCCTTTCATTCGCAGAACAAGGGAAACGTTGCCTGATACCGAAATGTCGAAAAGATCCAAGAAATCAAAAGCTGTCGTCGTTGTAAAAGCTCCTATGTTTACCATGGCGCCTAAAGAGAAACCAGCAAAGCTTAAGCTGGTTACAGATACCTACATGCTAGGGACTTGGTAAGATGACGTGGGAAAATGTATATAACTTTCTTTAAAAGTGAAACCCTAAATTTGTTGAGGCCAAGGCAACAGTTCCTGATGAAGATGACTCAGACTCTGATTCTAAAACTCTTCTTAGTGTATTAGCGAACTCATTCCTACACCGAATTATAGCTCGGGAAAACATTTTTCCATATTATGATGTTATTATGTGGGTAAATGATAATGTAGCTATCCAAAACAGAAACTTTGTTTTAGCTTCTGGAGAAATATTCGAGTCGTTCAAAGCAGAGGACATTAAAGCAATGCACCACCTTCCAGACCCACAAAAAATCTATAACAAAGACTTCATCAAGGAATTTGCTGCGCATAATGAAAATCAGTCAGAGCTGATGAAAGAATGGAGAAAGTCTTCTGAAAAGCATAAGCATGAGGCATCAGGTATGTACTCTGTGGAGTCTCTTTCGCCTCCATACTGTTATGTTGCAGCAATGATGTGCATATTTTTTGGGAATGATAACTCAGCTAGGTTTTCTATACAAATGGTGCCATTAATACATTATCTTGTTAATTCCGAGATAATGGACTTGTTGGAAATATGATGCAGAGTGTTGTCCTTGATGGTAACCCACTAAATAAAGATGAAGACATGCGACAGTTGACATGTGTTGTCCTTGATGGCAATCCACCTGATGAAGTAATACTTGACTTGATGGACTTGGTAATTGATGTAAATCTGATGTGATATGATGTTTGATAGCAATATGGTGCTGAGTGTTGTCCTTAAATGGCAATCCTCTTGATGAAGATGATGACAACTTACTTAATGAAGTTGTGCTTGAGAGAATATGTTCTTGATGAAGAAAATATGATGTATCTCCTGTGTGTATAGAAGGCAGTGAAGAAAGGAACTCAGCATGTACTAATTCCATGATAAAAAGAGTATGTTTCAAGGCATACGCGAGTATGTCTAGGGGAAGTCGCGTATGCACGCGGGAAAGAACGTGATAAGTCGCGTATGGGTTAAAGCACTCTAAAAGTGCAAAACCAGGGGTAATCACCATGGTATTGACCCATTGTATTGGGTAATGATCCGTCTAAATGACCCCGTCCAGGAATACCATCGGAAGTAATGTGGTTTTGGGCTCATGGTATTGAAAAAGGGGCTCATGGTATTGAAAAGGATAAACCTATATAAAGAGATGAAATTCATTGTGCAAAAATGAATGTGGGGGCAAAATGTCTGAGCTTGAATGAATACTTCTCTGTGAAGTAGATCTGAATGGAAAGGGTTACTTTGAATGATAGATCTGAATGTATGATGCACCAATGATGAAGAAGGGGATCTAGATCTGAAATACAATTGTGTCTACTAGATCTGATTATGGAAGGCTTAGATCTGAATTGAAGTAACATCTGTCTAAGTGAAAGGGTAAATCTGAATCAACATCTCGATCTAAAGAAGTATGTCACATTTATAATGATTAGAAGATCTATACGCGTTCATTACAGAGAAGCTACAGAGATATATACACTGCCTTCGCTGGAGTGAAAGCGCGTATGCGCAAGGAATTATGTACCGAGGTATACGCCGGTCTCTCGGACAGGCGTATATATCGCGTTACATCGTGAAAGAAGCGCCGTATGCAAACTAGTCACACAAAAGGGTACAGAAATATCTGGATCTGGTTTCGCCGTGTTTCGCTATCCGGACCGTATATAAGTATCCATGGTGATGTATGTTTGTGCTTAAAAATATGGAAAGGGTCTGGCCTGGAAATATGATGAAATGGCCTACAAGTTGTTATTTTGAAGTTGTTGATCCAAGTAGAAATTGATGAAAATGGTCCAAGGTTAGCCATGTTGTAGCCTACTGTGGGTTGTAGCTCCCTTCCAGGTGAGGCTGGTAAACGAGAGCAGGGGGTCGTAGCTCCCTTCTAGGAGAGGCTGGTAAACGAGTCAGGGGGTTGGAGCTCTTCCGTAGTGAGGTCGAGTGAAACGAGCTACAGGGTGCTCAAGGTACGGTCAAAACCGCGCTCAAAGACATATGTTGTAATATATTTATAATAAAATATTGAAGGTCAGAAACTATAAGCATGTTTTCCTCGACTTTAGGTTTCCCACCTCAAAAATCCCAAATTATGTGTGATGCTTAGGGTCTATACTCTGCTTTACTACACATCCTTTGACTTTACAAACATCACATTGATTGAGCTAATGATTTAAGGAAATAGTAACCAATGACATAAGAGATATCTGTGTATGAGTTACAAAGGTATCCCAGGTACGCGAAATCCTGCTTTCTGTGAAAGTAGCGTATGGGTTTTAAGAAGCAAGAAAAAGTAAAAGTTTAGAATATACTGTAAATACTGATTCACCCCCCCCCCCCCCCCCTCTCAGTATTTTTTCCCAACAGGACTGGGCTGTCATTCTTTCTGATAAGATAGCCAACAAGATTCTTGAGTATAGGAAAGACAGAAACTCAAGAAATACCACTTCTTTTTATTTTTGTGCTTATATCCTACATGCCCTTTGTTTCAATTCTGAATTCCCCATGTTAGGATGGAAAAGGACCCCTAAATAACCTGTTCCTATTCATATATATCACAAGTTCTCGTGGAAGTGGCATTTCAAAAGCCATGTTTACAAAGTTTGTCATGATTTTATTATCTCGATTTATCAAACTATTTTTAGCCGATTCCCTCCTAGGATTTTTGATAAGCCTAAAGTTGATTTATCCTCGATTGGGGATTGGTTTAGAGAAGAAATATTCACATATATCAGAGTTTTCAGAAGTATTGTAGAACCACACATTCTTCCTTTGTATGTTCCAGATAAACTGTAAGCACAGGAAATTTCATATCAGCTGACAATAGAAGGCATGTCCAAGACTTTGAAGAACAACAAGAAGCTAATTTGGCCTACTTTTCCTTTTAAATGTGGTGATTATACTCTCAATAATTTTGTTCATGCTGAAAAAGAAGTTGGTAAAATAACCAATCTTAAAATTTCAACAATCCCAGGGAGACAATACGACCCAAGGAAGGTGGCATTTGATTTTACTACTTATGTTTCAATTGCTTGGTTCAAACTGAACCAGATATGTTTGATGGTTTATTTGTTTCTGTAGATAATTTGTCCCAAGTTTTTGATTTGGCCAAGTCCAAATTCCAGGCCGAAGAGATGAATAAGTTTTTGTTATTTAGAAGCTAGAGGTTACTCAAAGTTCCTTTGGATCAATTGAGAGTTCCTATACAGAAGAATGAATCACAAAAGAAGGAAATAGAGAATACATTTGGCAAAAAAATAACAGAAACATCTGCAAACAAAATCATCATACAGACTCAGAAAGAAGTAACAGGAACTAATCCTATTTTACAAAAAATAAGATATTAGCAGCAAAGTTGATACTGAAAAGAAAGAAACGACTGCTAAATTTGATGTACATATTCATCAGCAGTCTTTAGCCCAGATAGGAAAAGAAAGCACAGGTACTGATACCAACGTGCATACTGAGAAAGGAGGCACAACAGTAATGCTATTGAACAGGCACCAAAAGGAGATATAAACAATAATCCAGATTCTCAACTTGGAAAAGAGGAAGCTGCTAAAAAGGTAGTTTAATCTGCTAAACTTATAGTTTCTCCTCATTTGCTAAGCCAATATGAACAATTTTCCCAGCAAATAGGACAAAAGAATAATCCCCAAGTTAATGTTCTGGAAGACCGGGATATAGAAGTTATTCTGAAAATCCCACAGGTGAAATTATGTTGAAAATAGAAGAAATCCCTCCTCTAGATGTATTTCACAGTCCTACGCATAGGGCTGTTATTAGAAAACAAAGGAAAAGGAGAAGAACTGATCAGGATTCACTTTCGACATCACAGGTGGAGTTTATGAATATTTTTTATAAAAATGCTGAGGTGAATCCATCTGAGGATCTCACCAAATTATCCCAATACGCAGGTGCCTATAGTGTTGTAACTATAGACAAGGCCTCTGAAGTCACAAAATTAATGAAACAAAAAGATTTGCAAATATCTATGTTGGAAGAGCAGTTTACAGAGAACCAGTATAAAAATATTCAGTTAGAACAACAATTGCAGGATGAAGAGCTCAAATCCAAACAACTAGAAGAGCAGCTTGTTGTTGAAAAGAAAAAGATCGATCAACGGACCTTAGAAAAGTAATAGCATCTAAACAAAGAGATATCAAAATTATGAGCTCTTCTAAAAAATGAGAAGACTTCAAAGATTGAGCAAGATAAGATGTTTCAATCAAGATTGGACAAGTTTAAGAATTATCCTAATTTGGATCAGTTCAAAAATGAAGCCGTGGAGACAAGAAAGTTATTGTCTTAGCAATTAAATGAATTTTGTCTAAAGGTTGTAGGAGCAGAATCCTTGTGTGAAATTACATCTTACTTAATAGATGAAGGAGTTAGTCTTAAACTTGAATTTGATAAAGTTGATGAAAAAATTTCTGAGTTTCTTTTATGGCAAGACTCAAAGTCGGGAAGAAAATCAAACCTTCCCAGGATTGTGGAGAGACATAAGGAAATTATTTTTGCAGAATGGGAACAACGTTTAATAAAAGCAGAAGGATCTACATCCAGAGCTAAAAGTATGATGAAAAATATAACACAGCTGGTGAATGATAGCCTATATGCAATCAATTTGATTTTAGATTGTACCCCAGGCAAGTTACCTAGGGAAAAGAGACTGATTACAGATGGAAACAATAAATAATAAATAAGAATAAAAAAATTAGCCAACTACAAGGAATATCATGGGATATGATATGGACTTACCTTATTAAGCCTCATAGTCAGCAAATACCGATTAAATTTCTTTCAAATGCCATTGATTGCATTATTCCTGAATTCTTTGATGCCACATATATAGGGCAGTTGCACTCAAATCTTAGTAATCCAGAAGAAGTGAAAGAAATTCTCAAAATATGCCATCTGGGCACATCAAATGCAACAGATAATCAATGAATCAGTTAACTTCTAGATCAAATTTCAGTTTCTAGATTTTTGGTTAGATAGATTGTAGGAATAGTTTTAGTTATTTTTGTTTTATTAATTACCTATTTAAACCCCTTTCATGCATTTAGAAGGGGGTCCTGAATTTGTAATATTTTGACTTGGAGATTACATTTCTGTACTCCATTGACTCTTATATTTTTATAAAGGATCACATCTCGTGGTTCTATGCAAAATTGCCTTTAAGAATTGCATTTTTGTATCTTGGAGTCTGTTTTACATTGAAGTTGCTAGATTTGGATATCGGATTGCATCGAAAAATATCAATATGGATATGGTATTTTTATATATTCACTGTTAATTTCTTATGTTGTGTGATATTATCTTTTAAATTGCTATCGTTTATGTGTACTCGTTTTATAATATTTCTTTATACATATCATTTCTGAGTGTGTAGAAATATTTATCTTTTTCAGTATATGTGAATGATATATAAATGATGAATGAAATATGTTATTATAACTCTGTTTAATTTCTTAAACAGAGTTATCTTTATTTGTTACGACATATTTCAATTAAACTATAATACATTTTCATGGTTATTGGTTAGTTGAAACAATTTAAAGTTGTATTCACATTTGATACCCGGGTTAATTTTAGAATGATTTATCAGTTATAGATTAGATTAGATAGTTTTATTTCAATCATTTAGTACCATTTTCCATTCATCCAATCATTCCATCACCAACCCATTCAAAATTATTAGGAAACTAGTCCTATCAATCCAATCGAAGCCACCACACCAAATGGAAAAGGAGCTGTCTTAAGTTCTCGACCAGGTGGTTATCCCCCAATGTTTGAAGAAACGATTTTCGAGGCTTCAACATTTTTGGTGCTAGAAGGAGGGAAAAAGATATGAATGGCAGATAAATCCAAATCCATAAGCCATTCTAAGAGCACAACAGCCTCATCGCCTTCAATTTCTTCCACATCTCAAATCACTAGAGAATAAATTGATAAAAGTATTCAAACACCCACTACCAAAGTCTCACATCAATCAGATAATCTGCTTCCTGAATCTCCTAAAGTTGAAGCATTAGTTCATAAAATTCAAGGATTCTTGTTGTCATTAGAAGAATTGGAAATACCTGAAGGTAGTGACACCTCGCAGTTTGTTTCTTCCAGACCTATCACTAGGTCACAAAGTGAAAAACTTGGGATCTCCCCAAAAGAATTTCCTTTGCCTAGTAGAGTCAAAACAAGAAGAACTCCATCGGAAACAGAAAGTGATATTAGTTCTTCATCACAAATTCAATCATCTGTTTCCCAAACTCCAAATAAAAAAAGTGCAGTAGTCTCATCATCATCATCTGCTCAGACAACATCTGTTCAAACACCAATTGTCTCTTCCAGTACTTCAACTGTTACTAATATACCAATCATTTCTTCAAATCCTCCCATTTTTATCCCAACAATGGCACAAGCAGAACAGAGACCATGGACTAGACCGAGAGCTGTAAATATGGCTGTACCTTTGCATGATCTACCTGATCATCCTGAAAAATGGCTGCCAAATTTTAGTCTAGATACTGGTATACAAGCGGAAGAACACATCAATAACTTTATGCTTGCTACAAATTTAAATGCAGTAGAGCATGAATATGTTGTAGTCAGGTTATTCCCCTATCATTTTCAAGGGACAGCAGGATCCTGGTACTTTTCCTTACCTTCTGATTCTATTGCAAGTTGGGATATGTTCAAGGAGCAATTTTTAACTAAATATGGAGATGATAGATCAATTTCTACTCTAATCAATGATCTCTCCAATTTAAAGACACGGTCAAAAGAACCCATTAAATATTTTAACTCTCGATTCAATAAACTCTTGAATAAGATCCCTGCAACATCTAAACCTAGTGAACAGGTTAGAAGTGAATGGTACATTAACGCTTTACCCTCAAACATAGCAATTTTTGTAGATAGAGCTGCAAAACCGACTTTAGCTGAGAATATGAAAGAAGCTATTTCAGTTGAAAAGTGAATGATTGCTCTAGATAAGAGAAATGATATCGAGGAAAGAAAATCAAAGAAAGTCACTTTTAAGGATGATTTAAAGAAAAAGACACCAAGAGATCCATATGACATGGAGGGTTTACAGAAAGTTCTTAAAACCATGTCTAATGATATGGTTGAGATCAAAAAGCAAGTAGGAGAGACTTCTATAAAGAGACCATTCAGAAATTTCAAGAGAAATCAAGCCGAATCAAATCCTACCAATGCAATCTCCAATTCAGAATCAGAATACGAAGAAGAGGAAGATACTCCTCCAGTGTCGGATGGAGAAGATGAAAGGGAAGAAATAGTTGAACTACATGGAATGTGGGATTTCATTCTCCCTAATTCGGATAGTGAAATGGAACAAGAAGCTATGCTTGTGAGTACAAGGAGAAAATCTACATCGGAACCTGTTCAACCTGTTCCAAAGAAGAAAAAGACAACTCCGAGTACCAAAGACAAAGCTCCCACAAAGAGAGCTTCTCCCTTACCCACTCAGAATCAGCCATCATCTCCTAATCCTCCCACATCATCATCTAAGACTCTGGTGGTATCAGATCCGATGGATTATAATATTGTTGAGGACATGAAAAAGATTAGAGCGAACATCTCATTACATGAACTCAGCAAACTTAAACATCAACAAAATTTTCTATTAAAATAATTAAATGCTATGCCTATTGCTCCTCTACCAAGTGGTGTAGTAGCCAAAGTAGCCAAAGGGATTGGTAAGCCACCAGACAAAGTAGATGCCACAGATACTATTCTTATTGGAGAAATATCAAATTCTCAGACACCTCCATTTCTGTTGACTTATGAAATCTACAATAAGAGTTTTCATAATTTTTTAATTGATTCTGGAGCATCCTCTAATATAATGCCTACTTTAGTCTGTGCGAAATTGAATATTGAACCACAAAAGTTTGTTGTTCACATTGTACACTTGGATCGCTCTAAAGTTTAAGTTGTAGGAGAAATCAATTCAGTTACCATTAGACTAGCTTCTGATCCTAGGATTGTCCAAAGAATTGATATTCTAATTGAAGATATTCATTAATTCTATGGGTTAGTCTTAAGCAGGGACTGGTCTGCGAAACTTAACGGTTATATAGCGACTGGTTTTTCATATATGTGGCTTCCCTACAAAGGGAAACCAAATCAAATCAAAGTCGAGCGAGAAAAACATATGACACATACTGTAACTGAATTTGAACAACTAAACGAACCTGTAGCTTTCAACAACAATATCCTTGGAGGTCATTCTGCTGAGTCGTTTCTGGGTAATTTTACTGCACCGCAATCACCTTTTTTTGTAAATAATTTTGTTTCTCAAAGTGAAAATTTTTCACAATCTGATTCTTCTAGAATTGTTAACATTTATGATTCATTTGTAGATAAACCTATATATAGAACTTTATTTTGGTCACTATATTTTTATGGATCAAAATCTAGTGATGGAGCAGGAGCAGGATGCATCCTAATTGATCCAGAAGGAGAGAAAGCCATGCTATCATGTAGATTAGAATTTGAGTGCACTAATAATACCGCTGAATATGAAGCCTTGATTCAAGGGCTTTATAAGGCCATAGGGTTAAATGTAAAATACTTGAAATTATATGGAGATTCCAAATTGTCATAAGACAAGTGAGGAATACCATCCATTGTCTTTGAGGACATCTTAAACATTATCAAACCCTAGTACAGGACCTTACCACTCAATTTCTAGCATTTAATATCTCTTCTATTCCTAGAAATCACAATACATTAGCTGACCTCTTAGCTAATGTTGCATCCAAACTCCTTCCTGCTAAAGATTGTAGTCCTGATAGATTTTCAGTAAAATTAATTTTTCGCCCATCTATCCCAGATAATATCACAAACTAGAGAGTATTTTACCATGACCAAGATATTTTGAATTTCATAACATCTGAGAAATCCTATGATGAAAAAATTATTGATGAAGACGATCATGATTTGCAAATTACTTCAAGGAGTAATGAAAATCTGATTCCTAAATCTGTTGTTAAACTTTAGGATCTGTATGATATTAAAGACAGATTCAAGAAAGTTACTAATGCTAAGCTTCAAAGTTTAACTTTGAAGTTTGAATTAGTAAATCTTGGCTCTGACTCTAAACCATAGAATGTTAATCTAGGACTCAATTTAACTCCAAAAGAAAGATCTGCTTTCATCAATCTTCTGAGTAAGTATAAAAATGTAGAAAATGAATTAACATAAAAACAAATTACAAAAAACACATAAATGAAACTAGACAAAACATTGGCGAAAAAGGCTGAAGCATCATAGCTTCCTCACGTATTCTCTCTTATTAAAAGAATTTAATTTACAATTTAAATAGATGAGAGAATATTTCTAAGATATTCCATGCTATCTTAGACTCCTTTGGTTGAGATAATTTCTCACCAAAAACCCACCAAGAAGGAGTTCCTAAACAAACTCCAATATTTGAGGAACAACCCAAGAGTTAGGCACATATTCCTAACTAGGAATATTTAATTAATTAATTTATTATTTTGGATTTATTATTGTTATTTTAGAGAGGCTAAAATTCCCCCCTTCAATGAAAAATACAAAATAAGAATGAGGAACCATCTTCCAAGTTCTCATGTTGATCCTAAAAAAACATTGCCTGAAAAACCGCCAAAGCTGGATGCTGAGAAACTGCAATTTGAGGAGACCATGAGTCAATTGTATGTCTGATTCATCTTTGAATTGTGCTTGAAAACTCCATCAAGTGCCAAGTTGCAAAAGGATCCATCTGTCCTTCGCATGAAAGCATCATCCTTTGTCCAGTGACAAAATTTGTTCAAAGCCCACTGGCTGATGATGTCAAAAAAAACTCACTATTGCTTTTGCTGTGCTGAAAATTGTTCACTACTTCTTTGATGTCGACTGCCCATTGGAAAATTTGTTGATACCCACTAGAAAATTAGTTGATGCCCACTAGATGCTTTTTTTTGTTTTGTCAAGACTTTCAGTCTAACAACCACTGTCAATCTCATTGACATTTTCCCCCCTTTGTCAATTGAAAGGAGAGACACTTCTCTTGGAAAATATTCTTGAACTCCCCCCCTTCTGGTGTAGGAGTTTACACTATTGTACTCCCCCATTCAATTGCATGAGATTACCATCATATTTTCACTGTTGGCTGCACTATGTGTGCTCGTATGTGGTTGTAGAACTGAAGCAATATTTTAACTGTGGATGACATTCCCTAGGGTCAATCCATTCATAATGTATCTTTAATCTGGCTGATTTGTGTTTATTGCGACATTTTTTTGAGGAATGATTGGACTTGCTACAATGGAGACAGGGATGGAGATCAAAACACTGATCTTCCATATGACCAGTTCTCTGACAATGAGAACATTTCGGTTTGACTTCAACTTCAGGTTGCATGCATTGCTGGTTGTTTGCAACTGTCTCTGAATGTGCTGAGGGGATCTGTTCAATAAATCCCACACTGACGAACTGAATGGGCTTGGAATAATCAGGAATATGTAAGTTGGCATCATCTTGGACATATCCTAAGCCTCGTCGATTCTTGTTATTGTGAATTTCTTCCCAGGGCTTGATGATGGGCTTGGAAGAAATTTGAACTGGAACAACTTTGACACTTGAAGTTGTTGGGATGAATGACTTATCATCTGGATGGTTCAAAGACTTGAAATTATCACTCGTTTCTTGCAATTCAATCCTTTGAAGTTGCAACTCAAGTTGAATAAATTCAATGGTTTCATGTGTTTGTTGTAGATGCCGTGAAAGATCATCAAGAGTTTCTTTGCTGACTTGCACCATGTCTTCATTGCTGGAGATGATCAAATTGTGAAGAATGTTTAACAGCTGAATATGTTGCGCCATTTGAACTTGCGCACTTGAAAACAGGCTCTCTTGTCAGATATGTCGTAATTTTAATTGTTTCACTTGAATGACAGGCTCGCTTGAATGTAGCTGGAATGGCACGCTCGCTTGATTTGTTGCTTATTGCACTTGCTTGGAACACTTGCTAGAATATTCTCGCTTAAAATCTGGAATTCATGCTCGCTTGATGATGATCGTGTTTGTTTAAGCACTCACATGGCTTACTTGATGACTTCACGCTCACTTCAATGAATAGCCATGCTCACTTGATGTCGATCTCAACTTGCTTGATTGTTTTAACTTTTTTGGTTGCTGTGATTATTGCTACAATAAACTTCACTCTGGCTCGCTTGATGTGTTGATCTTTGCACTGAATTGATGCAAATTGGTTGAATGAATAATCACGCTCACTTGCAGGAGATGTAAACTTGTTGCTTGTTTGATTTAAAAAATCATGCACTCACTTGATTTTGTGTAAAGGAAGGGTGTCGAATGCCGTTGAAAATGCACCCAAGAAAGCTTACAATGATTTTAATAATTCACTTAAAACAATGAATGCACTTGTCCTCTTAAAAAATCATTATCAATGAGTTTTTAATGATTCACTTAAAACAATGAATTTGATTACAAGTTCTTTAAAGGGATTTGCAAGAACGTTGATGAAGACTTTGCTGTGAAAAGCATTAACTTGACTAAGTGAATTTTCTGTTTGATGTAGAATGCTGATGTAGGCAATCTTCGATTATATGTTGTAGTAGTGTAGATACATGTGTTGATCTTACAGCTATTTCGTTTTATGTGTTGTGCTTATTGATGTATGCAATATTAAATGAAATCATTGATGTGTCACAACTAGACACAAATAAAAAAGCAACAACATGAAGCCATAAAAAACATGCGCCATCACAAACACACATGGTTTACGTAAGATCCCCTTATTCAATTTCGGGCGGATCTAGGACACATCAACACCAAAAAATGATATCTTTATTAAGTATTGAGTGCATCATCTGAAACAATGATAATGCCAAGCTGGCAACCCTTTGAAACAACTCGCCTTCAAAATCTGAATGGATAGTGACACGATTTCTCTCAAAGTAAAACAATACTTTGAATTACAATAAAATCTTTCCCTTATCTCTCCAAATACAAATGGAATTTCATTTAAAAAAACTCTCACTGCTTCTCTCAATATTACACCTTATCACTCCATACATCCCATTAAATTATTAAAATAATTTAATGTACTTCACTTAAAAAATGCCTTTTAAACTTTACACTTTATTATTCCCAAACCACTTAAGTCCTTGTCACTCCAACAAAATTCTTTATGCTCACATTAGAAAATGCTTTTCAAAACTTAAATTTCCTCACATTTCAAATTTTCTAAAATATTAAATGCACTTTTTCACTCTCTCCTACTAAAATGTGCATTCCACATTATGTGCCATTGTATTTTCATTTATTTAGAAGGATAAATTTTTAATTAATCACATGATGTGAAAGTGAAATGAATAAAATAGACTAACGCCTATTTTATGCACTTGTGAAAAAAACCATTTATGATTTTGTGTGAAATTTCATTTTAATTTTTTACCTTGAATTCCTCCACGTCGGTACTTTCTTTCTTAACCACAGGACTTCTTCGTCCAAACGCTCCATGATGTTTTAAAGAAATTGTTTGGAGAAGTGGCTCAATGCATCAGAGCTGGTTCAACGATGCATTCAAGAAGTTGCAAAAATCTGGCACGATATTATCTTTTACGCAGTTCTTGTCCACGCGTATTCAACACTTTCACACTGGTTCAATTTTTTTTCAAGTGCTTCCCTCCTCAGCAGACGAATGAAAGGGCCGTAGGGGATTAGAAATTCTCACAACACTTGTACCAAGTTCTGAATACCAACATTGGAGAACTTGATTCCCATTCACCTCGGTATTGAAAGTTGACTGGGGCAACCTTAAATTGTGACTGCGGCAACCTTCTACGATCTGGTGATGATCTCGAGAATTGCCATAATCCATATTCGAGGTTTTTCAGGTATCAGTCAAATGGCGTGGCTGCCGCTATCAAGAATGATACTCTAGTCTGCCCGCTTTTGTAGCTCGAATCATTTCCTGCATGGATCTCGTCCTGCACGTTTTTTTTCGTCTCTTTTTGGCTAAAATATATATACATTTTGTAGGCACAATCGAGTCTCAGACGGATTTAATCTGAGATCTGCACTTGTAGAAACACATGCTCTCACTTTTTACAGATCTTACAAAGGTGAATTTAGGACAGAATCATTCACTGGTCAATTCCATGCTCCATCGAATCACTGAGATCCTCATCCACTAATGCGTGGAGAGTGGCTGCAAACCATCACACTAATGTAATCTGGACAACGTTGGGAACTGCAACGATTCGACTCTTGCACCAAGGAGCTCCACGTCCTCTTCAGCTCTGCAAGAGAATCAGGTACAACTCAGCTCTTGCACCAGGGAGCTCCACCAATTTAATTATATTCAACATTAGAAGCTGCAATATTGCTTGCATCCATCATCATCTCATTGATTCCATTTGAAAGCCTTACCCAGGTTAAAACGCATTCAAATTATGAACAGGGGAGCGTGGATCAACTACGCCTAACTTAATGGCAAGTGCACATATTGCAATGGTTCTTTCTATCGTTCCAAAATATTTAATATTTGCATTATGGGTTGATTGTATTACTCTTAAAGCTTCTATAGGAACTTCACCTTTCAATTTATTTTATGGAAAAGAAGCTGTGATACCATCAAATCTAGCTTTCCCATCACTAGCCCTAGTGCAATTCTTTGAAGAAAATCCTTCCTCATCCATTCAGTTGAGATTTGATCAAATTCTTAAATTAGAAGAAGATAGAGAGAAAGAAAAGGGTATTCATGAAAAAAGTCAACAACTTGTTAAATATAATTTTGATTCAAATTCCACCAGCTCAAAAAATTTGTCAATTGGTGATCTTGTTCTGAAATGGGATAAAGCACATGAAGAAAAAGGTAAGCATACCAAATTTCAGAAAATGTGGCTTGGACCATTTCAGATTGCTGAAAAGGTAGGCTCATATACATTCATACTCCAATATTTAACAAGAAAGAGAGAATATCTTCCTGTAAATGGGCTTGTCTTAAAAAAATTATTTTCATAAGGAGGTAGCCCCTTCTTACTTGTACATATTCCTTTCTACAATTTTTGTTTGTTTTGTAAATAAAGGTTGTTAATAAGTCTCTAATTGACATTTTACTATTAGAAAATGTCTTAGGAAACATATTAAAAATACTTATTTTGTGTAAATAATAATTTTTAGGGAAATGATTATAGTTTTAGATAGTTTAAAATAAAAAGTCAAACTTTGAAAATTTATTTAAAACATTTTACATGATCTTTTGAAACTTTGAGGAGAATGTAAATCATTACAAGTTTATTAAGCAGAGAAAGGTTATCTTTAAAAAAGTAAAGACATTTTCAAGCTTTAGCACACAAAAAACTCTAAAAATTGTCATGCATCAATTCTTAAGGATACAACTATTTCACCCCATCCATTTAGGTTGTGATTTTTTAGAATGTAATTCTAAGAAAATATATGGAAAAATTTAGGAGATAAGAGGTCTCATCACGAGCCTGATTATCATGATCATAAGAAGTAATAAAACTGACATTACTAATACTAAATACCAAAACAGGGTAATGGCTTATAAAAGTAAGACACCGGGTCTCATCACGAGCCAACTTGTTCAATTTAATTACAACTAGTGAATGGCATTGTTACTAACTAGCTACCAAACCAGAACAATGACTCTTAAATTAAAAAATAAATAAAAGACAAAAAAACATGAGATAATATGTCTTATGAATTTATTTTTAAACAGTCATAATCTTAGTTGGATGGGATAATGAATGGTTAATGGTTAAAAGGTAACCCTGTCGAGACTATGAACATTTGCTGGCAGCAGAGGCAATGCCTATGACAATAAAGTATATTACAAAAGCTAAACTTGAAGAAATCCCCTTACTTCATTATTATCAACCAATCAAAGCTTGAGATAACCCAAAAATGTTTTTATCTTTGAGGAATTAGAAAGAAATTGTAAGTGATTTTTATTTCTTTTTCATAGTTAGATTTTATCTGAATTATCCTAAGATAGTTTTCATTATCTTTAGAAATTTTTACTTACTAGAAATATAGTGTTCATTTTATTTTTTCAGAGATAATTGTTTCTTCCAGTGAATCGCAAATTGTTGTACTGTACAACAACCCTCCCAATTTCTAAATTTTTAGAATAAATTTCATTTAGAAATAGGTCCCCTTTTTTATCTTTCTTTCTAGATAGAAATAAAAGATTTAGAAGCAATCCGATCATTTTTTAATTTAGGAATAAGAAGTTCATTGATAAAAGGACATATTGCATATTTTTATTTACAAGTGTGTATAAAAAAATACAACCTTGAAAAACTTTCTGATTCGATGAGATACAAAGATTTTATCATATCAAAATATTACATAAAGTTTTTATATTTGACAATATTTGATGTGTACAATAATTGCAAATCGGAAATCAAAGAGATCTTTAAGTTTTATATTCACTTTGTAAAAATATGATGCAATGGAACTCAATCACAATTGCAAATCGGATAAGCTTTAAGTTTTATATTTGTTTTGCATACTTTCGATGCGATGCGATTCATCACAATCACATTTTGGAGAATGATATTTCATGGATTTGTTATAATAAAACTCCGATGCGATGACTCATATCGCAATCGTGAATCGGAAATGTTTTAAGTGATCACTATCTTCTTTGAAATACTCTGATGCGATACGCTTCATCGCAATCGCATTTCGCAAAACTTTAAACAAACTCTTTATGGTCAATTACAAAACCCCAATGCGATGCGCTTTATTTCAATCGCATTGCGAAGAAACAAATGCTATATTTGTCTGATTGAAAGACTCCGACGCGGCGGACCCCACCTCATCGCAATCGGAAAATCAGAGAAACTCATTAACGATTCACTCCATTTAAAAATCCCCGATGCGATTATTGCAATCAGAAATTGGCATAAATCATATTATGTTATTTTGTGTACCTTTGAAAAATCCAGATGAAATTAGTACTTAATTCCCATACATTATTTATTGATCGTATCACAAGAATTCAAAAGGTAATTTTATATTCTTATTTCAAAATATGTCGATCTCCAATTGTACGTTTACCATTCAAACACTGTTACCAATGAAATAGGTAACCACACTATTACCTACGTTTTTTTGGTAGCATAAAAAGTACCCGATTTTGAAAAGTGGTGATGCAGAATCACCCCCCCTTTTTTTTTAGAGCAGTGATTTTCATGCTAATTTTGAAGTGTATTGATGCAACATCAACCTTTTTTTTTTTAGAGTGGTGATTTTCATGTTGGTAATAAAACACAAAACTTAGATAAAAAAAAAATATATAAAAACAATAAAAAAACAATAAAAATGTAAAAAAAACAAAATTAACTCGTAAAAATAAAAAATTTAAACAAAAATAAATAAATAAAACAAAAAGAAAACAAAAATATTCGAAAATTATATCAAAAGAAATGACAAAATTTGAAAAAAAAAACACATAATTTAAAGAAAAAAAACAAAAATTTACCAAAAAATTAAAAAAAAAACATCAAAAACATTTTTTTCCAAGTTATTAAAAAAACCATATAGAAAAAGAAAAATTAAATAGAAAATTTAAAAATAATTTAAATTACAAAATTAAAATTTAGATAAAAAAAATAAAATCAAAAAAGAAAAAATTAAATTTAAAAATTTAAATTAAAAAAATAGTAATAATAAGAAAAAAAAATACAAATTTCAAAATTAACAAAAAAAAACAAATTAAAAAAAAAAAAAAAAACAAAATTTAAAATTGAAAAAGAAAATTCAAATAAAAGAATTCAAATAAAAAAAACTATCATTAAAAAGAAAAAAAATGAAAAAAACCACGTGCAAATAATTAAAAAAACAAATATCCATAAATTTACTGTTTTTTTTTTTTTAAATGAAACAATTTATAAATTTTAAAAATGAAAAACTAAATAAACTAAAAGATTAAAAAAAAAATTAAATTAAATTAAAATTTAATAAATTTAATAAATAAATTTTGAATTTTAAAAAATAATTAATCTAAAATACTAAATTTAAAAACAAAATTAAAAAAAAATAAAAAATAAAACAAATTAAATTTAAAATAAAAAATTTGAATTAAAAAAAATAATTTTAAATTTTTTGAATTTAAAAAAATAATAAAAAAAAAAATAAAATTAAAAAGAAAAGATTAAAAATTAAAAAAAATAAAAGTAAAAAGAATTTTTTGATTGTGGTGGCGTCGCCAATCGGCTTCCCGCTTAGGTGGCGGCGGAGGCTGGCCGCGAAGCGGCTGGCCTATGGCACCACCTAGGCGAGAGGCTGATTCTGGGAATCGACCTCCCGCGGCGAGAGGCCGATTCCGGGAATCGCCGTCCCACGGCAGGAGGCCGATTCCGGAATCGACCTCCCGCCCTCTCGCGACGAGAGGTCGATTCCCGAAATCGGTCTCCCGCCACGGGAGAGCGATTGCTGAAATCAGCCTCTCACCCAGGTGGCGACAGAGGGTGGCCGCTGGGTGGGTGGGGTGCTGGATGCAGCCTCCCCGCCCGCCCAGTGGTCGGCCTCCACCACCACCAGGGCGGGAGGCCGATTGGCGACGCCACCACCATCAAAAACTTCTACTTTTTAAAAAAAAAAATTAATTTTTAATATATTTTTTTTATTTGATTTTTTTATTATTATTATTTTTTAAATTCAGAAATTTTTTTTTTTTTTTTTAAATTTAATTTTTATATTTGAAATTTAATTTGTTTTAATTTTTTTTGTTTTTTGTTTTTAATTTTTAATTTTATTTTATTTTTTAAATTTTATTCATTTTTTTGTTTTTAATTTTCTTTTTCTAAATTTTGATAATCATTTTTATTAAATTTTGTATTTTTTAAATTTATTTAATTGATTTTTTTTTTAATTTTTTCATTTCTTTTTATTATTAAATTTTATGTTTAGTTTTTTTATTTAATTTTTTAAAATTTAATAAATTTTGTATTTTTTTTAATTTATTTGAATTTAATATTTTTCTTTAAAATTAACATTTTTTTTAAATTTAATAAAATCTAATATATATATATATATATATATATATATATATATATATATATATATATATATATATATATATATATATATATATTAATTTAAGTTCATGTATATATTTTATTTTTTATAATTTAAATTTAATTTATTTTTTTAAATTTATTTGTTTTTTAATATATATTTTTTTTAATTAAATATTTTTATTGTATTTTATTTTTCATTTTTTTTTATTTTTAATTAATTTTTCATTTTTTTACTTTTAATTTAAATAATGTATTTTTTTTTAATTTTTATTTTAAAGTTTTAAATTTATTAAAATTTAATATATTTCTTTAAATTTAATTTTTAATTTTAAAATTATTATTAGTTTTTTTAATTTAATAAACATTTTCTTTTTCTTTTTTAAATTTAATTTCTATATTTAATTTTTTATAATTTCTTTCTTTTTTCAACTTCTTCTTCTTCTTCTTTTTTTCTTTTTTTTCTTTTTTTTTTTTTAATTTAATTATTTTTTTTGTTTTTATTTTATTTTTTTACTTTTACATATTTTGAAATTTTAATCTTTAAATTTTTTTTTATTTTTTTATTTTTATTTTTCTTAAATTTTAGGTTTTTTTTAATGTTTGAATTTTTATTTTTATTTTGTTTTTATTTTTATTTTTTAATTCCTATATATTTTTAAATTTTAAGCTTTAAAATGTTTTTATTTTTTAAATTTAATTTTTTCTTAAATTTTAGGTTTTTTTTAATGTTTGAATTTTAAAAATTGAAATAACAATTAAAAAATGTTATTTCTATTTTTAAAAATGTCAAAAATATGACACAATTTTTTTTTTGTTATTCTAGTATCAATTGGTTTTGTTTTGAGGGTGTTTTTGCAATCCTTTTTTCAAGAAACAATTTTGTTTTTAGCATAATTTTATAAAATGTTGAAATTTGACCTTAAAAAAAAACCAAGTGCGTTCTGGAATACACTTGTTTTGTTTTTGGGGTGTTTTTTCATGTTTTTTGAGTCTTTTTGGGCTAGAGTTCCCGTTTTAAGGTCAGGTTACCTATTTCATCGGTAACAATGTTTTAATTGAAAATCAAACAAATAATAACAATTTATTCTGTTATGAATGCGTGAGTGTGACTCTTTAGAGGACATTTAAGTTTTAAACACGGAGATAATAAATGAAAATCAACGAATGAATCCTTTTGTATAGCTGTTCTCATTATTGCATTTTCACCTCGACTGAAAGCTTTTCTTCATTGCAGAACAATAGAACACCCAATCCTTTCATTCGTAGAACAAGGGAAACGTTCCCTGATACCGAAATTTCGAAAAGATCCAGGAAATCAAAAGCTGCCGTCACGGCAAAAGCTCCTATGTTTACCATGGCGCCTAAAGAGAAACCAACAAAGCTTAAGCTGGTTACAGATACCTCATGCCAGGGACTTGGTAAGATAACGTGGGAAAATGTATATAACTTGCTTGAAAAGGAAAACCCTAAAGTTGTTGAGGCCAAGGCAACAGTTCCTGATGAAGACGACTCTGACTCTGATTCTGAGACTCTTCTTAGTGTATTAGTGAACTCATTCCTGCATCGAATTGCAGCTCGGGAAAACATTTTTCCATATTATGATGTTATTCTATGGGTAATTGATAATGTGGCTATCCAAAACAGAACCTTTGTTGCAGCGTCTGGAGCAATATTTGGGCCATTCAAAGCAGAGGAAATTAAGGCAATGTACCACCTTCCGGACCTGCAGAAAATCTATAACAAAGACTTCATCAAGGAATTTGCTGCAAATCATGAAAACCAGTCAAAGCCGATTAAAGAATGGAGAAAGGCTCCTAAAAAGCATAAACACGAGGCATCCAGTATGTACTCTGTGGAGTCTCTTTCAGCTTTGTACTGTTATGTCGCAGCAATGATGTGCAGATTGTTTGGGAATGATAACTCAACTAGGTTTTCTATACAAATGGTGCCATTAAAACATTCTGCTATTAATTCCGAGATAATGGACTGGGATTTCATTCTTTCTGATAAGATAGCCAACAGGATTCTTGAGTATAGGAAAGACAGAAAATCAGGAAATACCACTCCTTTTTATTTTTGTGCTTATATCCTAGATGCCCTTTGTTTCAATTCTGAATTCCCCATGTTAGGATGGAAATGGACCCCTAAATAACTTGTTCCTATTCATATATATCACAAGTGCTTGTGGAAGGGGCATTTCAAAAGCCATGTTTACAGAGTTTGTCACGGTTTTCTTATCTCGATTTATCAAACTATTTTTGGCCGATTCCCTCCTAGGATTTTTTATAAGGCTAAAGTTGACCTATCCTCGATTGGGGATTGGTTCGGAGAAGAAATATTCACATATATCAGAGTTTTAGGAAGTATTGTAGAACCACACATTATTCCTTTGTATGTTCCAGATAAACTGTTAGCACAGGAAGTTTCATATCAGCTGACAGTAGAAGGCATGTCCAGGACTTTGAAGAACAACAAGAAGCTAATGTGGCCTACTTTTCCTTTTAAATGTGGTGATTATACTCTCAATAATTTTGTTTATGCTGAAAAAGAAGTTGGTAAGCTAACCAATCTTAAACTTTCAACAGTCTTAGGGAGACAATACGACCCAAGGAAGGTGGCATTTGATTTTACTACTTCTGTTTCAATTGCTCGGTTCAAACATGAACCAGATATGTTTGATGATTTATTTGTTTCTGTAGATAATTTGTCCCAAGTTTTTGATTTGGCCAAGTCCAAATTCCAGGCCGAAGAGATGAATAATTTTTTTTATTTAGAAGCCAGAGGTTACTCAAAGTTCCTTTGGATCAATTGAGAGTTCCTATACAGGACAATGAATCAAAACAGAAGGAAACAGAGAATACATTTGGAAAAACAATAATAGAAACATCTTCCAGCAAAATCATTATACAGACTCAGAAAGAAGTAACAGGAACTAATCCTGTTTTACAAAAAGAAGATATTAGCATCAAAGTTGATACTGAAAAGAAAGAAACGACTGCTAAACTTGATGTACATATTCATCAACAGTCTTTAGCTCAGATAGGAAAAGAAAGCACAGGTACTGATACCAACGTGCATACTTAGAAAGGAGGCACAAACAGTAAGGCTACTGAACAGGCACCAAAAGGAGATATAAAAAATAATCCAAATTCTCAACTTGGAAGAGAGGAAGCTGCTAAACTTATAGTTTCTCCTCATTTGCTGAGCCAATATGAACAATTTTCCCAGCAAATAGGACAACAGAATAATCCCCAAGTTAATTTTCTGGAAGACCAGGATATAGAAGTATTCCTGAAAATCCCACAGGTGAAATTATGTTGAAAATAGAAGAAATCCCTCCTCTGGATGTATTTTACAGTCCTAAGCATAGGGCTATTGTGAGAAAACAAAGGAAAAGGAGGAGAAATAATCAAGATGCACTTTCAACATCACAGGTGGAGTTTATGAATATTGTTTATAAAAGTGCTGAGGTGAATCCATCTGGGGATCTCACCAAATTATCCCAATACGTAGGTGCTTATAGTGTTGCAACTATAGACAAGGCCTATGAAGTCACACAATTAATGAAACAAAAAGATTTGCAAATAGCTATGTTGGAAGAGCAGGTTACAGAGAACCAGCAGAAAAATATTCAGTTAGAACAACAATTGCAAGATGAAGAGCTCAAATCCAAACAACTAGAAGAGCAGCTTGCTGTTGAAAAGAAAAAGATTAATAAACAGACCTTAGAAAAGCAACAGTAGCTAAACCAAGAGATAGCAAAATTACAAGCTCTTCTACAAAATGAGAAGACTTCAAAGATTGAGCAAGAGAACATGTTTCAATCCAGATTGGACAAGTTTAAGAGTTATCCTAATTTGGATCAGTTCAAAAATGAAGCCCTAGAGACAAGCAAGTTATTGTTTCAGCAATTAAATGAATTCTGTCTAAAGGTTGTAGACGCAGAATCCTTGTGTGAAATTACATCTTCCTTAATACATGAAGGAGTTAGTCTTAAACTTGAATTTGATGAAGCTGATGAAAAAATTTCCGAATTTCTTTTATGGCAAGACTCAGAGTCGGGAAGAAAAGAAAACCTTCCTAGGATTGTGGAGAGACATAAGGAAATTATTTTTGCAGAATGGGAACAATGTATAATCAAAGCAGAAGGAGTTACATCCAGAGCTAAAAGTATGATGAACAATATAACATAGCTGGTGAATGATAGCCTATATGCAATCAATTTGATTTCAGATTGTACCCCAGGCAAGTTACCTAGGGTAAAAGAGACTGATTATAGATGGAAACAAGAAATAATCAATAAGAATCAGCAAATTAGTCAACTGCAAGGAATATTGTGGGATATGATGTGGACTTACCTTATTAAGCCTTATAGTCAGCAAACAACGATTAAATTTCTTTCAAATGCCATCGATTGCATTATTCCTGAATTCTCTGATGCCACATATACAGGGCAGTTTCACTCAAAGCTTAGTCATCCAGAAGAAGTGAAAGAAATGCTCAAAATCTGCCATCTGGGCACATCAAATGCAACAGATAATCAATGAATCAATTCACTTCTAGATCGAATTTCTGTTTCTAGATTTTTGGTTAGATAGATTGTAGGAATAGTTTTAGTTATTTTGTTTTATTAAGTACCTATTTAAACCCCTTTCATGCATTTAGAGGGGGGTCCTGAATTCATAATATTTTGACTTGGAGATTACATTTCTGTACTCCATTGACTCTTATATTTTTATAATGAATCACATCTAGTGGTTCTATGCAAAATTTCCTTTAAGAATTTCATTTCTGTATCTTGGAGTCTGTTTTACATTGAAGTTATTGGATTTGGATATCGGATTGCATCAGAAAATATCAAGATGGATATGGCATTTTTATCTATTCACTGTTAATTTCTTATGTTGTGTGATATTCTCTTTTAAATTGCTATTGTTTATGTGTACTCCTTTTATAATATTTCTTTATACATATCATTTCTGAGTGTGTAGAAATATTTATCTTTTTTTTCAGTATATGTGAATGATATATAAATGATGAATGCAATATGTTATTATAACTCTGTTTAATTTATTAAATAGAGTTATCTTTATTTGTTATCGCATATTTCAACTAAGCTATAATACATTTTCATGGTTATTGGTTAGTTGAAATAATTTAAAGTTGTATTCACATTTGATACCCAGGTTAATTTTAGAATTATTTATCAGTTATAGATTAGATTAGATATTTTTATTTCAATCATTTTGTCCCATTTTCCATTCATCCAATCATTCCATCACCAACCCATTCAAAATTATTAGGAAACTGGTCCTATCAATCCAATCAGAGCCACCACACCAAATGGAAAAGGAGTTGTCTTAAGGTCCCGACGGGGTGGTTATCCCCCAATGTTTGAAGCAACAATTTTCAAGGCTTCAACACAAACCTTGATGAAGACTACAATATTACAGTCTCCAACCCATATTATGCCATGCACCAACTTGGTCTTTCCAAGGCTCCAACCTTGTCAATTTGAGGCACCAACCTCTAGGGCTTGAACCCTATCTCTAGTACAGGTTACGACTTGGTTTCTTGATGAATCCAATCCTCTAGGGCTCTAACCATATCTTCCAAGGCACCGACCTTGTCTCTATGAGGCTCCAACATCTTGGGCTCCAACCCTCAACTTCACTTCATCAAAATATGTTTCGTTGTTCTTCACGGCTTCCAAAGTCTTCTTCAATGAGCCCTATCACACTTAGTATCAACGTCACATCATCAATGAAAAAATTTTCTTATTAGAAGGTGTCACCACTGCTCTTCATTGTACCCAAACAATTTCTCCAAGTTACCTCATGATGACATCAACAATGCATGATGATCTTCAATTTTCTTTCCAAGATCACTTAAGGCTTCTCAACAAAATATCTTCAATATTCTTCAAGGTCACTCCACAAAGTCTTCTTAGTATTATATTCAATAATTCTCCAAGATATCCTCAATTTTCTTCAAAAGGATCTTCAATTTGTATGTCTTCAATTGAAATATTCACCATTCAATTCTTTGTAATTCTTCACAGTACTTTGTGCTTGTATTTGTTATTGATTGACTTATGCTTGGCTTCTGCTTGACTTCACTTCATTGAATTGAACGTTTACTTGTCTTTATTACTGGATTTCATTTCATTCATCAATGCTACAACTCAAGAGTATAGTCACAATCCTAGCATCTTACCACAGTCTAAGGAGGGAGGTAATACAATATTCCAAGCCTTTGCGCAGTCAGAATGTGAGTGACACAGTAGTTTAGGTTGAAGGTGTATCTTGAACCAATTTTTAAAGAATCCAGTCACTGTTTAATGAGCCATTGTTTAAGGCTTAGTCCTTTAATATGAGTACTTTGATGAGTAGACTAAGATACACTTCTGCAGAGGGGTCCGAGACTCTTGCTGCACATATCAAAGATATATCACAATTGTTTATTATCCAAGCCACAGTCTGAGGTTCTGTGACACTATTCACAAGTTGTTGTAACAAGGTTTGAGCTACTGTATTGAAGCACTATAATGGAAAGAGACCAAATTACCAAGGATTGTTCCTGCAACTATCCACACCACAGTCTGAAATCTGTCCTAGTCTAAACCTCAACCTTTAGGTCTGAATTAATAGCACCAAGCCCAAAATATTATTATGGTTCCTTAGTTTGAGACCTACACAGGTGGCTTGACATTTTTCTATGATCCAATATTAAAACAATTCTGAGGTGAGGACTCTGTCCACAGTCAGCTGTCCTAGGTGTTCTTTGGAATTTTTTACTGTTATGATATGCTTTTAAATCCTAAAATGGAATTAACCCATCCAATATACTTCTCCTTGGCCCCCTTTATACTTCTGTCACTTTTTTCTGAATTCTGTCTGAAATTCCTTGGTCAAATGAACATTCTGAACCTCCTTTATATATGAAATTAACGTCAAGATGAAGGGACACGTATTTCTAGGGGTAGGCCGACTTTAAAGGCAAGGTGTAGGCTGGCTCACTGCAAACTATAATTTTCTTGAATTAAAAATTCAATATCTCATAAAATACTAGGAGTTTTGGGACAAATAAGGGGTCATTGGAAAGAGGAAAAAATCATATTTACGATGGTCTAGGTGCCATGTTGAAAGATTTCCTCTAAGGTTGGAAAAAATATTTTTCTTTGTGGCTATCCTTAAATTTTATGCATAAAAAGTTTAGGACAACATGAGGAATGTTTGAGACAATGTGGCTTCTTCAATCTTTGGCTTCTTCATTGTTATCAATGTCATCATAGGATCATATATTAATTATGTAGGAGTCTAGCATCCATGTAGCATCACGTACCAACCAAGTCATCATATACTAGTGTAGTGATATGTCATAGTGCAACCTTCATTAATTTGTCAAAAGCTCTAAAGTGGTCTTCCAATCACGTCAAGGTGTGGTCAATATTCAAGAGTATGACTTCATAAATTATAGTCCTCCAATTCAAAGGCTTGTATAATGGCACCTAAGGTCTACATCATCAATTAAGGCACATGATTGGCACTGGCAACAATATAGTTAGTTCAACTACTTGTTTGGGCAAGAATTCTTCATTAGTGGCTTGGCATCTTCGTGGCTTGACATATTCATTAATGACATCTTTAACAACCAAGATTTATGACATCATCATCTAGGACCAAACATCTATTGTCTTCAAACTTACCATCACATTCTGGGGTATCTCAAGAATATTTTCCATATCAGTCAATTCCTTATTGACATCAATGACAACCTTGATTAACACTTCCTACATATAGTGTCCTAGATGGCTAAGGTAAGGTGTCATCAAACCAATGATAAATTCATGAATTACATATAGATATTTCTACCTTAGATCGAAAATGATCAATGTGACAGGAATTGTAGGGGTTGAGATGACAATCAAATTTTAAAATATCCTATAAAATCCCATATATAAAATGGGGTAACAGATCCTATCACATCCAACTTGTGATATATATATGGTGGTAAATCCTCAAAGTATCTCTGAAGAAAGATGTCTCGTTGAGGTCAAGGTCAAGAAGAGGTAAGATGCCTCACTAGTTTGGTAGTTGAAGAAGTTTGAATATTGGTTTGTGAATTTGGCCCTAAGTAGGCAAGGCAATATGGAAGGAGGTGACCCCCTTGGAAGAGTTCTAAAGGGGAAGGGCACATAAGGCCTTATATAAAGATTTAAATCCAAGTACCTCCCTCATAAAAATTTCTAGAAATGTATTTAAAGAATGTAGATAACGACCCATCCAAATTTTGATAAAGACAATAGAACATCCCTTGAATCTTATAATAAATGGGGGCATCTACAGATGAGGTGATCCTTTAATTATATCTCCTATATATGGAAACACTAGCAGATGTTATTTAAGAAGAGGAAGGTCATTATGATTAGTTTAAACTCGACGTGAATGTAAACCCACTTTGAATGCACCAAGGGGGGTCTCAAGGGAAGCATCGGATGCTCTTGTGTGTATGTGGTTAAACAAAAAGGCCCCCTTTCATTTGCATGAAGTGTTCCTGGTACAAAATCCATATTATAGTCGAGGCCCTAAAAATATTAAGTCCAAGTACATTGAATTTATTTTCTATAAATAACCTTTCTAACAACTTGACACAAACATACATTGATGTCATTTATATCAGAGGTGTAAGTCACTTGAATAGTGTTACAAATTTAATCTCTCCCCCACAGAAATGTGCCATGCTTCCTTGTCATTATGCTTCAAACCTATTAGGAAACAACCTCACAATGTAAAAGGAATGTAAACATGATGTAACTTTATTATTGCTCCACATTCATCCTTTGGCTAAATACTCATGGCTAATTTGAGTTTATTTCATGAACTGGGGTGGATAATATCATTTTATTTTCTCTTATGTATAGTATTATACATTGACAAAATTGAGTTTGTTTTAAAAACAAAGTATTTGTATTGAGATTTCAGTCCTTGTGCATTAGGGCTAGAGAGGCATTGCCTTTGTGTGTGATCTATTCATTTCCAACTCCTTATGTGAGAGAGCACTACAAGCTTCATCTCAACATGGAGTGTGGATATTGTGAGTGATCCAAATCAAGTCTTGGAAAATTATCTATTTTTTCTATGTTTGGTATATAAGGTAATAATGGCATTACCCACAAACACATACCCTCATAACCAATACCTAGTTCTATAAAAATCATATGTTTCCAATATGCTCAATTAGAGGTGAAGGATTCTCCTAGGAGGTCAATGTGTTGGTTTGGGGTGTTATTTTCAGCCTTGTATACTCAGTGGTTAAGGGCTTCAAGGGTCAAGGGTTAAGCTCAAAGGGATTTAGGTTCGGAGGATTTAGCAGTTAAGGACTTAAGATTTATGGGATTTAGGTGTTTAAGGGGTTAGAAGTTAAGGTGTTTAAGGGTGAATGATTAGGGTTTAAGGGTCACAGGTTAAGAGGATTAGGATTAATGTCTTAAGAGGTTCATGGATTATAGGTTAGGGGTTAGTTTCTTAAGATTTAATGAGTCAAGGGGTTTATGGCTTATGAGTTATGAGTGTATGGGTTAAGGGATTATGGATTGGGGGTTAATGGGATATGGAATTCAATTGTTATGGGTTAAGGGCTTATGGTTTTTGATAATTGGACTCATAATACCCTTATCACAACTATTGGGGGTTCCCCTATGATTGCTCTCGCTACCTTCCCTCTATGTCCCCTAGCCCCTATGAAATTATGTCCTAAGCCCCCTTCTCATTCTCTAATGCTAGGGTTATAGATCATAGTAAACCATGCTTGCACCTATGAATTATACCCATCCATGCTACCCTTGTGTCCCCTTTCCCCATTATTTCACATTCCCCAAGGCACAAATCAAATATTTGGATGTATCTTGGATGACTTGTTACATTCCACTAGCTTTATGCATGAATAGGAATTCCCATCATTTAAATTTTTTTTGGAGGGATTTCGTGGCATATTCAAGGGTCACATTTATAAAAAAAGAGCATTTAAGTATATGTTAGAGGGATTAAGGACTATAGGGTTGTTGATGTTAGCCACCTATAAAATTTGTCATATCAAATGGTGGCTAAAATTTTTTGTAGCCTTCAAGAAACAATTCATGTTAAAAATTGTGATTTCTTGAAGTCTTATGAAGATGATTAATCCTTTAGTTAATATTCACTACTTTTTCCCTTATAATCCTGAAAAATCTGTTGTTGGCCTAAAGAAGACTGCTCAAAACCCCATTTTGCCATCATTTTTACCCCTCCTTTCACTCATAATTAACCTCCATTTTTATCCCCTTTTTCCTCCATAAAAACCCCTCCGTAAGCTTCCATTAACCTTGAAATTCACTCCAAGACCCTTTTAAAACCATTTGGTCTCCTTTCATTTGGTTTAAAAAATTCCTTTTCCTTCTACTGAAACCCTCAAATTGGCTTAAAAACCCTGTTTTTTAGCCTAAAAACACTCATATTACATTATATAGAACTTTAGCCCCCGAGGGATTAGATCATATAACCCCTGCTTCTCATAAGACCTACAGCCCCACAAATGGGTGCTAAGGCCTTAAAACATCTCCAAATCTCACAAAAACCCGACTTTTCTTTGTTTTCATAAAACCCGACAGTTAATTTTTTGGTCGAATATAGACCGTTGATCTAAACCATTCAACAAACCTCGCACTTTTTCCCTTCTTCCCGATCCCTTGCCTTACATTTCTTTCACCGCTCCATCATTAAATCCTGATCATCCATTTCTAAAGATCTAATGGTCAGGATTAAACCCGATGGCATGCCTTTTATTTTTTCCTCCTCCGACGCTGATCTCCTTGATTGAATCTTAGCCGTTGAATCCATAAGAACCGATGGCTAAGATCTCGTCGCACTCCGCCCACCACCTCTCTTGATTACCCCTCCAATTGGGTATGGACCATTGATCTCCCCTCCAATCCAATGGCCCTCGCATAATCGCACAATCGCAAAAGCTTAATCTCTTGCCTTTGGCCTCCACCGATGCGATGCTCCAATGAGATCCCAACCGTTCATTCAGAAATATCTAACGACCAGCACTTAATCGCATCGCGCTCGCCCATCGCGTAACCCTCCACCATCCCAACCTCTGATCAAATCACCGCCATTGATTTCCTCAAATCCAACGGTCCACATTAATTCTGCTTTCAAACCCCGCCCTTCTCTTTCTCCCCCATCGACAGATCTCCGCCGTCCATTCCTATATATCCGACGGTCAAGATCTATCCCGCGCAACTTCCTCCATCATAATCTTTCCGCACCATCGGATCTCCGACCTCCCATCCAGTGGCTCACAACACGTTTCGCAAAAAAATTCCGACTGCACATTAACGTCCAAAAAAAGTCTGAAACCACTGGTATCTAAAGGGACACATGTCAGCTAATGAACCATTTCGCATTTTTTTTGGAAAAACCATTTACCACACAAAAATAATGCGAAAACCATTCTGGTTTTCTGCTAAACAACCTTCTCCACTGCATTAACTTTTCACCTTTTGATCTCTTCCGTCCATCATACTAATCCAACGGCTCAATTTGTTTCCCAACCCCAAGTTATTCACCCTTTCCCCTTTGCTCTCGAACGCTCCATCGCGAGATCTTAACCGTTTATTTTTCTCATCTGATGGCTCAGATCATATCCCCGTCTTAATGCATTTGCGTCCGTCTAACCTCCCAAAGCGATTTCATTATGAAATCTCAACCATTGATCATTCTAGATCAATGACTCTTATTTATCCTTACACCCAAAACGCATTTATGCCCATTTTTCTTCCTCCAAAGGTTTTCTCCATTTTTAGTATATTTTCCTCCATTTCACTATATCACCCCCCCCCCCCCCCGCATTATAAAACTCTCGATTGATCTCATCCGTTGATCAACCTAGATCTATGGCCCAGACTTAATCTGATCCTCATTCATCCAACCACCTCCCCATTGAAATCCATCAAGAAATCTCGATCTTCGATTAATCTGGATCAATGGCCATGATTTATTCTCACGCCCAAAGCAGCCTCTGACCTCTTCTTCACGGATTTTCTTAATTTTGTTTGTTTTGCACAGGTTATAAAGGTTTTTCCACTGTTTTTTTAAATGAAACAAAAGGCCATGGATGACGATCCACAGGCCACTATCCAAGAAAAATAGGGAATCTAAAGGGTTCAACCAGCGGTTTGTCTGTGCCTCATGAGCACTGATGATGATATAAAAACCCTATACGCGCCTGCAACACAGTAAATCAAAGTCAGAATCCATTATTTAAAGAATACCAGCATTGAAGACAGGAGATCAAAGAGTATCAGTGTTTAAAGGTTTTAAGCAAAGTATAAAGGGATTAAGGCACAAACTCAGTAAACCAAAGGCCTAATCCTGAGATAAATATAGTATGAAGACCATAAATGAATATCAAAGCCTAATTAGGCCTAAAGCACAAATCAAAAGAAAATTAAAGGTGTTTTGGGATAAAAAAAGGAAATGTATCAGTCCGAAAAGCCTCCACTGCCACATCAGAGGCTAATTCAATCCTCCCCATCTACCAAAGTGCCACCTACAACTTTCAATAAATCAGAAGTAGGCAGAGTTATTGCCTAAGTCAGTGATATTTTTCCTAAAGTCGGGCAGAGTTATTTCCAACCTGCTTCAAGAGCTTTAAAGTCAACAAACTCTTCCAAGTAGCCTAAAACTTAATGAAAACCAATTAATATAGAGGAAATATCAGAAAACTTCTCCATTGAACCCCTCAAAGGCCGAGAAGCATTAACTTGTATTAATTGAGCCTAGAGATATTTTCTCTCACCCCACCTCCTCATTTCTTCTATAAATACTTCTGTAGAAGATGATATAAAGGTTGGTCTCTAGATATCTGTAGCATGTAAATAGTTTTCTAAAGATGCTAAAGCTTTGTTTGTAATTGAAGATACATAAGCTGAGAAGAGAAAGTTTTATGAGTTGTTGAGACCTTTTGGACTTGAAGATTGTACTAGTTTGAACATCAATATACGAGTCAAATTCTATGGGATCCCGGTCTACATTAATGGTGATGTTTTCCTTATTGTAAACTGTCTTCCTTCATTTTTTTCATACTGTCCAATTTCTCTGATAAAGAACAACAAATATAGAGTTGGGATTTACGGTTAAAGGTACCCTACTCTCACTGATAAGATTTATCTTTATGTTTTCCTCCTTTTTGTATTTGAGAATGATTTAATACAGTCTAAAACAGTTAAGGAATGCTGGTGAGCCCATGTATTACTGTCCAAAACTTTAAACATTGTTATTGAATGAGATCTTCATTACATGCTAAGTAAAGACTGAACTAGGGAAGTTTATGGTTTGCCCTGTCCTCTAGTTTCTTTTCCAACAATTTGTCTTGGAAATTTCCCTTAGAGTATGATGAAGGCAGGTCTAGATTTTAATGATATCTTACTTGATATTAGGTTACTCTTATGTTTTTCTTAACTGTTTTCATCCTTTCTGAAAGTAGTCATGTGGATTACTGGATTGTTTGTCTGATAAGTTAGCTTTAATACAAGCTTGTCCAAAGAAGTCTATAGTTAGCCCTATCCTTTGGCTGGTTTCAAACAATTGCTTAAAATGCTTTTCTTGTTTGGTAAGTTAATAAATCCTTGTTGAAATTATTAGCTTCTTCCCCCTTTCACAACACTTTAATGTTCCATTCCATTATTTAATCTAAGAGATCCTGAGGTGTAGATGACTTGCCCCATGGTAACCTTTGTAGACTTGATGTTTCAATTAAATCCTCTATGACTCCATAGCCCAATGGATTGAAGCTTCTTCTTGCCTATCTT
Source organism: Pinus albicaulis (assembly GCA_034641835.2). NCBI lineage: Eukaryota > Viridiplantae > Streptophyta > Pinopsida > Pinales > Pinaceae > Pinus > Pinus albicaulis. The sequence goes on from CM076572.1 coordinate 1,432,423,077, forward strand.
ATTAGCTAAACCATTCTCCCACTTATTTACACCTTCACCCTTCATATAGACTTCCTTCACCTTCATTATGTCCTTGCCCAACAAAAAAAAAAAAAAACCCCTTATTCTTCATAACTAGCCTAATATCACACAAAAAGACCTTAAAGAGAAATCAATCTTTGCACTTATAGAGAGATCCCTCTCTGGATTCAGGAGGGATAGATCCTAGAATCCAAAAGTGGTTCATATGTAGGCTTTGTAGTTTTTTTTTCCAATCTTGCAAATTACAGAGACCTAACATTCTGGCGACTCCACTAGGGAGTTCTAAGTAAATCCTTAAGAGAAAACACTCAATGTTCAGTGCAGTATAATTAGATTTCTTCAAGCACTACCAAGAATGTTGGTAATCATTATAGACCTTATTTGAATCAGTGACAAACTAAGGAACCCTTAGGCTTCTCATAAGAGCTTATCAAACCTTGAAGGAATCAGCTAGCTAAGCCATAAGAGTAAAAATTTTTTGTCTCATCACCCTAGCTAAGTGTTGAAACAGATTTAGGACACTCTTAGAACCCATAGGACTGAAAAAACTCAGAAGACCCATAATCTCTTTAGATTGGTATTCATAATAAACATGGTGGTGGAACCATAAAACATTTTACCTCCTTAAGAGCTAAAAATTTTCCACCTAGCGACTCCACACTCTATAACTCCCAAAAGACCAAATGACTCCACTGGTAGAAGACCTTGAACTGATTGAATAGACTCAGTGACCTCTTTCTTGATTTACAAACATGATTCCAAGGATACAATGAAGATATTCCCCAATGAGTAGAGATCATATCCCTGGGTTTCCACATAAGATGCCCCAGGTCAATTGGGATTACAACCTGCCTATTTTTCAAGGTGAAAAGTTTGATGACCCTCTATTACATCTCATCAAATTTCATATACATGTATGGAGGTTGAAAGTTGAATGGCATGAAGGTTGCCTATTGAAAATTTTCATGTTAACACTAGAAGGTAAAGCTAGGGATTGGTATGAATGGTTGATATCTGGTAGTTTGTTTGCTTTAAAAGGACCTTGAACATGTGTTTTATGAGAAATACAAAGGAAACACTACATCATTATCATGGGGTGAATTACATTATGATCCATCACAAAACATCACCCAACACATTATAGACAATGATGAATATGTGGAACAAATACATCCTAAAGATATTTTAGTAGCCATTCATGACTTTAATATCCTATTGAAAAATTAGAAGAACATAGATGAATCAGTTGAGGAAGAAAACATCCAAGAAATAAAGAACATTCCTCAAGATATTCTTGAAAACTCAAACAATGATTCATCATCCCTTATAGCTGAGGCTCAGGAAGACATCCTACCTCAAAATCAGTCTTCACAAGAGATAGAGAACTATTGTACTCTTGTTCAAAGGAACATAGAAACATCTTCCCCTTTGACAGAAAAAGAAATAGATTAGACTATTAATAAACAACCAGTCTCTAAAAATTTTTCCAAAACCAATACTCTTTCTTATTCACATGGATAAATTTGTTGTACAGATTTAGAAAGTTATTTTGTGGATCAAAATAAAGAGGGTAGCTGTATTTCTACTTATGCTGAAAGAGAGATCTCTCCTTTGACAGAAGAAAACATTGATCAAATACTAAGCAAGCAGCTACCCTCCAAACCTTCATTTAAACAAGAAAATCATGAACATAGTGCCTATTCCATAGAAAAATCCAATGGCACTCAAGACAAAAAGGATAGTAAGGAAATTAATGATAATACTGAAACTAGTCCTCTTTGGAGTATGAATTTCGATGGATCATGTACTAAAACTAGTGCAGGTGTAGGTATATGGCTTTACAATACAGGAAACAATCATTCTGAAGCCCATTCATATAAATTGAGTTTTCAATGCACAACTGACACAGTAGAGTATGAGGCACTTCTTTTAGGGTTGCAATTATTGAAGAACTTAGGAGCCCAGAAGATAACAGTTCATGGACATGCAGAATTGGTAATTAGGCAAGTGAAAGAAGAATGCATGGTTAAACATCCTAGACTTAGAGCCTATACGGATGATGCCATGTATTTGTTGAAATATTTTAAAGAATTCCAAATTATCCTTGTTCCTAAAGACCAAAACAGTTTTTCTAGTGGATTATCCCTTGTTGCTAGTACATGTCTAAGACCCTGGGAGAGCAAACAATATACAATTCAAAAAAAAAATCAGACCAACTGTCCCAAAAAATAAAAGATACTGGAAAAACTTTGAGGGAGAAAAGCAAATATAAGACTTTCCTACTGAGGATATACCATCTTTTTAAGAAGAAACTTCTCCCATCACTGATATCAATTTTTCATTCAAAGAAATTGAATTTATATCAGAAGCAAGCATAGATTTAGAGAAAGAAGAAATTTCACTACTTGCTATTTTGTAGGTTAAGGATGATGATGCTTCCAAGCAACATACTGAAGATATACTTCTCAAAGCTGATGTCTTAGAAGCAGACCATCTACCAGACATGGAGGGCCAAAAAGAAGAGAGTTCTCATCTTTTCTTTATTGATCCTATGGAAGAGTGTGTGGAGGCCCTAACTGGCTCAAATTATCAAGCATGGATCCTTTGCAAGAGCAAAATACATGAAATGTTTTCACCTCCTATGAAATCCTTGGTTTTGAAGATTCATCTTCAAAATGTACTATGGTTACCTCTGACTAGTAGCCAGTTTCACTATTTCTTTTTGTCACTACTCAACTGGCTACATTGGCACTTTTGTATCATATGAAAAGTGTAAATACTCCAAGTAGATAGGAATGTAAATAAAAGCTCAGCTTTGGGCATTTAGTTAGTTATTGATTTTTGTCTTGAATAAAAAAAGAAAAATACAAAAACAATAGAAGATAGAAAAGAGGGCAGAGAGAAAACAAGAAAGGTACAGCCCCACTCCAAAAAATAGAAACAAAGTCTGAAAGTGTGCAAGCTTAAATGCCACTCCTAAGAAACACACTCCTAGTTATTCATACAACCTAATCATGAATAATTAGTTTTCAATTTACTGCTGATAGGTTAGTGAATTAGATTTTCCAAACTGCTTAATCTTGGCTTATCAGTTAGGTAGATTAGGATAAAAGAAAAAGGGTTCAAACAAGCTCAAAATCTGAACCTATGAGTTTCAAAAGAAAGAATGGCTCTAATATCTATTTAAATTTTGAGCCAAAGATAGAAGAACTGGTTCTAAAAAGCTCAAAACTTGAACCAGGGAAGAAAGAAGAAGCAGCTCAAACAAGCCTAAAAACAGAGTTGAAGAAAAGTGAAGGATGTTCTTAAATTTTCAGATCTTAAGACTTCACCATTTTGTTTTAAGTTTCCGCAATTTTAGTCTACGTGTAGCTTTTTTTTATGCCATAGACCAACAACAAGTTATACTGTTAAATCCTGGCTTGTTTGCTTTTAAATTTCTTGTCTTAGAATTTAGAGAATAAAATTTGTCAGACAGTCTAATCCTGACAGATAAGTAGTTAGGTAGAGAAGCTTATGAACTCAACTGTTTAATCTGAGTTCATGGAGGAATAAGGGTAGAATTAGATAGTTTTATGTTTTCAAAAAAAAGAATAAAATGATTGATGTTTAAGGTTTGCAAGTCCAAATGCACCTTCAAAAGAAAAAATGCTAGGAAGTAGCTTGTGTAGGTAGTTGTTTGGGGATGAATTTTTCTATTGATATCAAATGCTCTAATCATCTTATAAGCAGTTGATCAAAGAAGATGAAAGGGTTTTCAAGGTACAAAGCCACTGATCTACATCCAGATAATGCTTTTCTGAGGTTCGTGACACCTCCAAGGAGCTGCCATCCCAAGTTGGAGCCACTCTTAGCCACCTATAAAATTTGTCATATCAAATGGTGGCTAAATTTTTTTGTAGCCTTCAAGAAACAATTCATGTTCAAAATTGTAAATTATTGAAGTCTTATGAAGATGATTAATCATTTAGTTAATATTCAATGCTATTTCGCTCATAATCCTGAAAAATCTGCTGTTGGCCTAAAGAAGATTGCTCAAAACCCCATTTTGCCATCATTTTTACCCCTCCTTTCACTCATAATTAACCTCCATTTTCATCCCCTTTTTCCTCCATAAAAACCCCTCCATAAGCTTCCATTAACCTTCAAATTCACTCCAAGACCCTTTTAAAACCATTTGGTCTCCTTCCATTTGGTCTAAAAAAGTCCTTTTCCTTCTACCGAAACCCTCAAATTGGCTTAAAAACCCTATTTTTTAGCCTAAAAGCACTCATATTACATTATATAGAACTTTAGCCCCCGAGGCCTTAGCTCCTATAAGCCCCACTTCTCATAAGACCTATAGCCACACAACCGGGTGATAAGGACTTAAAACATCTCCAAACCCCGCAAAAACCCGACTTTTCTTTGTTTTCATAAAACCCGAAAATTAAGTTTTTGGTTGAATATCAGCCGTTGATTTAAACCGATCAACGACTCTCACACTTTTTCCCTTCCGCCCGATCCCTTGCCTTACATTTCTTTCACCTCTCATGAAATCCTGATCGTCCATTTCTAAAGAACCAATGGTTAGGATTAAACCCGATGGCATGCCTTTTCTTTTTTTCTCCTCCGACGCCGATCTCCCTGATTGAATCTTAGCCATCGAATCCACAAGAACCAACGGCTAAGATCTTGTCGCACTCCACCCATCACCTCTCTCCATTACTCCTCCGATTGAGTATGGACCGTTGATCTCCCCTCTAATCTGACGGCCCTCGCATAATCACACAATCGCAAAAAGCTTAATCCCTTGCCTTTGGCCTCCACCGATGCGATGCTCCAATGAGATCCCAGTCGTTCATTCAGAAAGATCTAATGGCCAGTGCTTAATCACATCGCGCTCTCCCATCGCATAACCCTCCACCATCCCAACCTCCAATAAAATCCCCTCCATTTATTTCCTCAAATCCAACGGTCCACATTAACTCCAGTTTTGAACCACGCCCTTCTCTTTCTCCCCCATCGACAGATCTCCGCCGTCCATTCCTATAGATCCGACGGTCAAGATCTATCCCATGGAACTTCCCCCATCGCAATATTTCCGCACCGTTGGATCTGTGACCTCCCATCTGACAGCTCACAACACGTTTCATAAAACTTTTCCGGCTACATGTTAACGTCCAAAAAAAGTCTGAAACCGCTAGTATCCAAAGGGACGCGTGTCAGCTAATGAACCATATCACTTTTTTTCTGGGTAAACCGTTTACCACCCAAAAATAATGCAAAAACCATTCTGGTTTTCTGCTAAACCACCTTCTCCACTGCATTAACTTTTCACCTTTTTATCTCTACCATCCATCATACTAATCCAACGGCTCAGTTTGTTTCGCAACCCCAATTCATTCACCCTTTCCCCTTTTCCCCCGAACGCTCCATCGTGAGATCTTCACCATCCATTTTTCTCATCTGACGGCTCAGATCATATCCCCGTCTCAATGCATCTACCTCCGTCTAACCTCCCAAAGCAATTTCATCAGGAAATCTCGACCGTTGATCATTCTAGATCAACGGCTCTTATTCATCCTTACACCCAAAACACATTTACACCCATTTCGCTTCCTCCAAAGGTTTTCTCCCTTTTTAGTATATTTTCCTCCATTTCAATATAACATTTCCACCCCCCCCTGCATTATAAAACTCCTGATTGATCTCAGCCGTTGATCAACCTAGATCTATGGCCTGGACTTAATCTGACCCTCATTCATCCAACCGCCTCCCCATTGAAATCCATCAAGCAATCTCGGTCATTGAATAATTCGGATCAACGGTCAGGATTTATTATCATGCCCAAAGAAGCCTCTAACCTCTTCTTGATGGATTTTCTTAATTTTGTTCGTTTTTCGTAGGTTATAAAGGTTTTTCCACTGTTTTTTTAAATGAAACAAAATGCCATGGATGACAATCCACAAGCCACTATCCAAGAAAAACAGGGAATCTAAAGGGTTCAACCAATGATTTGTGTGTGCCTCATGAGCACTGATGATGATATAAAAACCCTCTACGCACTTGCAACACAGGAAAACAAAGTTAGAATCCATTATTTAAAGAATACCAGCATTGAAGATAGGAGATCAAAGAGTATCAGTGTTTAAAGGTTTTAAGCAATGTATAAAGGGATTAAGGCACAAACTCAGTAAACCAAAGGCCTAATCCTGAGATAAAGACAGTATGAAGACCAGAAATGAAGATCAAAGCCTAATTAGGCCTAAAGCACAAATCAAAAGCAAATTAAAGGTGTTTTAGGATAAAACAAGGAAATTTATCAATCCGAAAAGCCTCCACTGCCACATCAGAGGCTAATGGAATCCTCCCCATCTACCAAAGTGCCACCTACAACTTTCGATAAATCAGAATTAGGAAGAGTTATTGCCTAAGTTGGTGATATTTTGCCTAAAGACGGGCATATTTATTGCCAACCCGCTTCAAGAGCTTTAAAGTCAACAAACTCTGCCAAGTAGCCTAAAACTTAATGAAAACCAATTAAAACAGTGGAAATATCAGAAAAATTCTCCATTAAGCCCCTCAAAGGCCGAGAAGCATTAACTTGTATTAATTGAGCCTAGAGATCTTTTCTCTCATCTCACCTCCTCATTTCTTCTATAAATACTTCTGTAGAAGATGAGATAAAGGTTGGTCTCTGGATATCTGTAGCATGTAAATAGTTTTTTGAAGTTGCTGAAGCTCTGTTTGTAATTGAAGATACATAAGCTGAGAAGAGAAAGTTTTCTGAGTTGTTGAGACCTTTTGGACTTGAAGATTGTACTAGTTTGAACATCAATATACGAGTCAAATTCTATGGGATCCTGGTCTACATTAATGGTGACAAGGGAGAATTAACCCAATCATAGGTTCCAACTAGAGCTTCTCTCGCTTGTAATGGATTAGGGATTAGGGGGTTAAATGGGTTAGGTGTCAGGAATTATGGTTTAAGGGGTTAGGGTTAAGGTTTTAGAGGTTTAGGGCTTACAGGGTTAAATGGGTTAGGGTTTTAGAGTTTTAGGGGGTTATCGAATTTAACAGTTAAGGATTTTAGGGGTTAGGGTTTTAGGGGTTTACATGGTTAAATGGGTTAGGGGTCATGAATTAGAAGTTGATGTGTAATTATAAGTTATGTTGTTTAAGGGTGAAGGATTAGGGGTTAAGGGTCATAGGTTAAGAGAATAGGAGTTATGGCTTATGAGGTTCATGGTTTATAAGTTAGAGGTTAGTTTCTTAAGATTTAATGAGTCAAGGGGTTTATGGGTTATGAGTGTAGGGGTTAAGGGATTATGGATTGGGGGTTAGGGGGGTATGGAATTCAATGGTTATGTGTTAAGGGATTAAGGTTTGTGATAAATGGACTCCTAATCCCCTTATCACCACTATTGGGGGTTCCCCTATCGATTTCTCTTGCTACCTTCCCTCTAGGTCCCATAGCCCTTATGAAATTAGGTCCTAAGCCCCATTATCATTCTCTAATGCTAGGATTATAGATCATAGTAAACCATGTTTTCACCTCTAAATTATACCCATCCATGCTACCTTTGTGTCCCCTTTCCCTGTTCTTTCACATTCCCCAAGGCACAAATCAAATATTTGGATGTGTCTTGGATGACTTGTCACATTCCACTAGCTTCATCCATGAATATGAATTCCCATCATTTAAGAATTTTTTGGAGGGTTTTCATGGCATAGTTAAGGGCCACATTTACAAAAAAAGAGTGTATAAGTATATGTTAGCGGGATTAAGGACTATAGGTTTGTTGAGAGGGAAAAAATTCCACCTTTTAAACAAGGGGGAATTAACCCAATCATAGGTCCCAACTAGACCTCCTCTTGTTTGGAATGGCTAAACCAAATGGGCTTTAAGGACTATTAAAAGGGTTAGGGGAATAATTAGTTAGTGGTTAAGTGATTAGGGATTAGGGGCTTAGGGGTTACGGGAATAGTATATTAGGGGTTAAAGGTTTAGGGTTTAGGGTTAGGAGAATAATGATTTAGTGGTTAAGGGTTAGGGATTGGGGGCTTAAGGGTTAGGGATTTAGGCACATTTAGGGATTAGGGGATTTAGGCACATTTAGGGGTTAAGGGAATAATGAGTTAGTGGTTAAGGGATTAGGGATTGGGGTTAGGGGAATAATGAGTTAGTGGGTAAGGGTTTAGGGATTGGGGGGTTATGTGCCCTCACACGACCAACCCGATTCGACCTGCATGAACGTGTTCACAACATAGAATTTTTGATACAACCACCCTCAAAAAACCTGACCCGCTTGAATGCGTTTCCCTGGGCGCCCTCAGACGACCTAACCTGACAAACCTCGACCCACCCAAACACGTTTCCTTGGGCATCCTCACATGGCACGACCTGACCTCATCACTCATCTAGACGCGTTTCCTTAGGTTCCCTCACACGACCCGACCCAACCCACATGAACTTATTTCCTTGGGCGCCCTCACACGACCCAACCCTCCCCCCCCGACCCACCCGAACGCGTTTTACTGGGTGCCCTCACACGACATGACTCGACTCAACTTGACCCAACCATACCCGCCCGAACGTGTTTCCTTCGACAGTCTCACAAAACATGACTGAACCTGACCCGAAACGACATGGGCGCTCACAACTTAGCATTTTTTATATGACCACCCTCATACGACCCGACCCCACCCGACCTGCCAGAACGTCGAAGGCATTGTTAGTCATTAGTATTTTTCACCTATTGATGATGACTAGTTTTTAAAGCCAAGTTTTCTAGCAGCTGATCTCCAATTTGTCAAATTTGTCAGCTAGAAAACACCCATAAACATTTTTCCCTCCTACCTTTTCAATGAGCCTATGATGAGAAAAAACCTAATTGTCAAGCCCTATCTAGTCTCAATCATACAAACTTGTCTGTCAGTTGTCATAAGCTAAAGTCATCTGTTGTCATTCACCCTCATCCCTAGCTCATTCATTAACCACCTGATTGATAAGAATGTCAACTACCCTACCTCTGATCATATCTCATCTTGGGATCTGATCATACCAAAGAGAATACTCCAAATCTGTCAAAAATCTCCCCTAAGTTAGGTAGGGCGCTTTAGGCAATCCTCCCTTGGAAAACTATCCTAAGCCAGAAGAACCTCTGTCTAAAACCAACCAGTCATAGATGGCCTTCCTATTCTGCAAACAAAGTTTGATACACCCTTAGGTCGCGCCACTAACCAGTCTTGGTGTCTTAGTAGTGCATGTTTCAAAAGTGATCTGAAAATGGAATGTACTTGTTTAAGGGTGCAAGGTATCCATTTCAGAAAATTTCAAATGTGAGCTATACACTCCAAGTGACCTCTTGAAAATGTGATAATAAACTATTTCCCATACAGAGATGGACTGTAGGGGCATTCACTGGACATGTCACCTCTAAAAAGAGGATGAGTTCCAGAGGCTACCTGGCCCTCTACAGACTCTGTCTAAGGAAATAATATGTAAACACAAATATCAAGACCAATGAAAGTAATTAATTCTGAAATTCAAAGTGTTCATTGATCTGTTTTAAGTGTGAATAAGCAAGAGCATATGTTCTGCAATTGGTGTGTAGAGGTTTGATGTTAAAATAACAAGTTTTGATTACTGTATAAACTTGTTTTGGAAAAGCATGCTCATGAAATTTTACTGTTTAAACTATCAGAATCTGGAAATAAACAGCCAAAATACACAGATGAACAGCAGATATTTGTTTAAGCGGTTCACCCCTCTCTTGGGCTACCTCCGCTGGTCCAAAAGCCTCTAATTAGGCTCAGTCCTCTTTTGATTAAAGGCTTCAAATGAGATTACATCTGTACAAACTCCTCTAATGGAAAAATAGACTGCTAAAACAGACTCAGAAGATCCAAATCAGTATAAATAGACTACAAATTCACCTCCATTGGAGGAAGGTAGCCCAATGCAACACTCTTTCCCTTTAGCTCTGATGGCTCCACTGTCAAAAGCGCTGTAAAATTCGCAGATAGAATGCCCTGATGGCTCTGCAGACACCTCCAACAGCTCTAGAATGCTCTCTACACCCAAAATCAAAAAAAAATTCGTCTTCAAAGGCCTCCCCCCAGCGTACAGCCTTCACAAACTCGCTCGTCATTAAAAAATCTCCACTAAATGTGGAGCAACTGCTGATAACAGCGCCAAATTAGCAAAGGGCGCCAAAAGGGGCGGAGCCACCAGTTTATCCGGGCGGTTAACCAAATGGGCAATAAATATTATGGTTTTATAACAACGCGTTCACATGTAGTGGCGGTCTTTGCAACGGTTTCAAACGTGTTAATTAACACAAAACGTTTTATAATAAAACACCGTTTCATATTTAAAAACCCACTACATAACACATAACCCAAAGTATTAATCCGCCATGTTGAAATAGCGCGCCGAGCCCTGGGAGAAGGTTCCGTGCGGACGGTTCTATGGGAAGGGGGCTGGCCCTTAGGGGCTGGCCCCCTTTCGAGCCCCGCCCAAAACAACACATGCCATAAACATTAATTCGTCCGCACCATATAACAACGAACAAAGCATTGGTCCAACGGTTAAAGCGATGTGTTAATTGCTGCCTGGTCGCTGGTTCGAATCCGGCCAACCCATAAAAATTTTAAAACGCCAATTTCAATTCAACCTTGGGGCCACGTGGCGGCCTCCGGGCTAGCCACGTGGCGCCCTTCCATTGGCTGCAAATGGAATATTCTCCAGAATATTCCACGGAATATTCCCAGAATATTCTGTGGAATATTCTTTTTTTAATAAAATTTTCCACAAAGTAAAATTTGGCATTTTTTTATGGAAATTGAGAAATCTTCAAACTTGAATAACTTCTGCATACGGCGACCGTTTTTCGAACCGTTCGCGGCGCCGGAATCAGGAAGACGAGCTCTATCCGGTCGTTCAGGTTCAAACTAGTTCTGAGCACCTTCATTTTTTACCATTTTACGACACTTGGTCCTGAGCTCCTGATCACACCTCCCAAATGAGAAGGCTTTTGGTCCCCAAAAGCTTACTGAATCTCTGATCTGAACTGTACAGCACTTGAGGAACATAAATATCCTCTTCCAGTCAGCCAAAAGAGCATACTAATGCCAAAAATTTCCTGCCTTGCTAAATGTCGTCATGGCGACTTTTTGCTGCATACGCCAAGTACTTGTCGAATCCCGACCAAGTTCTTTCGCCAGACAAATCTGAAATTGCAGGAACCAGCAATGAAACTTGCTGATATATGAGCTGAAATATTCCCCTGAACATGTGGACTTGCCAACTGACACGATGCCCATCCAAGGCACCTCCATTCAGAAGAAGAGCTGCCTCCCAAATGAGAAGGCTTTTACAAAGATGAAACACTTCATCATTTCTCCTGTTTACAATCTTGGAGATCAAATTAACTTTTTTCAAGTCAATATTACATTACATGCATGGTTAAAAACAAAGTAATCAACCCTTCAAGTTAATCACACATACATGTTTAAAATACAAGGAAATCATCATGATCCCTGTGCTCATGCATCTCATTCTCATGCATGCAGTTTATCCTTCAACTTTCTCTTAAGTACAATCATAAGTACAAAATCCTCAATCACATGTACATGTACTTTCAAAGCTGAAATGAATATAACTTTTTCTACGATAGAGTGAGTCTCATACTCAGCTTTTCCATCCTGCAACTTGCATTCCCTTAACAAAGAAAATGCATTCAATCAAAAGACATGCAACTTTAATTGGATGAGAATTCTAACCATTTCTTACCAATCCATTTCAAAGGTGCTTCCTTTAACTGCACATCGATATCAGCATGTGTATCATCCTGACACCTATCAATGATGGAAACTTCCTTCCCATTCTTGCTATACTCTTTCTCCCACTTCTTCAACTTTTGTGGAAGCATTGTTGGATTCAGAGTCCAACACCTTTCAACAGTATGTCCTTGCTTATGGCAATAAGTGCAACACATGTTCATCTTCTTGACCGCATGATTTGCATTGTTCATTGGAACTTTGGCTTCTTGCCTCCTTTCCTTCAAAAGTTTCTTGTATGTTGCCATTATTTTCCAACATCTAGAAACACTATGGTTAAACAAACCACAAAAAGAACATGCATTTCTTTTCCCATGCTTGTGTGGAAATTTTCCATGCTTTACATGATCAAAGGAAATATGATTGAAATCAGATTTATACCTTTCTCTTTCACCTTCATTACCTTCATGAGGAGGTGAATCAAAAGAAGAAGAAGCTCCCTTTGGAACACTATCAATCCCATCAATGGTTTTAGAGCTTTCACCACTCCCTTGTTCAAGTGCATGCTGATACACACCTTCTTCCTTCATGGCTGCTTTGGAACTTTCTCCATAAGATTGTCCATAGCCAAGACCCAAATTCTTAGACCTTACCTCAACCATTATTGGCTCAACTATACCCTGGGCATTTTTTCCCAATCCTTTTCCTTCATATCCCATTTTGGACATCAACTTGGACCCTATGCCTTTGGTATGTTTCTCAAAAGAACCAAGTTCATAAACATTCTTATAAGAATTTGAAGACAAACTAGAATTGTTTACCTCTTCTTCAAGCTGATACTTGGCTAAGGATTCTTTGGAAACCAGGAGTTGTGTCTCCAACTCATGCATCTTTTCCAGCTTCATGTTTGCCATACGAAGTTGGCCTTCCATTTCTTGCAATTGGTCAGAAAGCAACTGCTTCTCTTCCCTCATGGAATTCAACTGCTCTTGAAGTCTAGAGCTCTTTCTTTCATCCTCATACATTTCTTTCACCATATTCATCATGATGAAAAATTCTTGCTTCAAGCCTTCATAAAAAAATCTTGTGAAGGAGGACGATTTTGAGAACTCACTTATGAAAGTTGTCATTATAAAAATGAACAAAAGAGCTTCAACAAACTCAAACAACAAGTAGTTTGCAGAATAATAAAGCAGTCAATCTTCAACACTGCTTAAGACACCTTTCAAGCTACACAATCAAGCTAGTGATGTCAGTCAAGCAAACCAACTTTGCAACCTGCTTTGATACCATCTGATCTGAAAATGGAATGTACTTGTTTAAGGGTGCAAGGTATCCATTTTCATAAAATTTCAAATTGACTGCTATACACTCCAAGACCTCTTGATAATGTGAGAATAAACTATTTCCCATACAGAGATGGACTGTAGGGGCATTCACTGGACATGTCACCTCTAAAAAGAGGATGAGTTCCAGAGGCTACCTGGCCCTCTACAGACTCTGTCTAAGGAAATAATATGTAAACACAAATATCAAGACCAATGAAAGTAATTAATTCTGAAATTCAAAGTGTTCATTGATCTGTTTTAACTATGAATAAGAAAGAGCATATGTTCTGCAATTGGTGTGTAGAGGTTTGATGTTAAAATAACAAGTTTTGATTACTGTATAAACGTGTTTTGGAAAAGCATGCTTATGAAATTTTACTGTTTAAACTATCAGAATCTGGAAATAAACAGCCAAAATACACAGATGAACAGCAGATATCTGTTTAAGCGGTTCACCCCTCTCTTGGGCTACCTCCGCTGGTCCAAAAGCCTCTAATTAGGCTCAGTCCTCTTTTGATTAAAGGCTTCAAATGAGATTACATCTATATAAACTCCTCTAATGGAAAAATAGACTGCTAAAACAGACTCAGAAGATCCAAATCAGTATAAATTGACTACAAATTCACCTCCATTGGAGGAAGGTAGCCCAATGCAGCAATCTTTCCCTTTAGCTCTGATGGCTCCACTGTCAAAAGCGCTGTAAAATTCGCAGATAGAATGCCCTGATAGCTCTGCAGACACCTCCAACAGCTCCAGAATTCTCTCTACACCCAAAATAATAAAAAAAATCGTCTTCAAAGGCCTCCCCTAGCAGAAGTTATGCCCTCTTTACTAAACTGCCTGTTTGGGCTAAAAAATCTTCACTAAATGTGGAGCAACTGCTGATAACAGCGCCAAATTAGCAAAGGGCGCCAAAAGGGGCGGAGCCACCAGTTTATCCGGGCGGTTAACCAAATGGGCAATAAATATTATGGTTTTATAACAACGCGTTCACATGTAGTGGTGGTCTTTGCAATGGTTTCAAACGTGTTAATTAACACAAAACGTTTTATAATAAAACACCATTTCATATTTAAAAACCCACTACATAACACATAACCCAAAGTATTAATCCGCCACGTTCAAATGCGCCGATGGTCTTGGGATAAGGTTCCGCGCCGGCGGTTCTATGGGAAGGGGGCTGGCCCTTCGGGGCTGGCCCCCCTTTCGGGCCCCGCCCAAACTACCACACACCATAACAATAACTCCATTCGCCACATATAACAAGAAATACACTGTGGTCTGGCGGTAAAGTCGTGTGGTTAATACATGCTCGGTCGCTGGTTCGAATCCGGCCGACCCATAAAAAAATTTTAACACGCCATTTCAACTCGACCTTGGGGCCACGTGGCGGCCTCCGGGCTAGCCACGTGGCGCCTTTCCATTGGCTGCAAATGGAATATTCCCCAGAATATTCTGCAGAATATTCCACGGAATATTCCCAGAATATTCTGTGGAGTATTCTTTTTTTAATAAAATTTTCCACAAAGTCAAATTTGGCATTTTTTTATGGAAATTGAGAAATCTTCAAACTTGAATAACTTCTGCATACGGCGACCGTTTTTCGAACCGTTCGCGGAGCCGGAATCAGGAAGACGAGCTCTCTCCAGTCGTTCAGGTTCAAACCAGTTCTGAGCACCTTCATTTTTGACCATTTTACGACACTTGGTCCTGAGCTCCTGATCAAAAAGCCAAACTCATATTGTGTTGCTCTATAGTGTTTCAATGTCTTTTTCAAAGCAAAAAGGTACCAGTGTTCCAAAATACATTATTAAACTAAACATGAGAATACCACTGCTTCTCATGTTGTTTTGAGCCTGGGATGCAAGTACTAGTCAGAGAGGTAATTCAATGAACTCCTACAAAAATGGTCAAAAGGTTAGTGACTTATGACTAGCAAGTAATACTCTGCAGATACAGGTCAGGTTGCTTCTAGTTTCTAAATATTGCATAAGATTATTTTAACAACAGAATACATATCTCAGAGAATGCCTCTCATAGCATATTGTCAATTTTTCACTTTTATTACTTACTGTGATATACCAAGTAGAGATAGGCATTACAAGGAAAGATGACACAGTTTGAGAAAGGGATCAAATATCACTTGTTGTTAACCTCCTCCAAGCATGACCAGAGGGTTGGGTGACTGTGTAAAACCTCCTCCAAACATGAGCAGAGGGTTGGGTCACTTTTTGTAAAACCTCCTCCAAACATGAGCAGATGGTTGGAAATATTATGCTGGCCTCCTTCATTTAACAAACAGAGGGTCAGGAATAGAGGTGTAGCCTCATTCAAAGAGCACAAGGCTAACACTTCTGCAAATGGCCTTAAGAATTTGTTTACACCTTTTCTCCAATGAATGAAACCACTAACACAGCAGTGGTGTTTCAAGGATTTCTTATATAGTTTCACTGATTGAAAGACATAATTGAAGTGCAGTGGGAAATAATGAGATGATTATGAGTGGAAAAATGCTGTTAAGCAAATGGCCAAGCAATGATACTATAATAATCAAAGATGTTTTGTTTTTCTTCTATCAAAGATCTCCTTCAAAGGAAATCTGAAGCTAAAGTGAAAAAAATTTGGACAGGCTCATCAATGTGAGGAAAGGGTATGACAAAATGTCTCAAATTCAAAAAAATATTCAAAGAATCAAGCCATATCACTATCACAGACAAAGACTTCTTCATGTACATATGAACAAACCCTGTTGTTGTATGTATTTGCATTAAGATTTTCCAAAGGTTTTTCTCCTTGATCAACAGATATGAATCAAGCCATGGGTGAATGCAAATAAGGTTCTTCATCCAAAGTCAAAAGAAAATATCCAAGGGCACCTGGCAGTTTTGATCAACTTCACAATGGGCATAATCATCATCGAACACCAATAGAGTTGAAATTTTCAAAGTAATTTTTAGAGTTGTGAATCATCTCCTTCCAAGATATGGCAAAGGATGCATCAAAAATCTTGGATATGACTCTTAAGTAGTGCTCCTTTAAAGGTTAGAAATAGACCAACAGTGGTACTATGATGAGTAAAGGGTTATTTTCTTAATGAAGAGACAGTGAAAGGATCTTGCTTTAATTTAGAAAATTCATGACTATGGTGTCCTAAAAGAGAAGTTGTCCACATCAATTTTTTATTAACTTGATCGAAGATGAGTCTTTGTAATGTTTTCAAAGTGATGAAATTACAAAAAACAATGATTTGTGTTTTGAGAAAACAAAAAGGGGCCTTTTCAAACATATAAACCCTCCAAAGCACGATGTGAGCATATTTGAATATTCTTTCAAATAAAAGGCGGATAGACCATTTGGAAAGTCCCATTTGCAAGTTCAAGCAACCAAGGAAAACACTCCCCTTGCCGTTTACCGAAGCAACAGAGGAAAATTTGGGCATTTTTCAAATTTTTTAAGGCTCAAGCCTGTGCGACGCGTCTGTGAGCGAAAATACAAAGGGTTTAAACTATTGCGTGGCACGCCTGTAGTGGTGCGCAGCGCGCCTGTAGCGCCCGTTCACTCACCGCCTCAACATCGACCTGACACCCCTCACTGTGTGGTGCTCTTTTCAGTGAATGTGCCGCTCCTCTTTAAACGTCCAAAATGCCTTCAAAAACACCTTTGGAGTTGCTCAATCGATCAACCAACTCCACAAAGCCATATTCAAGGTATTTTCCATTACCCCTTGGTACATTTTAAATTCTAAAAGGGGTATTGTTGCCATTTTCTCCAAGGAAGAAACAATGATAAAGAGGGTAGGGTTTTTGAGAAAAATCAAAGTTGTTTATTGCTGTGAGTGTCATAGACCATTACAGTGATAGAGGAAAGTGTTTAAATGGTCTTGAGAAGCCCTTATCGCCTTTCAAAGACAATGATTGTGATGGAGTACGGTTTTAAGGGAAAGGAGTCTGTGCCAAGACAAAGGGGGATCTCTCTTCAAACAAAAACCACCAACACACCCTGTATAAGCCTTTTTTCTCAAACACAGTGATCAAAGGAGATAGGTGGTTCATCAAAATTGAAAAGAATCTCCTTAGTCATGACTAGAAAATGATAAAACAGTGACTGAAAAAGGAGGTGTGTTAGACCAAATTTGAAAGCTCTTCTAGTGTTATTAAAAAGCTAAAACTAGCCCATAGCTGCTAGACAGATAAACAAAGGTGCAGAGATCACAAAACATTTTTAGGTGATCATCTATACAGTGGCAAAAAGATGAAGCCTTGGTAAATATAAAAACTTCCTATTTATGTTATCAGACAACAAACTCTGTGCAGCCTCCCTAGTTCAAAAAGAAAAATCTGTGTTGAAAGGTCTTTTAAGTCAGTTGAAGGATGTTTTGTCCACCTTTGTGAAGAGCAGTGAACAACAAAAGAACAGTGTTTGGAGGGAAAGGTGTTTTTGTCAAAACACAAGACTTCTTTCTTCATCAAGAAACCACAAACACACCTTTTCAAGACCTTTGCCCAAGCATAGTAATAAATTGACTTCTTGTTTTTCATTTGACAAGCACTTGTTGATTGGCATAAAAAAAGGATAAAATAGTGACTTATAAGGAGGACAGGGTGTGTTGTTGAGAAACCATTTCAAGGACCATTTGAGACAGCTTTTTTTTTTCAGTCAGCAAAGAGTATCCAAAACAAAATGCCTCCCAGGCAAGAAAGTAGAAGTGGCCTTCACAGGAGGTTTGAACCTGTTTCAACTAAAGAGGTAAATGCTCATCCATCAGTCCTGTTTAACTTTCACGAAGTTGGATGTCTAGAGTTTTGTCAAAGGGTGCAGGAGGTGAAAAGCTATCTCCCCTTGACACATCTTTGTGCTTTGAGATTTCAAGTGAAACACTTTCAGCTGGTAGGCTTGGATTTCAAGTTTTCTCCTAGATCCATTTCCAAAGCCACCAAAATCCCTTATGTCGGAGAGAAACGGTTTAAACAGATCCACCTAGACTCATAACAGTAAAAACCCTTTTTGAATATTGAGCATTGGGATACATGTCCATCCATATTTCCTTTCTCATATCTGTTGACTAGTTATGCTCTCCTCATGAAGATAATCATGAAATATTTCACAAGCGAGGGAAGATTTTCTTGGGTCTATGCTTATCATGTCTGGTTTCTCATGCATTTCACAAGAGCCCAATTGTTAAATATCCCCTTCTTCCTCCATAGAAGTATTGAAAAAATGGCCTCCACTGTTCAGAAAAGACCTCCTTCAAAATAGTCAGCTTGCCTTTTCCATCATTCCCTCATCAAGGTTGTCGTTCTTCATCAGCTTGAGAAGAAGGGAATCTCTTGGAACACTTTCATTGCACATCCAGATTTCACCACTGTTCCTTCATCCCATGCATCTCCTTCACCTTCCACTCACCATCCTTCGCCTTCTTTAAGTAAGCTCATTCCCAAGAAGCTCAAATTTCCCATGATTGAACAAGAAGAAGAGCATTATGAAGATGAGCAACAACATGAAGATGAGCAGCAACATGATGATGAACAGTAGAAACATGATGATGAACAACAGCAACATGATGAACAACAACATGATGAAGAAGGGCAGCATGATGAAGAAGGGCAGGAAGGTGAAGAAGGGCATGATGAAGAAGGGCAACAAGGTGAAAAAGAGGATAGTGAGGAAGGGCAACAAAGTGAAGAAAAACACAGTGATGATATGCAACACAGTGATGAAGAGCATTGCCATGAAAAAGAGCAAAACATTGAGGAGGGAAATGATGAGGAAATTGAACAGTTTGATGAGGATATTGGTAGCCCTCACAACAGCAAAAAATATGAATATGAAGCCCAAAACATTGAAGAGACAGAGCCTCAAAGTCCTAAAGAAAGCAAGGACAAGAGTAAAGAGGGCAGCCCTCAAAAAGACATGCAAGAGGACAGTCAAAGCATTCATGAAGAAACTCAAAACAATGGCAAGGATGATGAGGGAAGTAACAAGGGCAAAGAGCCAATAGAGCATGTGCTAGCTGCCTCTCCTAGGCAAGGGGCCATGCTTTCTTCTCCAAAAGTGGCCAAACCCCAAACATCAAGGAAATGGGTGCCTCAAACTATAACTCCAAATGTTACTAGGGACCTCCAAAGCAAGGGGAAATTGCCCAAGCAACCCATTGTCGAATTACTCAAGAGGAGGAAGACCAAGAAGGCCACCCAAAGCAAGGGAAAGGAGAAAGAAGAAAGCAACCATGAGAAGGAGAGGGACTTTGACATAATTTAGATCCAAAGTGATGATAGCGAAAATGAGGCCTGAATCCTAGATTCTCTCTTGATCAATAAAGAAGAACAAATTGATGCTTTGAGGGTAGATCTAGACAGGTCTAGAAACTTCATTCACTTTTTGCAAACACAAAATAAACAGATGAGTGTCCACATGGCGGTATATGAGACACGGGCCATAAAATATAAAAGGGAGGCCTCCAAGGTGCAAGTTAAATTGGAAGAACTCATGGGCGAGTTCAATGATAGCGAAGATGAAGATCAGCCAAGGAGAAAGAGGCCAAGGACCATGGGACTCAGAAGAGCTCTTGAGAAACAAAAGGAGGAAGAAGCTGTCCTTCTCCAATCTTTTCCTCTCACTACTTTGTTCACCCAAGAGATAGAAAACAATCAAGAAGCATGGCTTGAGAGGGTGAATGATCACTTGGAAAATAAGTTGGAAAAGGCCAATAGAGATTTGGACCTTCAAAGGAGGATGACCGGGCACTATAAGAAGCTTAATTAGTTCGCCCGACGAAAATTGAAGGCCACATAGGAAAAACTCAAGGAAGCTCAAAAGAGGTGCCCGACACCAAAAATGAAGAAAGACACCTCAAATCTCCAAATTTTGGCCTTAGCTTCTCAGCATGTTTCTGAAAACCCTTGAGGGTCATGCTCGCCAAAATTGGGCGAAATTCAACAAGTTTTGGTTTTTTGTCATTTTTGGGCTTTTGGCTAAAAATCACGGGCATCGCCATTTTTGTTTGGGACATCCTCAAAGGATGAAAATGGTATCATTGGATGCCATAATTTTAGGGGCATCTACTCAATTATTTTTAGATCAATTGAAGATTATTTGGTCCCCCAAAATGGCGAAAAACACTCACTTTTTCCACACTCTGCCCCGTTTATCAGCAAAGTCTATTTTTTGGGTTTTTACACACATGTCAGTTTTTGACAGACTTTCATTGATCAGTTTGGAGAAAAATAAGTATTTTCAGAAAATAGACATTTAGAGATTTCCAACGAGCCATCACGAGCCTTGTTTCAACATCAGGAAGGCATCCAAAAGCTGCTCGCAAGACAGAGGACTTTCTGCTGATATATTTCTTAAGTATTTTTGTAAAAAATGCACTTTTCTGAAGTGGCTTTTCCTAATGTGCGTTTAGCTATTTTTGGGTATGGTTAGTTATGAAAAGTCAATATATTTTCCTTTTTTAGCATTTTTGAGATATTTTATCAGATATTTTTTTCCTTGGGCTTTGCAAAGACTCAAGGACAAAATCAGATATTTTTGATGGGCCAATGAGATTGCAAGTTGCACTAGGAGGTTTTCCCTCATCTTGGCCTATATATTCCAACAGACTTCATTGTAAATAAGGCTGAACTTGATGATATAGAGAAATATATGGTTATAAAATCTTATAAGAAACACTTGTCTCATGCATTGGATAGTTTCTTGAATGTTTTTGGATGATGAAGGATGACTGTTGTTGGATTCCTTGACTTGGTAAAATGGTATAGTGTCCTTATCTGTTATGCTTCTTAGTTTTCATTCATATTCCATATTTTTTCTTGCTATAAGACAGTAGAGAATAGATTTGAGACATGCCCTTGGAGGCACCTCAAATTTCCTGTTTCTTTGTAGCTTCTATGTTTTCTTCCTTCTTAGTCATATCAAAGAATCCTTGATTGCTCTTTGATAACTGAAGAAATTGTTTGCTTGTTTCATTTATGGTTTTCTGCATGCTAAGTATGATTCACGGTATGCCCTGCTTACTCATGGCTAGTCATAGCTCCACCTCTGAAACCTTTCTTTGATTGTTTGATTGTCATTTGTTGAACCAAGGAGGTCTTGTACTGATCTTTCCCTTTGCCTAAAACTATGCAATCTTGCTTCAAAGTGCCCAATAGCTTGAAATACTATGCTTAGGCATTTCCTCATAGTGATTTGAGTTTCTTGTTTGTCTTATTTGTATTTCCCCAAAGTCAGATAGCAATTTCCTAAAGTTAGAGAGTCATATATCTCTATGTATTGCTTGAATTTTTATTTCTATGCATTGATCAATTTATAGCTACATTTCTCATGATTAATGGTTAGCCCTACCATGTTTATGTCAAATATTGAACTATTTATGTTTGAAATCCTTTGTTATTCACAAATTTAGTGTCCATACCACTCCATTTTACCCAAAGATCCATTTTACCTCGATCAAATCGGCCCTTCAACAACCTTATATCACCATCTGAAGCTTTCTTGACCTTTTTGACCCCATAGCTCAGTTGATCTGAAATATTTTTACCTATCTTAGTTTTTGATCAGTTCATCCCTCACAAACTTAAAAACAAAACCAAAAACCTACTTCATAACTAGCCTAAAATCAGAAACACAAGAAGCAAACACAAAGATATCCCTTACACAAATAGAGAGAGCCCTCTCTGTGTCCAGGAAGGCTAGGTCCTTGGGCTCCAAAGATTGGTTTGATGTTACCCTATCACTTGGCTTGTCAATCAGCCAAATCACGGGACCCTAACAGGCACGAGGGAGAAAATGGAAAATGGGTCACACAAACGTGTATTACAAGGCACAAGGGCGGTGAATACAACTTAGCATTTTTTATACTTCTAGCCTCACACAAACCAACCCGACCCGAACCGCACAAATGTGTTTCCTTGGGTTCCCTCACATGACTCGACATGACCCGACATGACCCAACATGACCCGAAACGACCTGACCTAACCAGGCACATTACTTGGGTAGCCTGCCATGGCCCGACCTGACCAGACCCACCTGAACGTGTTTCCTTGGGCACCCTCATAATATGGCACGACGGGACTTGACCTGCCCAAACCTGTTTTTCTGGGCACCCTCACACGACCCTGTTTCCTTGGGCGCCCTAACATGAACCTGTTTCCTTGGGCGCCCTCATCATATGGCACAACGTGACTTGACCCACCCAAACGTGTTTCTTGAGGCACCCTCACATGACATGACCCGACCTGACCTGCACGAACATGTTTCCTTAGGTTCCCTCACACAACCCAACTCGACCCGTATGAACGTGTTTCCTTGGGCGCCATCACACTACCCAACCCGAACCGACCGCCCCGAACACATTTTCCCGGGTGCCCTCACACGACAGGACTCGACCTGCCCGAATGCATTTCCTTGGGGGGCCTCACACGACACGACACAGGCAGTCACAACTTAGCATTTTTGATACAACCACCCTCACATGACCTGATCTGAAATTGTGAGAACAAAGTATTTCTCATACAGAGATTGACTGTAGGGGAATTCACCGGATATTTCATCTTTCAAAGAAAGGATGAATCCGGAGGCTACCTGGCCCTTCTACAGACTCTGCCTAAAGAAATAAAATGTAATCACTGAGATCCGATCAATGAAAGTATTTGTTTTATAGGCAAAGTATTCATTGATCTAGCTTTAATGTGTGAATAGGAAAGTATACATATTCTGCTAATGAAGTATAATGGTTTGAAGATGAACTAATAAATTTTGTTCACTATTTAAACATACTTGGGAAAAGTTTTCTTATAAAAATTTACTGTTTAAAGGAGTAGAATCTGAAAATATGCAGCAAAATTATACAGTATGACAACAAATAATTGTTTAAGCGGTTCACCCCTCTCTTGGGCTACCTCCACTGGGTCCAAAAGCCTCTAATTAGGCTTTTTCCTCTTTGATTAAATGATCAAAATGTGAATACAATTGTATATAAGCCTCAAATGGAAAAATACACTGCAAATTAAGATTCAGAAGGCTCAAATCAGTATAAAATGACTAAACAAACACCTCCATTGGATGAAGGTAGTCCAAAACAGCTCTTCTTCCCTTAGGCCCTGGTGGCTCCACGACCAAAAACGCTGGTAAATTCTCTGTTAAAGCACCCTGATGGCTCTGAAAACACTCCCAACAGCTCCAGAATGATCACTTACCCCAGAATCAAAAAACAATTCGTCCAAAAAGGACTTTCCTAGCCAAAGTTATGGCTCATTTACTCCAACTGCCAGTTTGGCCTAAATAAACTCCAGTTAAATCTGGTGGAACTCCAAATAATCCAACTAAACTGGAGATAGGCGCTAAAATTGGGGCGGACTGCCGAAATTGCCGCCAGTGGGAGGGGGTTAGCGGATAAGGTCCTCGGGACCGTGACCGTCGGAAGTGGTTTAAGAACTTGAGTTATATGCGCGGCAACATTATTATAAAACCATATGATTTAAATATATTCTGCTCCTTTCGTTGGGCCGAGTGACCATACCCCGACGTTGCGCACCGAGGGAATAGGCTGTGGTTCCGAGCGAGGGGTTCTATGGAGAAGGGGGCTGGGCCCCTTTCAGGCCCCGCCCAATTTATAACCACATTTTAACTATAAGTTGAATTGCAATGTTTAACAAGAGTCATTGTCGTGGCCCATTGGTCGGGCCTCTCCACTGCCATCCCGCCGACCCGGGATCGAATCCTGCTGCGTCGAACAAATTTTTAATTGCCCATTCCATTCCGCCTTAGGGCCACGTGGCGGCCTCCGGGCTGGCCACGTGGCGCCCTGTAATTGGCTGCGCCAAGAATATTCTGCAGAATATTCTGTGGAATATTCCACAGAATATTCCCATAATATTCTGTGGAATATTCTTTTTTCTTAATAAAAATAATTTTCATAAAGTCAACTTTGGGCCTTTTTTAATTGAAATTGGCAGATCTTTAAAGCTGAATATCTTCTTCATACGGCGTCGGTTTTCAGTGCCATTCATGTCTACAGGATCGTCTTTCCGAGCTCTTTCCAGTAAATATAGTTTGGACCAATTCTAAGAAACTTCATTTTTGAGCATTTTTCTTCAAGGGACTTGATCTCCTGATCACACCTCCCAAATGGGAATATTTTGGACCCTCAAAATTTTTCAATTACTTGTTAAGAAGGTGAGGATACAACCTCCTCACTTGTTCCAACTCCATCCACTTTGCTTTGCTTGGTTTACTGCCTTTTAAACCAACTCTTAGATAATCAACATCTCCCCTCCTTGAAGTGCG
The DNA here is from genome assembly GCA_034641835.2 of Pinus albicaulis. NCBI lineage: Eukaryota > Viridiplantae > Streptophyta > Pinopsida > Pinales > Pinaceae > Pinus > Pinus albicaulis. The sequence continues at coordinate 1,432,447,479 of CM076572.1, forward strand.
TGTCCTTCTGTCAAGGATTGCATCTTCTTTCAACTCATCCAAAAATTCTGGCAAGAAATATTCTATGGATGGTAGCTGAACATGATTTTCAGAATCATCAATAAGAGGAGGTTCATACAAACGTAAATTTTCCACATTAACAACAGAATACATTTGCATGTATGAAGGCAAATCTAGTTGAAAAGCATTATTTCCAACTTGTTTAAGGATTTTGAATGGACCATAACGAATAGGCTTCAGCTTTTTACCTTCTCCTTGCATTCTATCCTTACTTATATGCAACCATACCTCATCTCCTTCTTGAAACTTGTGATCAATTCTATGTTTGTCATGTCTTTCTTTGTACTTGCCTTGACTCTTTTCAAGCTGTTCTTGAACTTGCTGATGAATGAGCTGAATTATTTCAATGAACATGCGAGCTTTGTCAATGTCACTATGCCCATCAATGGAAATATCCTTCTCAAGAATGAATTCTAATGGTGACTTAGGCAAATATCCAAAACAAGCTTCAAATGGCGAAGTATTTGTAGAAGAGTGCTTGGCCCGGTTGTAAGCATGCTAAATGTAATGCAAATACTCATCCAAAAGCTTGGGATGCTTGCTGCAATACCCTCTCAAAATATGCACAATGGTTCTATTCACTACCTCTGTTTGGCCATCTGTTTGCGGATGGAAAGCAGTACTCTTCTTCAACTTGGTGTCCATCATCTTCCATAGATTGGACCAAAAATTCCCAACAAATCTGGAATCACTGTCACTAACAATAGAAGTAGGCAAGCCATAATGAACCCATACAAGTTGAAAATATAAATCAACATTTTGTTCAGTAGTTATAGTTTTCTTACATGGCATAAGAATACACATCTTGCTGAAACGATCAACTACTACAAAAAGATAATCATGCTGCTTTCTAGATAATGGTAATCCCCCAACAAAATCCATAGAAACACTTTCCCATGGTCTAGAAGGTACCGTCAATGGCGTATACAATCCAAGCTTCCTATTGCTAGGCTTGCTTGTAGCACATAATGAACAACCTCTAATGAAACATGTAACACTATCTACCATGCGAGGCCAATAACAATACCTCTGCAGATGTGCCACCATTTTGCTTACACCGAAATGACCAGCAATAAGAGAAGAATGAGCTTCTCTCATCATGCTTAATCTCTCTCCCTGTGGTATACATAACTTTCCAAAGTGAAACAGCAAATTGTTATGCAAATGATAATCATTCTCCTCAACATGATTCCCTTTACTCAAGTTAGCATACACCTCTTTAAAATCTTCATCTGATGCATACTGTTCTATGTAGCTTTCATGCACAATAGAATCATTCTTAAGCAAAATACTAGCACTAATAATTTGCCTTGAAAGCATATCAGAAACTTTATTGTGAATACCTTTCTTGTACCTTATTACCAAGTGAAATTGTTGTAGGAAACCCATCCATCTGAAATGTCGTGACTGCTGCAATTTACTTTGCGACTGCAAATGCTATAAAGGCTGATGGTCGGTATGCACAATTGTTTCTTTTCCCATCAAATAGTGCTTCCACTTTTTGACACTTTGTACCAACGCATACAACTCCTTATAATATGTAGGATAATTCCCAACAGCACCATTAAATGTCTCAGAATGAAAAGCAATAGGCTTACCATGCTGTAAGAGAACTGCACCCATGCCATAATCACTAGCATCTGTCTGAATCTCGAATGGCTGTCTCAAATCTGGTAATGCAAGAACCGGAGTTGAACTGATCTTTTCTTTCAAAGATTCGAAAGCTTTTTGTTGCTTACTTCCCCATTGGAAAGCACGCTTCACACTTGTCACTACATGCATAGGAGCTGCTATGGCAGAAAAGTTAGCAATAAACTTTCTCCAATACTGAGCTACACCCAAAAAACTTCTTACCTCTGTAATGGACTTGGGAGTAGGCCAATTCACAATAGCTTCTAATTTTGAAGAATCAATTCTCAAAGCACCTCCACCTACTATGTGTCCCAAATAAACCAAAGAAGTCTTTCCAAATTCACACTTTGACATCTTAAGAAATAACTAATTTTTCTTCAAAACATCAAGTACTTTACTGACATGCATGACATGATCTTCTCTTGTCTTGCTGAAAAGATGTCATCTAAGTAGACAATAACAAAATCATCAAGAAAAGGACGTAAGACATCATCCATTACCCGCATGAAAGTTGCAGGTGCATTGCATAAACCAAACGGCATCACAAGCCACTCAAAGAGTCCTTGTTTGGTTTTAAAAGCTGTCTTCCAAATGTCTCTTTCTTCAATTCTTACTTGATGATAACCGCTTCTTAAGTCTAACTTAGTGAAATATCTTGCATCTTTCAGCTGATCTAACAAATCATCTATTCTTGGAAGTGGGTAATGATTCTTTACCGTTATCTTGTTCAAAGCTCTAAAGTCAACACATATACGCCAAGTTCCATATTTCTTCGGAATCAACACTATCGGTGACCCACATGGTGAAGTTCTTGGCCTTATGAAACCCTTGTTCGACAACTCTTTGATCTTCTTCTTTATTTCAGCATTCTCCATAACAGACATGCGATACATGCCTATGTTAGGAAGAGGACAATCTGGATGTAAATGGATTTCATGTTGAATCTCCCTTTTAGGAGGAAAACCTGTTGGATCCTGAAACATATCATGATGTGCATCAACTACATCATATAAATCAGATTTAAGCTTTGCATCACAATTTTCAAATGACTCATGATTCACATCAACCTTTGGCTTGACCATAAGAAGTACAAAACTCTTGCTTGAATTGACTAGCCTTTTTACCTGTCCTGCATTTACCATTGCAACATTTGTCTTCTTGCGATGAGCTCTGACAATAAAATCCTTGCCATCTTTGAAAATATGATATTTGTTTTCATGGCGATATAAGATCGCTTTCCTGTCAAACAAGTAAGGACTTCCTAAAACAATACCAGATATATCAAGCAGAACCACATCAAGTTCAACTGTGTCAATAAAGTGTGCAGTTATTGAAAAGCGCAATATGCACTTCCTTGAGACTTGCAAGTTGGCATCCTTGCATATCCATCCAAGTGGATAAGGTTTCGGATGTGGAATGGTCTCAAGTTTAAGCTGCTTGACCAAGTCTTCAGATATGAGGTTAGCTTGTGACCCACTGTCAAATAGTGTGTCAATTTTGGTATATTTTGACACTACCCTCACATGGAACAGTTCAATTCTTTCTTCCTCATTAGGAGCTTGTGTATGACAGTTTGAAGAACTAGCACTTGCTTGAGTTTCAATTTCCTTCCCTTTCAAACTTTTCAAACCCATGGCTGAAATTTTTGTTTCGTCGCCTGAATCATCACCTAAATCTTGTGGTGTAGTTGTAGTAGCTGCATTTTTCTTCTTTCCCTTGTTTTTGTTAAACTGGTTTCTTTTTTCAGGATGAAGTTTCCAACAGTTTTTCTCTTCATGGCCACTCTTTGAAAAATGTTTACAAATGACCTTTTCACCCTCTTGTTTGATAGATGCATTTTTCTTGCCTTTTCCTTTGTTTTTCTCTTTGTTCTTTCCTTTGAAAGTCTTGTTTCTACCCTCATCAAAAGTATTCTTTCCTCTAGCTTCTAAATGTGTAGCCTGCACACAGACTTCATCTAAGCTGGTAGGATTGAACATTAGGATAGTATGTTTAAGGTAACTGTGCAAACCTCCTATGTTTTCAACAAGGTGTCTTGACTTTGTAAGTCTACTCCAAGTAGAAGTGCTCTCCTTCTAAACTCTTGGGTATAATCTTGCACATTTTGACCTTTAAGTTGCCTAAAACTTTGCCAATTCATGATTGCTTTTTGAATATGAGCAAGAGGATAAAACTGTTTCTTAATAGCAGTAATAAACTCAGACCATGTTAGAGTTATCTTACCATACTTTTTAATCTCCTCTCTAGTCTTGGCTTCCCACCAAACCAAAGCTGCTCCATCCATTCTCAAAGAGGCTAATTGGATTTTTGTTTCATCATCATGCAAATTCTGAATTCTTAGATAGACTTCCAGCTGTCTAATCCAGTTATCCAATTTCTCTGCATTCACATCACCATTAAACATCGACAACTCAAACTTTACATCAAGCTTTAACAAAGGATTTTTAAGAGATGTTTTTGTTTTTTGTGACTGATTTTCAGAAGTTGAAGAGGATGATGTGGAGGATGAGGATGATGATGGAGATGGTGGATCACCATTTCCTCCATTCCCTTTCTTAGACTCATCTTTGTCTTTCTTTCCTCCTGAATAATCTCCTTCTTCTCTTTGGTTTCTAGACCCTTCTCTGGCAATCCTTTCGTTTTTCTCCTGGTATAGGATCCTAACCATCTCAGTCAAGTCCAAAAGCTTTTCTAAAGACTCTTTCTTCTTCCTTGGGATCCATTTCCTCATGTACTTCTCCTTCTCTTGATGACATGTTTGTGGCTGATTCAAAGGCTACTGAGGATGAAATGGAAGGTGGATGTAATGGCACTCTAGCCCTCCTTGGTTGAGGATTAACTTGTTCTCTAACCAATTGACCTTCCCCTCTTTGCAATTTCAGCCTAGTAAGCATCAAATTTTGCAGAATAATACAATTTACTTGCACAAATTTCACAAACTCTTAAGCAAAACCTTGAGCTCTGATACCAACCTGATCTGAAATTGTGAGAACAAAGTATTTCTCATACAAAGATTGACTGTAGGGGCATTCACCGGATATTTCACCTTTCAAAGAAAGGATGAATCCAGGGGCTACCTGGCCCTTCTACAGACTCTGCTTAAAGAAATAAAATGTAATCACTGAGATCCGATCAATGAAAGTATTTGTTTTATAGGAAAAGTATTCATTGATCCAGCTTTAATGTGTGAATAGGCAAGTATACATATTCTACTAATGAAGTATAATGGTTTGAATATGAACTAATAAATTTTGTTCACTATTTAAACCTGCTTGGGAAAAGTTTGCTTATAAAAATTTACTGTTTAAAGGAGAAAAATCTTAAAATATGTAGCAAAATTATATAGTATGACAACAAATAATTGTTTAAGCGGTTCACCGCTCTCTTGGGCTACCTCCGCTGGGTCCAAAAGCTTCTAATTAGGCTTTTTCCTCTTTGATTAAATGCTCAAAATGTGAATACAACTGTATAGAAGCCTCAAATGACAAAATACACTACAAATTAAGATTCAGAAGGCTCAAATCAGTATAAAATGACTAAACAAACACCTCCATTGGATGAAGGTAGTCCAAAACAGCTCTTCTTCCCTTAGGCCTTGGTGGCTCCACGACCAAAAACGCTGGTAAATTCTCTGTTAAAGTGCCCTGATGGCTATGCAAACACTCCCAATAGCTCCAGAATGGTCAATTACCCCAGAATCAAAAAACAATTCGTTCAAAAAGGACTTTCCTAGCCAAAGTTATGGCTCATTTACTCCAACTGCCAGTTTGGCCTAAATAAACTCCAGTTAAATCTGGTGGAACTCCAGATAATTCGACTAAACTGGAGATAGGCGCTAAAATTGGGGCGGACCGCTGAAACTGCCGCCAGTGGGAGGGGGTTAGTGGATAAGGTCCTCGGGACCGTGACCGTCGAAAGTGGTTTAAGAAATTGAGTTATATGCGCGGCAACATTATTATAAAACCATATGATTTAAATATATTCCGCTCCTTCCGTTGGGCCGAGTGACCATACCCCGACATTGCACGCCGAGGGAATAGGCTGTGGTTCTGAGCGAGGGGTTCTATGGAGAAGGGGGCTGGCCCCCTTTCGGGCCCCGCCGAATTTAAAACCACATTTTAACTATAAGTGCGTTGCAATGTTTAACAAGAGTCATTGTCGTGGCCCATTGGTCGGGCCTCTCCGCTGCCATCCCGCCGACCCGGGATCGAATCCTGCTGTGTCGAACAAATTTTTAATTGCCCATTCCATTCTGCCTTGGGGCCACGTGGCGGCCTCCGGGTTGGCCACGTGGCGCCTTGTAATTGGCTGCGCCCGAAATATTCTATAGAATATTCTGTGGAATATTCCACAGAATATTCCCAGAATATTTTGTGGAATATTTTTTTTTTTTAATAAAAATAATTTTCATAAAGTCAACTTTGGGCCTTTTTTAATTGAAATTGGCGGATATTTAAAGCTGAATATCTTCTTCATACGGCGTCAGTTTTTAGTGCCGTTTGAGTCTACAGGATCATCTTTCCGAGCTCTTTCTAGTCAATCTGGTTCAGACCAGTTCTGAGAAACTTCATTTTTGAGCATTTTTCTTCAAGGGACTTGATCTCCTGATCATGACCCCACCCAACTCGACCCAACCCAACCTGCCTGAACGTCGAAGGAACAAGGGATCAAATGGAAAATAGGTCACAGGAACATGCAGTACAAGGCACATGGGCAGTCACAATTTAGCATTTTTTATATGGCCACCCTCACATGACCTGAGTAGTGGGCCCCTCTATTGCAACAAGAGTGCTTCAACTCCCAGGGGATACCCTACTTTACTTTATCAACCTCGGGTTTGTACAAAATTCGAGGTGAAATTTTTATATACACAAAAAAGTCATTCTATTCATGTCATCCTCTTCTGCTTTATGAAAGGGTGTTATTTGTTAAATTATGAGAACAAATGGAAAGTAAATTACTGAAGGAAATGCCAGAAAGGAAATTAAACTAAAGTGCTAAATAGAAATGACAAGAATGAAATAATTTTATTGGAAAAAAGGGAAATGACTGAAAAGAAACTAAGCTAACTTGCTGAAAATAAATGGCAGAATGGAAAATAATTCTAAACCACACATAACTTGGCCAAATGGCTAAATGCATTCTACTTATGCTATGATCTATCTACAATGCTCTTATCCATTCAACTAAACCATCCATGACTTATTTCTAACTAAAAAGAGTTAATTTGCAGCTTGGATGAAGAAAAAGGGGTAAAAGAGTGAATTAAGGGCTTATCACATGCAACAGGGCTTAGAAATGGAAAGCGGGGCTTAAACCCTTAGAAAATTTGATTATAATGTGAGAAATGAATTTGGAGTGGAAAGAATTGAAAGAGGCTTAGAGGTGGAAGGAGGGTGTTTAAAACGCACTAAAGCTTTGTTGAAGCGCAAAGAAGCCTTGGAGCAGAATAATTCAAAAAGTGTGATGGCGGAGTGTGATAGAGGACAAAGGTTGTGATATACGATGTCACAATCGCAATATTGCAAGTTTAAAGGGATAGAGGAAGTGTGTTTTGGGAGTGGGATCGAAATGTGAAGTGCGATGAGGTAAGTCCTATGAAGTGCGAAGTGTGACGGGTGACGTGGTAGACTTATCACATTGATGGAATGAGCAGTAAGTGTTTTGCGAAAAAGGTAGATGGTGTGATTTTCGATTTCACAATATCGCAATTGGCAGTTGGAATGGTAAGTGCGAACGAAACACACTAAATAATGTGAAGTGCTATTGCGGTAAGGTGATGCGATTTGTGGTAAGTATCGAAAGAAAAATGGGAAAGGTGCGCTCTTCGATATGTGATATCGCAATATCGTAATCAGCTATAATGGGAAGTAAGTGTTAAAGTAAAAGGGAGAATTTTATGTAGATTAATCCCTCTTGCTGACAAGAGTGATCTCCCTAGTACTCAACGAGTAGCTAGAAACAAACATCCATTTGAAAACCTTTTTCTCTAGATTAATTTCATTTCAGAATTATTATAGGCAAGTAAATAGGACATGCCTCTACCTTGAAATCCAAACGTTCGCTGTAGTCTTTTATCTTGTTGCTCCAAAGTGGCTTCTTCAATAAGTAGAACTTGCAATCAAAGATAAGACAAAAGAATCAAAGCATCTGCAACATATAATAATGAAGAAAAGCTAACCCAAATTAGTGATCTAGGAGTCTAAGTATTGATGTTATTTCAATAAGCATAAGAACAAATCAATGAGCAAAAGAGATCCATATGTATTATCTTGAATAAAAAGAGTAATCTTACAACCTGATGTGTTAATGTTGTACAAATTTTTCCCAGTGTCACGAACAATTGTTCCTCCTTCATTTTGATTAGACTTCCTCTCTGAAGACCAACATGGAGTTATGGACACAAGGGTGTAATCATTCTCATGCCAACAACAATTCACTAGTGTAGAAAGTATGCATTCTTATGAATTTCTTCAGCAACTACCATGTATGTCTACCCTTGAACCGGAAACTTGAGCTCAATTTATAGGAAAATGGAGGCAATTTAAGTTCCATGAAGAGGGGAATGGATTCCTAACATGAAGGGACTTGAGCTCCATGGACCAAAGGATAAGTTCCATGAGTGGAGGGATAAATATTGAACTGATTGTGACTCTAGAAGCTTCTAGTTGCGGGAATATTCGACAAGCTAGGCTTCTAGAATTTAATTTTTTCTTTTAATTTTCCTTTCGTGGGGGTGTGCAAGTAGCAAAAATTGCGAGGGCTACCACATTTTATTGACCAAACAACTTTGAATGTGCAGGGGAAGGCTAGAAAAACCACGCAAGTAGAATTTTAATGGTTTTACAGAGATTTTCTCCAATTCCAAGACTTGATTCAGGAACATTAAGGTTTTTGACTTCTAAGGGAACATGTTAATGGTAGTGATAGACCCATATGAACAGTCAAATGTCATGGTGACAAAATGATGTGCAAAAATTTTCCCCGTAAAGTGTGAAGTTTGAGGTTATTCTAAAGAGTGAAGTGCTTTATCATTCCAAGGATTGGATTGGAGACACTAGTCGAAAACCTGTAAAAACATTCAATGCATATATATATATATATATATATATATATATATATATATATATATATATATATATATATATATATATATATATATATATATATATATATATATATATATATATATATATATATATATCATCGCTGAGGTAGGCATTCCGATAATCAGATCAAAACTAGCTAAATGTTCTGGTATAGATATGATTTCAATATTACATAAAAAATAGACATAGTATGGGCGCAGCCATCTGTCATGAGTAGTATATTGTATCATGAATAATAAAACTCCTCATAGCCTGGATGGTGGAAACTAGATCCAGGGTCTTTATTTCCACTTCTCGAACTAGTATGAACCTATCCATGCGATTGACTGTGTCGAAGTTGAACATGGTAGAAACCACTTGATTACCGGTCAATGATGTGAACCGTTAACAAGTGTGAGAGAAACCACCAATAATGAAAATGGATCTCAAAGTACTCTAGTACAATCCATGAAGTTTGAATGAATGATTTATAGTCTAACACTCATAGAATCATTCGATTAAATGTCAATGATTCAACATGTCATCGAAGGTGAGAAATCCGCCATTAGGGCATCCAGATCCCAATGTACTGAAGGGATTCTAGATCAACTTTCTAGATTATGAGCTGATGTTGATAGAAAGTGACCCCTCATAGGAAAAACCACGACACAAAACCATTAGATAAAGTTTTGAAAAAATATTTTCAAGGACTGACTCAGTGATGGTCAACGTGAATGGAGACAAATGTTTGCAATGAATGGTTTATTTGAACTCTCTCTTGAACACATAACGAAACTGCAGATGACTTGGAAGAATTTGACCTAAAGCTAATACCTAGAAACTGACTTGAAGACTTTCAATGTGGTTCGATTAAATTTTATACAAAGGATTTCCAAACCCAAGTAAAAGTGTTACTAAGTGTGACAATTAGATTCTTTTTCTCTCTTTTTTCCTACCATTATTGGAAAGTACCTCATTAATTTTGACAAGCTCGAGGAGGATAACATTTTGTTTTTTGTGTAAGCTCATTCTTTGGATGAATCCATCTTAGTATTAAAATTGAACCCTAAGAAGGAGTGGTTCGGTCTTTTTTGTAATCGACATGTCCTTTACTGTTAAATTTTAATCAGTCCAGTATAAGAGAAACTCGGTGTTTTTCAGTTTTAGGGAGTCAGAAGAAAAACATAAGTAAACTCCATGGTTGTTATTTTTCATAAATTTAGTCTCTTAGGCCTGAAAAAGGATAAAATAATGCAGGAGAGAAATCTATTAACCATGATTATCCAATGTATACCTTTTTTGTAATTATTCCATTTCAGTCCGGAAAAGAGGTAAACTTGTACTGAAGGGACAAACGTTCATTTACTTTAACAAGTTCGAATATTCAACTACTCTACAACCTTTTCCTATTTTGAGAGTCTGAAAAGGGCTTAAAAGAGAACTCCAGGGTTTTGCTTTTTCGTAAATTTATAGTGCCCGAAAAAGTGATAAAAGTATACTCAATGTCAACATAGTTATTTTCACCAAAAATCATGTATCTTGCACAAAAAACTCAAAATATTACATATACCTGTTTCCAAAAAGTAAAAATATTTAAAAATAACCTTTTAAAGTGAAAAATAAATACAATAATAATATTTTATTCATTTAAAAACTATAAAAAGGAATTAAAACAAGTCATTTTCACCTTTTGTGTTTAGAGGAGAGTAGAGAGAGATTTTGGCTAAAAAGTTTCAGAGAAAATATCGGGAGAACCGACCGTCCATTTCTTGAATCGTCAGATCCAGGTAATCCACATCATCCTTATCTTCAATTCTGTCTGTTTCATTTTCCATTTTGAGCCTTTATTTCACTTTTTAAGAGGATTTTACATTTTAAAATGCGCCCTTGGGGGTCCGCGGGCAATTCATATGATAACCACGTACCCCGATAATTTTTAAAAGAAAAAATCATTGGGCTGCCGCGGGTTCTGCATGGATCATGTGCAGACGTTTGCACTATCTGCACACAGAACCTGCGGAGGTGCCGTGAATGTTTTAAAAATCCAAATTTATCTTAAAAATTGTTCAAATACTCTTCCAAATGGTTTTAACTTGTTGAATATGTTGATTTGTAGGTTGTTTCACCATGTTGGAGTGGCGAGAACATGAACACGAGCTCATAGACAATGAAGCTGTGGATGAAAATACAACAATGCGTGCATTGAAGAATTGTGGCTTATACAAATTCAAGGCAATCCAAGGGATGAAGGCACAAGTGGATTTAATGGTTTGGCTTATAAATATGTGGGATGTTCAATACCAATGCTTCATAATTGGTGACCAATAGCTCGAAATTGAGCTAGAGGACATTTATTTCCTTACCAAATTGTCTCGGAGAGGAAGAAGCATATCCTTAATTGGGGCCAGATAGGGAGGTCTTCCCACTACCAATTATAAAGAGAAATATTCTAGAAATGAGATAGATTTTAAGGATGGTCGTATAGATATTAAAACTATCTTGCGATTGGATCTCAAAGTGATAGCATTTATAGAAAACAGATTGTGGGGGTGTGCAGCTCCGCATGTGGATACTAAGTCACATATGCAAACAACAATTGAGTGTCATGGAGGAACCATATTTAACTTGTGCGAAGGAGTATCGACCAACATGAAAGTCCAATTAACTAGAGAAAAGAATGTGAAGTTGAAAAAATTTGGATATGGCGCCATTCTCATTTCATTTTCTTTAGAGCGAATTCTACTTATTGCTCCGCAGCTGATTCCAGTAGATACTAAGCTCCTTAGGAACCTCAGATGGTGTGATGGGTGGCAGTAATGGCTCGCCATGGTGGCGAGGGTGGCTTAGTCATTCGTTTACTTCGACATACTTCATGTGGATTAGGAACCAAGTCTTCACCATCAAATACTTTTGTTATGCAAGAATGGATTACAGGGGTGATCTTGAAATATCTTTTCCTCCAAGGGCACAGTGGGATGATACATGTAAGAGAATCATTTTGATGTTTTTTAATCTAATTTTTATTTGATTTTTATCATCCAATACTGACAAAAATATTTAAATGCAGATGCAGGCATGCAGCTCTGCATGTGGCTACTAAGTCACATATGTAAACAACAATCGAGTGTCATGGAGGAACCATATTTAACTTGTGTGAAGGAGTATCGACCAACATGAAAGTCCAATTAACTAGAGAAAAGAATGTGAAGTTGAAAAAATTCGGATATGGCGCCATTCTCATTTCATTTTATTTAGAGCGATTTCTACTTATTGCTCTGAAGCTGATTCTAGTAGATACTGGGCTCCTTAGGAACCTCAGATGGTGTGATGGGTGGCAGTAATGGCTCGCCATGGTGGCAAGGGTGCCTCAATCATTCGTTTACTTCGACATACTTCATGTGGCTTAGGAACCAAGTCTTCACCATAAAATACTTTTGTTATGCAAGAATGGATTACAGGGGTGATCTTGAAATATCTTTTCCTCCAAGGGCACAGTGGGACGAGACATGTAAGAGAATCATTTTGATGTTTTTTAATCTAATTTTTATTTGATTTTTATCATCCAATACTAAAAAAAATATTTAAATGCAGATGTTCATCCACAAATACCAACAACACTTTGTCACTTTAACAGGCGGGAAGCACAACCTATAGCACCTCCACATGACCAGGAAACATAGATCCTAGCAGAAATCGAGCACAACCTTGAGAGATTTACCATAGAAATTCCTGAGACAGGAACATATGATATCCCTCTCAAGCTCCAGAGACATGTGACAGGTGTTCCAGATCCATTTAAGAGATTTCTGCGTAAGGTGGCGTGTGCTATAGTCTATTAGCATGATCATCATCACAGATAGTGGATGATCATTGTAGATTTTTTTTTTTTGTATCAGTATCTATTAGATCATAAGGTGTTTGAACCTATGATCACAGACGATGTACTATTTTTGGAAACAAAATAATCTATCCTAATGATATTACTACTTTCATTCTATGAGTATCTTGTTCAACATGGATTGAATGTTGTTTTGGTTTACTCTGTTAATGTTGCAAATGTCTATTTAGAACACAATTAGCTAATGCATTGGCGAATGTGTTTAAATTTCTTGAAATAGGTTGATATTCAATATAATCAAATTGTTGTTCCAAGAGACAAACCTTCAAAAATAATTTCAATAACACTGGATTTATAATTGCATAAAACTTGTTTAAATGTAATACAATGAGTTGTGAATCTAACCTAATGATCAAAAGTCGAATACCCAATGAAATGGCATCAGATAATAACTCATATGATTGTGCTATATTCTGCAATATTGTTCGTTGTTTGACCAAGGCATATCCCATGAATAAAAGCTAACTCATCTGTGGGGAATAGATAACCCAAGCCGCCGATGATTTGAAATGGATTTTATTTGTTACGCTATGCAAAGTATCCATTATGATTTAATAAAGTGTGCAAAGTGTTCTCCATGAGTTGCAGGTTAAAAAAAGTAGTTTTGATTATGTTTCTGAGTTTTATGTGTGAGTATTAGTTAAGTAAATTTACTGTTTAACATATCACAAAAAAAATACACAACAAATAAAATTCACCATCACATAACACAAAAAATTGTTGAGGCAGTTCACCCCTCCTATGCTACATTTGTCGGTCCAAGGCTCCCCAATGACATGTCCTTGCTCTATTAAGTTTATCAAAATGGTTACACAAGTAAAAATATGCCTCAATAGGCAAAAAGATATGTAAATTCAGCTTCAAAAGATAGAAATAGCTAGAAATGGATTTTTTTCACACTAAAAAATGAAATATTACCCAATACAATGCCTTCTCCATGATGGCCCTTATGGCATCTTCATCTTCCTCGAAGAAAATTTTTTTGTAGATCACCTCTGATCAACCTAAAAAATGTTTCAAACAGTTTAGAAGGTCAAAGAGAACCAAAATTGACTAAAATTTCATCCATTTTGGCTCAATAATGAGGGAGTTATGACTTTTGCAACAAAAATGCCCAATGTCCCCCAAAAACCCAACTAAGAGTGGGAGAACTCCAGTTAAACTCGACAAAATGGCAGACAAGACCGAAAATGGTGGACTCCACCCAAATTTAGCGGTAACTGCTGGCAGTTATATTAAATTTTAGGGTGATAGTGTCACATGGATCTCCGCCCAAGTCGCCAGCTTAATCGCTACTTAATGGTTTCAAAATCGTTACAATAAATATCAAATTCCGCGCTTGCCACATGGTCTTGGTTCTCACCGCCATTTTCTAACCGTAGCTGCCAGGTATCTAAGCCCTGGTCATGGGCGGAGGTCATGTGGCAAAGGTTTAACATGGGGGCTAGCCCTTACCCCTACCGATGAATTTCATAACCATCAAATAACAACTGTCAACAATAACTGTTAAGTGGTATTCATATGGTACAATGGTAAGTAGTTCGACTTGCGGGTAGGTGGTCCATGGTTCAAACCCCATGAACTACAAAAATTTTAATATACCAAATTCTCCATGGCTTGAGGCCAAGTGGCGACCTCTGATTGGTCCACCCCAAATGAATTCAATCCTTTAAAAAATTAGATTTTGTCACTTGTCAAACACAGATTCGCCCCTGTGGAATATTCCAGAGGATATTTTTTAAATTTTTCCAAAGTTTGAAAGTCAAACTTGGTCAACAGAAAAATATAGTTTACTGGACGATTTCAAACCTCAATAACTTTTGCATATGACCTCGATGTTGAGAATTGTTCACGGTGCCAGAATCTCAACATCGAGACCTTTCCAATCGTTCAGATTGCAACCATTTCTGAGCACTTCCATGTTTGAGCAATTTTTTAACTTGGACACGATCTCCTGATCACACCTCCCCAATGAGAAGATTTTGGACCCCAAAAGCTCTCTAGACTACTAAAACTGACCTGTACAACATATAAGAGTATTTCACCCTCTTCTCTTCAACCTCCAAACACTTGCCTTGCATGGCTAGTGAATTTGAACCACAACTAGAAAGCAATTCATAGTTCCCTTCCTTGATTTTCTTGTTCTCTCGTCAAGAGCTGTCTTTCTTGCACTCACTCAGAAAATTTATGGCCATAAATTTGCAGAAGGAAACTATACATCGCTGCCTTGATCAATGATCCAAGGTGGCTCAAACAAATGAGAGATTACAGTATAAAATACATGCATACAACCGAAATTTTCATATGTACAAAATGAGTACATCTTACTATACTAACAAGTCCATCCACTTCTAACCAAGCCACTTCCATGGTGAATTTTGCTGCTGCAGCTCTTCCTCATGTGAAACTTTTGTTTTCACATCAATAATGGAATCCTTATTTCCACTTGCGCCAATATTTCTGTCCTCTTGCTGCATGTTCTTGGGACGACTAGTTGGATGCAAATTCCAACAATGGGAGACAACATGTCCCCTCTTTTGGAAAAATGTGCAAATCTTATACACCTTCAATCACTGTTTGATAAGGCAGCATTTCTTTCAAATGCTGTGTGATATGTTTTCTCTGTTATTAGGTCTCTGCTCCTTCAAAACACTATCCTTTCTGATGTTTGCATGTCAAAAAAATCAATATTTATAATGATAAGTGCTCAGTCAAACAGAATGTATACACAGTAAAAATGATTTTCTGTGTTTGGACAAGGTCACAGGGTTTTGGTGTTTTTGATATGAGCATAAAATACCTATAGGAGTCAAACAGCAAAAACTCCTCTTAACCAAAACATTGCCCTTGTATTCATTGTTCTTTACACAAAGTTTGACAGCACCTCCAAATGCAATGGTAGCTTTACTTACTGACTCTGCTTCATGGAATGAAAGAGAAAACATTGTTTTTGCCCTTTTTAACACATAGAGGAGACCCTTGAAAGGACAAAAATTCTCATACAATGATCACTGTGATTTGAAAATAGACCCACTGTTTCACCTTTTAAAGCCCTGTGTTTCTCCTTTCAAACGGTGCCTTCACCTTTCAATACTGTTTGAGGGCAGTTTGTGAGGTTTTGAATCATCAATAGGAACCTATCATTTTGCTATGCTCACTGTTGTTCAATCACAAACTACAACAACTCTTGAGTCTTAAACAAAAAATCAAACCTCCCAAGCATCTTTCTTCCACTATGTAGCTGACAGAGTTTAACTTTGTTTCATCACAGTGGGGTTAACTTCACAATTTTTACAAAGCCTTCACTAATGCGCATATTATAAGTTTTAAACATGAAACACAACTCCTTGATTCCCCAGAAACTTCACTTTTTACCATCATTCAGTCTTGGAAAAACACAGCATTTTTCACCCTTTAGAAATTTGATAATACTAGGGAGGCTCATAGAATACCTTGAGATTTCGATGATGGAATTGTTTGAAGACTTTGGGCTGTTTTAAACACATTTCGGAGGCGTTTTAACCGTCAACAGATGCACGACATGTTTGTAAAGGAAAGCGTTGCGCAAGGAAAACTGCCGGGTCACTGTCGAGTCGACGTGACCAACACCCACAGGCGCACTGCACGCCGCTACAGGCGTGCCACGCAACAGTTCAAACCTTTGTAAATTTTCCGCTTGAACGCGTCGCGCAAGTGTACAGGTGTGCCGCGTGGTTTTCAAACCCAGAAACTTGAATTTTGTTCAAAAATTCATCTCTCGACCCAGTTTATCAGCGAAGGGGATTTTGGCTTTGCGTTTTGAAATGCCAAATAAGTGTGGGCAACGGTCTCTAGCTCTTATATTTGAAAAAGGCCAAAACCTTTTGGTGTGCTCAACGATGGTTTTAAAAATGTTCAAAAAGCCCTTGTTTTAAAACTAAAACATGGAGCTCACATCTTCTTTGAAAACGTAACTCAGACTTGTTTTTGTTCAAACAAATACATAGTGGCAATGCTCCTTTCTTATAAGCCAGACCTCCCTTTTTGAATAGAAATAAATTTTTGGGGAATTTAAAACTTTGACTGTTTTCTCCATAGAGAGAAAAAGTCTTCCCTTTTTATATCTGCACTGTGGGAGGAAAATATGTTTCTGAGCCATGTGAAGAACTGTAGATGCGTCTTTGAGTGGTAATGAGTTTTTGCTGAGGAAGAAACTTAACTGCCATTTCAATATCTCTTTACACCTCTTGTCTTTGTATGGCATATCTACTATCGCTTGAGACATATGAGGTCTCTTTGACACCTTGGAGGAAGTATCTTTACCCCTTTGAAAACCCAAACTGACATTGTTTGCCCTTGATGCTTTGGAGGTAATGATGTCCTATTGTTAATTTTATCTAGCTGGCAGGTGATGTTTGAACCTCTCTCATGACTGTGAGTGCACAAATTCAGTTGCATTTACTCAAGCTTCACCATTCTCTATTTATGTAAAGGGAAATTTCTTAGACTTCTCCTTTTACTTGGAATGCAACAGCGAGGTGCCTTAAACCTTCTTTCATAAGGAAACTTCCTTCCTTCTTTGTCTTTTACATCATTTATCTGTTTCAAATATATCCTACTGCTCTTACCACTTATCTTTTGATCAGTCAAACCTTGAAATCAGTCACTTCCTTGGCCCTCTGCTTGTGACTGAAGGAGGCCTTTCTTGAAAAAATGCCTAATGTTCTTTCAACCCCTGTCTCAATAAAATGTATAATTTTTGATGAATCAAACTGTTTATTGGTTTCCCTTATACATGATGGGAGAAGCTAGTCAGAGACTAAGACTGGACTCCTTTGGCCATCTGCTCAATAATATTTCTCCATTGATGATCAAATTATTTGCTTCATATTATAACTCAGGAATAATGGGGCTTATGGAAACAAATATTTAAATTTTACTACTTCACCTCTGCCTTTAATCATCATTTTTATGCAGAAGCCATTAGTTGTTGTCTCACTGTAACCAAAATTTTTCTCACAATCAGTGCAGCTATTAGAATCAAACTTTGTACATCTGCCCTCTGCTTATAGATGAAGGAGGTGCTTTCAACCCTCTGCTTGTAGATGAAGGAGGTTCTTCAGTCATGTTATATCATCAGCCCTATGACAGTGCTATTTTTCCTTTTACTGTCCTTTCAGGCTTTGAATGTTATCGCAAGAGCTTAATGAAAAAATCTTTGCTCTGTAGTTGTATCCCAGGCTCAAGGTCACATTTAGAAGCAGTTGTCTTCTCATGTGGAGCCAAATATTGTCTTCTGGTATGTTGGTATGCCTCTGTCCTTGAAAGATCTATTAAAACATTGTAAAGACACTTAGAATCAGCTTGACTTAAGGTCCATGAATTGCTGAGACTCGAGGGTGTATTAGTGGCGCGACCTATGGCTATAACCAACTTTATTTGCAGAACGGGAAGGTCTGTTATGGCTGGTCTATAGCAGATGGAGGTTATTTTGGCTTTTGGATAGTTTTCCAAGGGAGAAATGCCTAAAGCGCCACTTCCTAACTTAGGGGAGACTTTTTGGACAGATTTGGATTGTTTCTTTAGAGCTGATGGGCAGACTAGTATGGCTGAGGCTAGGCAGTATTTGATAATGAGGTTTCACCTCATCATGGGCAGACTGAAAGGTAAGAGGGAAAAAAGGTTTATGGGTGTTTTCCAGCTGGCAAATTTGACAAATTTTTAGATCAGCTGCTAGAAAACTTGGTTGTTACAACTAGTCATCACCAACAAGTGAAAAATACTGATGACTAACAGTGGCTCCATTTGGGGAGGGCAGCTCCTTTTCAGGAGGTGTCCAGAATTTCAGATCTTTGGCTTATGAAGACCAGTGCCTTACCCATTGGCACAAAATTCATTCTTCCTTGATGCTACTTCTGAAAAGTGACAACATGATTAGCATAAATGATATTTCTACCTGCCCCACTATCTTTCCTGACATTTTTTCTTTTTTTGGCGCATTTGGACTAGCAGCCTTTTGAAAATATATATTTTTCTTTTTGAAAAAATGAACCTATCTAATTATACACTTATATCTGCCGGGAGTTCAGATTAAACTGATGAACTCCTTCATTACTCTACCTATGCTAGATCAACTGTCAAGGTTAAGCTGTTTGACAGGATTTTGTTCTCTAATCTAAAACATGAAATTGAAAAGATGATCAAATCAGGGTTAGACAGTCTGATTTGTCATGTATTTGCGGCATGAAAGACAAGCTGCACACAAATATTATTTTGCATAAAATGGAAACTAGGAAAAACAGGGCTAAGATGCACAATTTGTTTTTCATCCCCGCTTCCCTCTTTGGTTCTGTTTTGGGCGTGTGGAACCAATATCTTTTCCTAATCTACTCTCTTTGATAAGTCAAGCTTACACAATGTTGACCATCTTTTTCACTCACTAACTTATCAGCAAATAAATTTAAACATGTTCAACTATGATTAGGCTAGATAACTGAACAAGACATTTGAGTACTAGTAGCAGCATTTAGACTTGCGCACTTTCTGAATGACTATTTTTTGGAACATGGGGCTTTTTTCTATTTTTCAACTGCCCTCTTTTCTATTCTTCTATTGTTTTTTACTTTTCTGTTTTATCTATTTTTCAAACAGTGGTATATACAATGATTGAAAATGTTTTAAACTCAGAAATCTTGGAAATGGCGAAACTTAAGCATCTTATCCTCGTAAGGATCTCCTACCATTCTTGGTCCACTCAACTCCTGAAAAGAGAAATTTGGAAAATTCTCTCTTTCCAGCATGACATAAGGATTCATGCAAGAATCTCTAAATGAACCCGTATCTTCCCGCTGTACCTCTTTATACCTCTGATTTCCACTCCTTTCTTTACTGTACATCTTCCTTAAGTAATGCATATACTCTTTGTCATTTTTGAAATAAATAATGACATCATCAAGGTATGTAAAAATGCAGAAATTCAAGACTGGAAACATGGTTTTCATGAGCATATTTTGGATATCAGGTGGTTTTGCAATTTTGAGCCTGAAACTGGAACTACTTCCAGCATACTGAAAAAAATCTTTGAGCTGTCTACTTTGCAAGGGAATCATTTGGCTATAACCTGAAACATCATCTTGCAAAGGCATATGATTAAAAGCACTTATCATCGGTATATCATGGTCTTGGGTAGGAAGGATAAAATTTCTGTTATAGGAATGTGCATTATTGTTTCTAAAATCAAAATAGACCCTATGACCAACTATTTTATCTTTGATCATTACTGATTGGTTCAGACTTTTGTACCTTCTTTTGTCGAAGTTGTTTCTTGGAGTAATGGTAATGGCATAGTGTTTGTCATTGTTTTCTTTGCGTGATGTAGTATTCTACATGAGATTGCCAATTCTAGCAGTTTTAAGTCTTTGATGGGATGACAGGATTTTAGCCAATTCAAGTAACTCCGGTGTATTTGGACTGCAATTATCATGTTTGCTTACAAGGAGTTTATCAGGTCCTTTTTCTGGATTTTGAGCTGTTATGGCTGCAGTCAAGGTTTCATTTGCAGAGGAAGAGTTGTGTGATGGTAAATCTTTGAGGTATGGTAAAAACATAAAGCTTCCCTGCTCTTGAGTTCCGAAAAGGTTTGTGATATGTAAGTCTTCTAATGCCTTCATTCTGAAAAAATTTCCTGATGTTACTGCTGAGGTTTGACTAAGGTTCGAGCAATTCGCTTGATAATACATAATGGTTTGTGCTTCTTGCTCTATTCCTATTTTAGGAGGAACATACTTACTTTCCTCAAGACATAGCTGTTCATGATCATGATAGTTTTGATTTTCTAGTTCATCATAGAGAACTAGGGGCAGCTGATGTGGTGGGTCTAAGTTTGTTTCAGTTTCTTCTGACTGTTCTTCAATGTCCTCATCAGTATGCAGAATAAAAGAGTTTAGGTCAGAATGCATGGAATACATTGGAATGTTGTCTGGCCTCTCTTGGCTACTGATCATGTATTTCATGTGTGACTCTCGATAGAGTATTCTTGTTTGGTCAAACACAAGAATAGTGGCGTAAGACATGTCAAGTTGAATATTCCCTTGGAGCTTGGCTCCCCAAGATCTGGATAGAAGCATTCTGTACTTAGGAGGAATGTCTGCTACCACTATGTCCATGATCAGATGTTTTGCAGGTATTTGGGCCAAACTAAAACAAATATCTTTGATCAAGCGTAGACATCTGACTCTACTAGAATCGAAAGAATATAAGTCCTTGTATGGTCTTGTGATTTCTAGGCCTAATCTTTCCATTACAACCTTCGGCATAAGATTATGCGAGGCACCGAAGTCTAGCATGGCATTGTGAAGGATTTGGTCATGGATATTTAAACTGATGTAAAAGGGAAGAGTGGTTCCCTCTAGGAATTTCCCTTCTACCTTCGTACCAAACAACACTTCAGGAGTGTCATTAGCTAGATTAAGGGTGTTGGCATCACTTCCTATATTCAAGACTTTTAACACTTGGGACTTGTAAGAGTTTTGGGTGATGAGCTCGGTAAGAGGCATGGTGATCTTTATTTTGGTGATTTCACCCTCAAAACTAAAAGGTAGCTGCAGTTTAGACATGTTTGTTTCCACTTTTTCAGCCATGACCTTCTCTATGTTCTGAATTTTCTGGCTCTGTTTCGGGATTTTGTTTGCCACAACCACTTCGGGAATCTTTGTGGAAGTACTAGGAATATCTGAATCAGGATTAGTTTGGGTAACTCTATCTTTGTTTTGGTCATTTTTCCCAACCATGATTTTTTTGCTGTTGACTGCTTTCTTAAGGATGGTAATAGGGGTTTTAGCAGTGTCTGAGCTACCTTTCTTGGAGTTGTCTTGATATTTCCTGCTTCTAAGGTCATACTGCCTGTGAGCTTCTGTTATGCCATTCTGAAAATATATGGCAGGATCATCGGGATCTTCATAGTTGGTTTCATCATGATTTGGAGAGAAGAATGCTTGTTCTTCTTCCGTGAGGTACACCTCACTCTCATTATCAGACCCTATGAGGTTCAAATGACTTTCATCAATGGGTTTTGTATCCCTATCATCTTCTTCCACATAATTTTCATTAAAAGGTGGCCTAATTTGTTGGTCATTTTCCCTTGGTTTGTTTTGAGGCTGTTCCCTCCTAAAATTTTGATTCTGGTTTCTGTTTGGAGGGTTTGGCTGATTGTCCCTAAAAGGGGCCTTTTCACTTATCTTTTCCCAAATTTTGGCCATGGACCTAACTAAGTCATCTATTCTGGGATCTAAGGAAGGGGATGAAGTGGAGACCTCATCCCGGTATGTGACTTTCCTTTCTGATCTAGTTCTAGCTCTTTTTTCTGCTAAGTTGGCTTATGCTCTTATGGCTGCTTTTTACATTTCCTCCAGGGTAGGGGGGTCCTTGTCTCTTAGCTGATAAGTCATGTCTGGGTCAAAACCCTCGGGGAAATTTGCCAAGGCTGACCTAAGTGGGGGTTTGAAGTGATGTGGGAGGGCGTTACACACACTGTTGAACCTAGTGCAGTATGCCTGGACACTTTCTCCATTTTCTCGTTTTAGATTGTTATATTCTGACAGGATTTGAATAGGGTTCTTTCGGATTTCCCACTTGTTTATGAAGGTTTGGTAGAGTTATAGGGGGTTGTGGATGCTGTTTGGAGTTAAGATTTTGAACCATTTTTTGGGTTCTCCGCCCAGGCTTTGGGCGAACATTCTCATTTTGACGGTGCTGTCTTGTATTTCCATGTATTCAAAGGCATCGCTAATCTTATCTACATGTTGTTGAGCTGTGGTAGTCTCATCTCCAGTAAAGTGTGGGATTTTGTCTTGATAGTTATCTTTTAAGGGAGCCAAAAGGTTGTGGCAACACCAAAGGTGCGTACCAGGCTGCCATGACGGGAGCTGATGGATGATGTATAAAATGAGGGTTCGTGGGATGAGCTAAGGTGGTTCGAACAATAGTGGTTTGGATAGGTGTGGAAGAAGTACTTGGACTAGTGATCTGATTTTGATCAGATCTGGGATGGTAGGAGCCAAAGTGATGGAGAAGCTGAAAGTCGGGTGGTGTGGTAGGTGAGGCTTCTCTACTAGGACTTTGTGGAAGATCTAGGGGCTCAATATCGTCAAAGTCTATCTTACTTTGTGACTTGCTTCTAAAAAGGGTTTTTGCTGATTTTAAGTCAAAGGAGGAATCCTACAAGGCAGTGAGATGTTCGGGTACTGATCTTGCTTTATGGATGGACCTATCGGTAGCTAAATCGCCAGTTTGGGAAGCTTGCCACAGAATCTTCTCTAGATCATCTACTATGATAAGGGGATTTGGGTCTGGATGAGATCTGGTGTTGATTCTTCGTGAAGCCAGATTTCGGGTTTAGAGTTTAGAGAGGATGGTATTTGTGAAAGTTTCGGATGGATGGCCTCTCTAAGGTTTTACTAATGTGAAGGATGGCCAAAACCAAAAGGATGGACTAGTGGAGTCGCCAAGTGGATTTTTATGAGAACTATGGTCCACCACCAACACTATCAAAGATGCTTGGAAAAAATTTTGTAGCAAACTTTGAGATGGGAACTTGCAAAGAAGAGTGATTTACTTGGTTTCAATAGTTTTCTAGGTTGTATGGTCAAGCTAATGGTTCTCTTGGCAAGAATGCTTCTGCTTACCTCCTATGTTTAGGTGAGGTTTTTCTGAATCGCTAAGTTATACTTAGTTTTTCACTGATTACAGAGCTTCTACCCTGAGTTTAATTTTTTGGAAGGATGAGTTAGTGGAAGGTATGGTTTATGAATTTTTTGGTCTTTTATGGAGTTTTTAGGCCTACTGGAGGCTAGTGGAGTCGCCAAGTGGAACTTGGTTGTTTTTGTAAAGACATAGCTATGGTCCACCACCAGTAACTAGGGAAAAAGCCAATCTAGGAATGTTTTGGGATTTTTCTGAGTTTTTATGTGTAGCCTATGGTTTATTAAAGTATTCTAAACCTATCTCATCACTTTGCTAGGGTGGCAAGAACAAAAAGAGTTTACTCTAAATGATTCTATGGACTGCTTGCCTATGAGGTTTGGAAGAGCTTCCTATGACTGAATCATCATTTTTCTAAGATGGTGACAAAGCTATATTCTACTCTTCTAAGTCTGTTTGAGATTTTGAGCGTTCCTAAGGGATACCTAGGATTTTTTGACTCAAATTCCCACCGTGATCGCCATTATGTTAGGGTCCCGTGATTTGGCTGATTGGCAATCCAAATGACAATGTAACATCAAACCAATCTTTAGAGCCCAAGGACCTAGCCTTCCTGGACTCAGAGAGGACTCTCTCTATATGTGTAAGGGATATCTGTGTGTTTTTCTTATTGTGTTCTGATTTTAGGCTAGTTATGAAGTAGGTTTTTTGGTTTTGGTTTTTAGGTTGTGAGGGATGAAACTGATCAAAGATATAAGATAGGTAAAAATATGTCAGATCAACTAGGCTATGGGGTCGAAAAGGTCAAGAAAGCTATCAGATGGTGATACAAGGCTGTTGAAGGGCCGATTTGATTCGAGGTAGAAAGGATCTTTGGGGAAAAATGAAATAAAATGGACATCAAGTTTGGGAACAACAAAGGATTTCAAGCATAACTAGTTTAATAGCTGACATAAACATGGTAGGGAAAACCATTAATCATGAGAAATGTAACTACAAGCTAATCAATACATAGAAATAAACATTCAAGCCATGCATAGAGATATATAACTCTCTAACTTTGGGAAATGGCTATCAGACTTTGGGGAAATACACTTAAGACATACAAACAACTCAAATCACTATGCCAGAATGCCTAAACATAGTACTTCAAGTTATTGGGCACTTTTAAAACAAGATTGCATAGTCTTATGAAAAGGGCAAGATCAGAACAAGACCTCCTTGGTTCAACAAATGACAATCTAATCAGTCAAAGAGAAATTTCATGGATGGAGCTATGGCTAGCCATGAGTAAGTAGGGCATACCGTAAATCATACTTAGCATGCATAAAACCATGAATGAAATAAGCAACAATATCCTTAAGTTATTAAAGAGCAATCAAGAATTCTTTAATGTGACTAAGGAAGAAGAAAACATGGAAGCTATGAAGAAACAGGAAATTTGAGGTGCCTCCAAGGGCATGTCTCAATTTTTTTCTCTACTGATCTATAGCAAGCAAGAAACATGGATTCATGAATGAAAACTAGAAAAAAAAAACAAAGAAAGAGACACTATACCATTCTACCAAGTCATGGAATCCAACAACAATCCTCTTTCATCATCCAAGAACATCCAAGAGACTATCCAAGAGCATGAGACAAGTATTTCTTCCAAAGCTTATATGACCATATATTGCTTCTATCATCAAGTTCTACCTTGTTTACATTGAAATCCCTTGGAATATATAGGCTCAAGTAAGGAAAACCTCTTAGTTCAATTTGCACTCTCATTGGCCTATTCAAAATATCTAAACTTGTCCTTGAGGCTTTGCAAATCCCAAGGCACAAAATATCTCATAAAATATCTAAAAAATGCTAAAAGAGGGAATTAAAGTGAATTTTCATAACTTCTCATGTGCAAACATAGCTAAACGCACATGAGGAAAAAGCAGTGTTTAAAGGTTCAAATTTTACAAAAATACTCAAAAATTATATCAGCAAAAGGTCCCCTGACTTGCCGACAACTTTTGGCAGCCTTCCCGATGTCGAAACGAGGCTCATGATAGCTCGTTGGAAAGCTCTAAGTGTCTAATTTTTGGAGAAACTAAAATTTTCTCAATCTGATACCTAGAAGTCCTGAAAAAATAGGACTGTGTGTAAAAAACCAAAAAATAAAGTTTGTTGATAGACCGGGCAGAGTGTGGAAAAAGTGGGCATTTTTTTCCATTTCAGAGGAGTGAATGATTTTCAAATTTCCTGAAAATTGCTAAGTGTGTGCTCCTGAAATTATGGCATCCAATGATACCATTATCATCCTTTGATGATCCCCCAAAATGAAATGGCGAAGCACATCAGTTTTGGCCAAAAGCTCAAAAATGCCAAAAAACCAAAATATGTCAAAAATCGTCCAAAATTGGTGAGCATGACCCTCAAGGGTTCTCAGCAACATGCTGCAAAGAAGAGGCCAAAATATGAAGTCCTGATATATCCTTTCTCACTTTCCATGCTGGGCGCTTCCCTTTAACCTCCTTGAGCTTGTCTTGAGCAGCCTTCAACTTGCGTCGGGCAAACTGATTTAACTTTTTGTAATGCCTCGTCATTATCCTTTGAAGGTCTAAATCCCTGTTTGCCCTCTCCAACTTCTTCTCCAAATGGTCATTGACTCTCTCAAGCCACGCCTCCTTATTGTTCTCTATCTCTTGTTCAAACAATGCAGTGAAAAGAGTAGATTGGAGAAGGGCATTTTCCTCTTCTTTTTGCTTCTCAAGGGCCCTTTTAAGCCCCATGGTTCTAGGCCTCTTTCGCTTAGGCTGATCATCGCCTTCACTTTCATCAAATTCGCCCATGAGCTCTTCTAACCTTGCTTGGGCTTTAGAGGCCACCTTCTTGTACTTAGTTGTCCGTGTCTCATAAACAGCCATATGGACACTCATTTGCCTATTTTGGATTACTAGAAATTGATTGAAATTCCTTGCCCTATGAAGATCATCCTTCAATGCATCAATTTGGCCTTCCCTATGGATCAAAAGTTTTTCTAGAATCCGGGCCTCATTGTCACTATCATCGCTTTGGATCAGGATGATATCGAATACACCCTCCTGTTCATGACTTCCTTCTACCTTTCCCTTCCCTTGGCTTTGGGTGGCTATTCTAGTGCTCTTCCTCCCAGGAAAATCAATGACATGCTTCTTTGGCAATTTCCCTTTACTTCGGAGAGCCCTTGTCACATTTGGAGAGACCACTCTAGGCATTCTCTTCTTTTTTGTCCAAGGCTTGGCCTTTTTAGGAGAAGAGGGTATGACTCCTTTACCTTTGTCATATTTTTTGTCATCCTTTTGAGTTTGTTGTTCTTCTTGAGGAGGCTGATGTTCTTATTGAGGAGGCTGCCCTTTTTCATCATCACTGTCATGCCATTTTTCCTCACTGTCATGCCCTTTTTCATCATCTCCATGCTACGGCTCTGTCTCATAGGACTGATGTGTGTCCTCTTTATGCTACCACTATTCATCCCTTTCCTGTCCTTACTGTTGTTCAGCACTTTCTTCTTCTTCCTCATGTTGTTGTTCATCACCACTGTGATGTTGCTGTGTGTCCCCATAAGGCCGTTGTTCAGCCTCATCATCTGTTTGCTTTTCAAGATACTTCCCTTCATCATAAGGCTTCTCACCCTCATCATGAATCTACTGCTCACCCTCATTATGAATCTGTTGCTCACCCTCATCACTGTCATGTTGCTCACCCTCATCACTGTCATGTTGTTGTTCAACACTTTTTTTCTCTTGCTGGTCACCTCCTTCTCCTTCTTCATGTTCCTTTGTTTGTTCTGCAGTAAAATTGAGCTTTTTAGGAGTAAGCCTGCTAGAGGAAGCAGAGGGGTGATGAGTAGGAGATGTAGGGGATGTATGGACTGGAGGGACAGTGGAGAAATCCAGATGAGTGACGAAAACATCCCAAGAAACCTCTCTCTTTTCAAGCTGATGGAGAATGATGATTTTGATGAGAGAGTGATGGAATAGACAGGCTATTTACTGTGACGGAGGCTTCTTCTGGACAGTGAAGGCCATTTTCTCTATGCTCTTGTGCAAGAAGAAAGGAAGGTTTAGCTGCTTGGTCCTTGTGAAATGCATCAGCATTCGAATGTGATAAGCATAGATTCGGGAGAATCTCCCCTCACAAGTGAAGTACTTCATGCTAATCTTCATGAGAGGGGTGTAGTTGGCTAAAAGATATGAGAAAGGGAAAATAGAAGGACAAGCATCTTTGTGTTCAGGCTTTAGAAATCGCTTGTAATCATCTAAGTCCAAATGGCTTTGTTTAAACCATTTCTCGCCAATATATGGGATTTTAGTGGCCTTGGAGAGGGATCTTGGGGAGAACTTGAAGTCAAGGCCTGCTAATTGGAAATGTTTATCTCTTAACCTCAAAACGTACAGATGTGTTAAAGGAGAGAAACTCTTCACTTCTTGCACCCTTTAGCAAAAATCTAAACATCCCACCTCATGGAAATTGAACAATACTGAGGGGTGTGCATTCACTTCTTCGGTGGAAATAGGTTCATATCTCTTATGCAATCCAGTTCTACTATCCTGCCTGGGAGGCATCTTGTCTTGGATGCGCTTCTGCAAAACCAAAATGCCTCAAAAGTTTTTTGAAATGTCTTTTCAACACAACTCTGTCTCAGCTATCAATCACTATTTGATAAGAAATAATTGGTTTCAAATGCTGTGTGAGATGCTTTCTCTGTTATTAGGTCTCTTCTCCTTCAAAAAACTATCATTTTTGTTGTTTGCATGTCAAAACAGTCAATATTTATAATGATAAGTGCTCAGTCAAACAGAATGTATACACAGTCAAAATTATTTTCTGTGTTTAGACAAGGTCACAGGGTTTTGGTGTTTTTGATGTGAGCATAAAATACCTGTAGGAGTCATACAGCAAAAAATCCTCTTAACCAAAAAACTGCCCTTGTATTCACTGTTCTTTACACAAAGTTTGACAGCACCTCCAAATGCAATGGTAGCTTCACTTACTGACTCTGCTTCATGGAATGAAAGAGAAAACACTGTTTTTTTCCCTTTTTAACACATAGAGGAGACCCTTGAAAGGACAAAAACGCTCATACAATGATCACTGTGATTTGAAAATAGACCCACTATTTCACCTTTTAAAGCCCTATGTTTCTCCTTTCAAACGGTACCTTCACCTTTCAATACTGTTTGAGGGCAGTTGGTGAGGTTTTGAATCATTAATAGGAACCTATCATTTTGCTATGCTCACTACTGGTCAATCACAAACTACAGCAACTCTTGAGTCTTCAACAAAAAATAAAACCTCCCAAGCATCTTTCTTCCACTATGTAGCTGACAGAGTTTAACTTTGTTTCATCATAGTGGGGTTAACTTCACAATTTTTTGCAAAGCCTTCACTAATGAGCATATTCTAAGTTTTAAACATGAAACATAGCTCCTTGATTCACCAGAAACTTCACTTTTTACCATCATTCAGTCTTGGAAAAATGTAGCATTTTTCACCCTTTAGAAATTTGATAATACTAGGGAGGCTCATAGAATACCTTGAGATTTCGATGATGGCGTTGTTTGAAGACTTTGGGCTATTTTCAACACATTTCGGAGGCATTTGAACCATCAACAGATGCACAACACGTTTGTAAAGGAAAACGTCGTGCAAGGAAAACTGTCGGGCCACTGTCGGGCCGACGTGACCAACGCCCACAGGTGCACCGCGCGTCGCGCAGTAGTTCAAACCTTTGTAAATTTTCTTCCTGAACGTGCCGCGCAAGTGTACAAGCGTGCCGCGCAGTTTTCAAACCCAGAAACTTGGATTTTGTTCAAAAACTCATCTCTCGACCCAGTTTATCAAAAAAGGGGAGTTTGGCTTTGCGTTTTGAAATGCCAAATAAGTGTGGGCAACAGTCTCTAGCTCTTGTATTTGAAAAAGGCCAAAACCCTTTGGTGTGCTCAACGATGGTTTTAAAAACGTTCAAAAAGCCCTTGTTTTAAGATTAAAACATGGAACTCACATCTTCTTTGAAAACATAACTCAGACTTGTTTTTGTTCAAACAAAAACATAGTGGCAAGCTCATTTCTTATAAGCCAGAACTCCCTTTTTGAAAAGAAATAACCTTTTGGGGAATTTAAAACTTTGACTATTTTCTCAATAGAGAGAAAAAATCTTCCCTTTTTATATCTGCACTGTGGGAGGAAAATCTATTTCTGAGCCATGTGAAGAACTGTAGATGCATCTTTGAGTGGTACTGACTTTTTGCTGAGGAAGAAACTTAACTACCATTTCAATATCTCTTTATACCTCTTGTCTTTGTATGGCATATCTTCTATCACTTGAGACATATGAGGTCTCTTTGACACCTTGGAGGAAGTAGCTTTACCCCTTTGAAAACCCAAACTGACATTGTTTACCCTTGATGCTTTGGAGGTAATGATGTCCTGTTGTGAAGTTGATCTAGCTGGCAGGTGATGTTTGAACCTCTCTCATGACTGTGAGTGCACAAATTCAGTTGCATTTACTCAGGCTTCACCATTCTCTTTTTATTTAAAGGGAAATTTCTTAGACTTCTCCTTTTACTTGGAATGAAACAGTGAGGTGCCTTAGACCTTCTTTCATAAGGAAACTACCTTCCTTCTTTGTCTTTTACATCATTTCTCGGTTTCAACTATCTCCTACTGCTCTTACCACTTATCTTTTGATCAGTCAAACCTTGAAATCAGTCACTACCCTGGCCCTCTACTTGTGAATGAAGGAGGCCTTTCTTGACAAAATGCCTGATGTTCTTTCAACCCCTGTCTCAATCAAATGCAGAATTTTTGATGAATCAAACTGTTTATTGGTTTCTCTTATACATGATGGCCGAAGCTAGTCAGAGACTAAGACTGGACTCCTTTGGTCATCTACTCAATAATATTTCTCCATTGATGATCAACTTATTTTCTTAATATTATAACTCAGGAATAATAGGGCTTATGCAAAAAAATCTTTAAATTTTACTACTTCACCTCTGCCTTTAATCATCATTTTTATGCAGAGGCCTTTAGTTGCTGTCTCACTGTAACCAAAATTTGTCTCACAGTCAGTGCAGCTCTTAGAATCAAACTTTTTCCATCTGCCCTCTGCTTATAGATGAAGGAGGCGCTTTCAACCTCTTCAGATGAATGAGGTTCTCCTACTATGTTTTCTCATCACCCCCGTGATGTTGCCATATTTTTCCTTTTAATACCGTGCTTTGAATGGACTCAAAAGCTTAATGAAAAACTCTCTGCTCTGTGGCTGCAGCCCAGGCTCAAGATCATATTGAGAAGCAACTATCTTCTCATGTGGAGCCAAATATTGTCTTCTGAGATGCTGGTATGCCTCTGTCCTTGAAAGATCCATTTAAAACATTGTAAAAACACCTAGAATCAGTTTGAATTATGGTCCATGTATTGCTGAGACTTGAGGGTGTATTAGTGGCGTGACCTGGGCTGTAACCAACTTTGTTTTCACAATGGGAAGGTTTTTTATGACTGGTATATAGCAGATGGAGGTTCTTTGGCTTTAGGATAATTGCCAAGGGAGAAATGCCTAAAGCGCCATTTCCTAACTTAGGGGAGACTTTTGGACAGATTTGGATTGTTCTTTTAGAGCTGATGGGCATACTAGTATGGCTAAGGCTAGGTAGGACTTGATAATGAGGTTTCATATCGTCATGGGTGGGCTGAAAGGTAAGAGGGAAAAAAGGTTTATGGGTGTTTTCCAGCTGGAAAATTTGACAAATTTTTAGATCGGCTGCTAGAAAACTTGGCTGTTACAACTAGTCATCACCAACAAGTGAAAAATACTGATGACTAACAACTGGGAAGATTTTGGACCCCAAAATCCTTCAATTACCTATTAAAAAGATGAGGGTATAGGTCCCTCACCTTTTCCACCTCAATCCACTTTGCCTTGCTTGGTTTGTTGCCTTTAAGACCAACCCGAACATATTCAACATTTCCCCTCCTTGAAGTGCGTGTCTTTCTGTCAAGGATAGCATCCTCTTTCAATCTGTTGTGGTTCTTGTGATTTGGCATATTTGGCAATACCAAATGACAAGACAACATCAAACCACTTCGGGATCTTAGGATCTAGCCCTCCTAGATCCAGGGAGGGATCTCTCTATAAAGTTAAATAAATGTATATCTTTGATGTTCATTTCAAGGTGTTAGGCTAGTTATAGGGCACAAGGGTTGTTGCTTTTTTTGTTCGTTTTGGTTGGGGAGTCATATAGACATGGGTTAAATGTATAAAGGAATGAGAGAAGGATTTTTGGGCAATGGGGTAGATAATTCAAAGAGAACACAAGTCCATTGGGCAATGGGGTCATTAAAGGGTTTACTTGCAATTCAAATATCGAAGGCTTTCAAAGGGCTAGTCATCTAAAACATAGGATCTCTTAAGATGATAGTATGGGATGAAACAAAAAGGAATGAATGGAAATGACGAGGAAAACCTTCCATGGTGACCACTTTGGAGTAAGTCTAGGGACAGGACATGCCTTATACCTCTATGATCCAAACTCCTAATGAGGTTAACTCTAAAGACAACAATCTAGCAGTCCTCCTGACTACTTTCAGACAATAGAAAAAATTTAAGGTGGAACACAAAGTGAAGTTTAAGATTAGAGAAAGACTTTTAACCTTCTCTGCTTTTGGCATTTAGGTCAAAGGGATCTTAGAAAGGCTGACCATTGGAAAGGGAACTTAGGGGACAGGTCTAATCACTAAATCTCCCTATTCTCCTTTTCTTTCAGTAGAACCAAACAATAACATCCAAGAAACAAACTCTAAATTCATACATCAAGAAATACACAAACCAACTTCATAATCGTTAAATTATATTGAATTTGTTCTAAGATACACACCAGCGTAAAACATTAAAGATAAGAAAGTGTAGGAAGCATTAGGGTACTTAAAAGAAGATATCCTGCTAAAATTATTGTTTCTTATCATGGAAAATGAAACATGATGTGTAAATGAGGGAAAACAATAACAAAGAAGGGACACATCACCACCGATTTAAATCAGATTCCCATGAACATGCTTGTCATATTAGAAGAGAAAACTACCACGTACTTTCTTGTCCAATAGCTTGATATCATCCGTAAATCATCTCAACCTATTTACCACTACCACTGCGTAACTCTAACTCGTATGAAACAAATTACAACTAAAGATTTTCAAGAATCAAATCAAACCAACCCCCATTTACAATGTATTTATTATTGGTTCTTATAGGTAAAGAGTACAGTAGTGGTATGATAAAAAGAAGCACCTAAGGCTATTTTGTTATACCAAAAAGGTGGCTAAGATATTTTTTGAGCCTCCAAGGAACAAATTTTATCACTAAAAATTGTTGGCTCTTGAAGTCTCTTTAAGGTCTCATGCCTCTGTCCCAAATCCTCATTTGTTGTCCCATTTTATACTCAGAAAATTCTGTTGATTCCAAATGAAAGACTGCTGAAAGACCATCATTTTCCCTCTTCTCAAACCTTTCATCTGCTCCCCTTTTTCTCCATCAAAACTGCCTTGTTTTCATAAGTCCTCTTCTTTCCATTTATGAAAAATTCCCCTTTCCATAGTTGAAAACTCACTTTTTAACTATTTCGGAACCCCCAAATCCATTAAAATCTTTGAAAATTCTCATAAAAATCAAAGTTTCATTGCTATAGACCTCAGCCCCTTGAGCTAAGCCCTAGACCACTTCCCCACCATACGCTTTGGGTCTGGAACCACTTGCTAATACGATAAAGTGCTAATCGCATAGAAAGGAATCAAAGGCATAAGTCTTTGCCATACTCCAAAGTTCTGATTACGATTAGCCTTGCTGCTTAAGACCCCTAATCGCATCGTTTATTTTATATATCCAGTAAGCCCGCCTCCGGCGCTTAAAACATTGTAAATTTTCATTACTGTTCTGCTTTTTCCTTTATAAAACCCAAGAACCCGCTTATCCAAAGTTTCAACTTAAAAGCTTGAAGTCAAGTGTTAAATATAAAATGGTTAGATTAAAAAGACCGATCGCGCAATCGTAATCGGGAAAATTTCAATGGGTTGATCGAAAAGACCAGGCCCGCAGTTTCGATTGCGATTAGGCCCGCAGTTTCGATTGCAATCCTTCGATTGAATCTGGACCGTCCACGTGTCCAGATCGGACAGTCCAAAACTACTCCTCCTTATTCTTCTCCCGCTATCCTTTTTTATTTTCTATGCAGATCTCCACCGTTGGTTGCCTTCATCCGACGGCTTCGCTCCTCCCCCGCCATATGAAGCAGTTTAAACCTATTTCCGCAGAATTTCTTAACTATTTTTGTGTTTTGCAGGCGTTTTAATGGTTTTCTATTGTTTAATGAAAGAAAGCCGAGGGTTGGGAAAGACGTTTCCTGCGCCTTCGAGCTGTTAAAGAGAACCATCTGCGGGGTTTCGCTCCATTGTTTTCTCAATGCTTCATGGGCATTGATGCCTTTAAAATTCCCAGTGCGGCCTGCACATCGACAAGACACTGTTTTAATTCAAAAACAGTTAAAGAGTATCATTTTGAAGACAGAGCACAGCAGATGAAGATTGAAGACGGTTTTTATGGGGATTACGGCTAAGACCGTTATCAAAAGCCTAATCCCCAATCTAAAACACAGTTTAAAGGAAAAACCTAAAGTGTTTCATCAGACAGAAAGCCTCCACCGCCACATCCGAGGCAAATTGATTCCTCAGCTACCACCAAGCCACCTGTCGCCTCAAACCTTTCAAAACAGAGGCCGAAGTTATTGAAGAAAATCATATATTCGCCTCCAGCGCAGCCAGGGAGTTACTTCTGCAAGGAAATCAATGCAGAAAATATCTGCAGAGTTACTCCAAACATTACATAAAGCCTCAAAGTCAAATAAAGCTCCCACCGAGCTTAATCCATAAATGTAAAACAGTTAATACAGAGAACCACCTGTAAACTTCTTCATTGAGCCCCTCAAAAGGTCGAGAAGTCTCGAACCTGTATTAATTATCCTGAGAGATATTTTCTCAGATCACCTCCTCATTCTTCTATAAATACCCCAGGAGAAGATGAGAAATTGTTGGTTGCAGAACTTTGAAATACACTTGAGCTCGAGACTTCTATTTGTACATAGTGTTCACTGGCCCTTGAAGCTCTGTTTGCGCTAGAGTAGTTAGGTTGAATAGTGAAGATGATTGTTGAACTGAAACATTGGACTTGAAGATTGTAACTGGTTTGAAATCAATATAAAAGTTGTTTCTTGGGATCCTGGTCTTTATCACTGGTGAAGTGCTTCTTTCTTTGTTAATCTTTTTCCTTCTATGTATGCCATATTGTTCATTTTCCCTCTGTAAAGAACAGTTTAAACAGGGTTAGGATTTTCTGTATAGCAGTAACCTTCTCTGGCTGAGAAATATTTATCTTAATGTTTTCTTCATATTTGTTTATTTAAGAATGATTCAATACAATTTAAACAGTTAGGAATGTTGGCGTTCCCTCGTCCTTCTGTTTGCTCAAACATTGTTCTCGAATGTTATTTCCATTATTTGCTATTAAAGTTAGACTAGAGAAGATATGGTTTGCCCCGATTCCTAGATTCTTTTCTCCAAAGGCAGATTCTGAAAGTTTCCCTTGGTGTTGACTGAAAGCAGACTAGGTTTAAAAGTACTTTATCTGATCTTAAGTTACACTCTGTTTTCCTTATGTGTTTTCATACTTTCTGAAGGTAATTATGTGGATTACTGGATTGTTTGTCAATTAAGCTGCTTTAATAAGAACTTGCCCAAGAAGTCTATGGTTAGCCCTGTCCTTGGTTGGTTTTAAAACAGTTACTTAAAAGGATTTTCTTGTTTGGACTGACTATAAATCCTCCGAGAAATTATTATCAGTTTCCACCCCTCCAACATTTTAATGTTTCCATTTCATCATTTTAATCTCAATAATCTTGTGGTATAGATAACCTGCCCCTTGGATCACACTTGATGTTGTTGTTCAATTAAAGCCCAAATATGACTCCATAGCCCAATGGACTAAAAACCAGCGTTATATCTATCTATCTGCCAAAATTGTTCTATTTGCTTGCAACTTCTCACTTTTGAAACTTTTTGCACTTAGGACTTTCCCCTCAAGTAACATTTCATGCTCAACCATCCAAAACAAAACAAAAACCTTGGCCTTCATAACTAGCCTAATATCATTACCTTAATCTTTTCAAAGACAATATCCATCTTTGTACATATTGGAGAGATCCCTCTCCGGATTCAGGAGGGCTAGATCCTAGAATCCCAAAGTTGGTTGAAATGATGTTAACTCTGTGATTGGACTCTCCCAATCTTGCTAATAAATTACAGAGACCTAACAA